>JANPWX010019824.1:750020-807105 GCA_024734555.1 Trochalopteron elliotii | reverse complement strand
CCTGGCCACATCCATGAGGTTGACACGTACACAGTGAACATTGAAAATATTTACAAATTTTTCCATATAATGGTTTCTCTGGAGGAACTATTCTAGTTTTAAAAAAATAAGTAAATAACTTTTTTTCAAGATTTTACATGTAATTCTCAATTCTGACTTCTTTATCCATCCGGCACAAATTACTTGTGCTTTCTATTACTTTTTAAAGTATTACTTTCTAATATTGTCTCAGTCCTTTTTTTAAGTAAAGTCCTTGCTTAATTTACTGTGTTAACTCTGACCTACCAGGCTTTAGGCAACTCCGAACTATTTTCTTCAATAACTTGTTTATGCCTGGAGAAGCTTGATCACATTTTCTTTTGAACCTGAGAGTCTTGGCTTTGCACAAGCCACAGTTTCAGTAAGAACTATGGCAGTCTTTGTCTTTTAAACCTACACACTGGCCCACTAATGCCTTTTAACTCAGAACAGAGCAAAATTCTGTTTCAAGTGACAGTGTCAATATCGCTGTTGCTATGCTTATGAAATGTCCAGGGTTAGCAGGATACAATGAAAACACAGGTTAAGTTGCAAAAACTGTGGTATCTTGTCCTCAACCAGACTGCATTTTTACCCATACTAAACAACAGTACTCTCTTTGTTGATAATGAAACAGATTTTTATTTTCCTGGTACAGAGGGCAGGAAAAGCATCATGGAAGAAATGCCAGAGACTTCAAAAGTGAATGATTTTTTTCTAATCTGAGCTTAGAAATACCAAATGTGCATGAGTAGAACACTCTATCCCTTGATTTCCTTTTCACAACCAACATATTCACCACTTACCCAAGTAGTTCTGGTCTCAGCTGGTGTTCTTCAAGACAGCTGTCGAGTATCTCCAACATCCTCTGAAGTCCTGGCTGTGCAACTGACTGTTAAGACTTCCCGGTGCTGAGGCTACAACTGCCTAAATATTGATAAGACCCAAGCATGAAGAATAGCTGCTGAATAATCCTGGGAGAAGTTCAAACACGCAAAGAACCTTCAAAACAGAGAAACACAGAGTAAGAACTGTTACCGTGCCCATTTCTCAAGCTGGCTAGCCTCGGCTGCAGTAACACTCCATTGGGCTCTTTTCGCTCAGCTATGCCTGCTTAGCTATGGCAGGAGGGTGAAAAAGGGGGGACTCCAGAGATGCTGGGTCACACAAGTTTATTGGAACTCCAGCGTGGGGTCCTCACCTCTGGTGTCAGCGTGCTGAAGACCTCGACTGACCCTCGGGTGAGACCTTATAACTGGGGGTGTAACACAGAGAGGGGACCAATAAGGTTTTACAAGGAGGTGGCTCATATCATAAACAAACACACAAAACAACCATACGCTGAACATTAGAAGGTGACAATCAGGATTCTGTCCAATCACTCGATGCCTCTCTCAAAATCTTCCAGAAGTGGGGAGAGACCCCAAAAATGATAGACAGCAATAGGAGGCTATCCATGAAGTGATGGACAGATAACTGTCTCTGGGGGGGAAAATTTAGGGAGAATACAGAACCAATCACAGAACTGTCACTGGGGAAAAAACAGGGATAAACCAAAAGTGGGTAACAAAAGGGGTACAGGCAACAAACCATTTTATGAAAGAACATTAACTTATGAATTAAACCTAAAATTGAAAAATGCACTCCCACAAAGAACCTTTATGGATAAGGTCCCCATGCAGAAAAGCCTAGCCAATGTGCTGCACTGCTGGAATTTCAGTATGGGTTTCAATTGCACAACTTTTTTTTTTTTTTTTAATGTAATATATTGGTGTTGGAGCTTTTTCCTTTCATCAGTTCAAGTCTTGTTCAAGAACATTCAATTAGAGATCTGAAAAACTATAATGCTGCTAGAAAGCAAAGTATCCTCTACTTGACTTCTAGATGAGCTCCTGCAGCAAACATACAATCACTTGTATTTATAAAATCTGATTTTATTACCTGATGTACAGACATCTGCACTGATTTCCAGAGTCAGAATACATATATATTCACCTTGCTTATGCACCTCATTGCAATGATCATGTTCTTCAGCACTGTGTAGAAGACAGAATTTTAAATTAATAATTAACAATATCCGCTTGCTTCTTTTGCCCAGTCCATGAGGGAGCTGTAACCTCTTAAAAAGGGCCAAAAGCCCTTGGTATGTTCTTGAATTCTCTCAGTAAAGGTAAAAGCCTCATCTGAGTAAAGTTATTCAGTAGTACGTGTCTGGAATATCTTCTCAAGGTATTTCACATAAGGATGCTGGTAATACTATCCATAAATTTCTTATGCTTTAGAAAAATGCTGACAGTAATAAAGTTTTCAGTGAGAAGACTGAATGTTTGAGACGTCTTCAAAGAAGGTTATTTCTAAAGACATTGCTCCAGTCAAAGAAAATTTAGTTTGCAATCAAAGCAAATGAAAGAATCTGCTGGAAAAGGAAGTACTTGAAAAAAAGATAATTTTTCTGAGTGAATGAGGGAAATTAGGATGCCACATTACAAGTCCATGTACAATGTATGGAAAATAGGAAATTGCTACTAGAGGAAATGGAAGTTGGGATTGAGCCCACTGAGGTCAAGAATGAGGAGAGAGCAAAGCCTCAACATTCTCCTTCTTACCCCTTGAATATTCCCCAAGTCTGCAGGATACATGCTGTTGTGCAGTGATAACTCTAAGGCAAAGGACAAAGTGGGCTAAACTAGACCAGAAAACTTAGTAACACATAGTGTTTCCTTCTGGGAAATCTTCAGTCACTTCATAAATCATCATATGAAACTGCAAACTGACAATGTGATAAAGATTGTCCAGGGAGCAACAGAAGATCAGACATGAGAGTGGTGTAGAAGCCCAAAAGATAAGGGGCCAATATGTAAGTCTTAAACACCAATAGCCAGCTGTCCAGCCAGCTGAAGACTGTTGGCAAAAACAGCCAGAGACTGATGGTAATAATAGGCTGTGAGAAAGAACAGGATGTGGGAGAAGGGGGCTATAAATAGGTAGGGCAACACCTTCCTGGGATAAACACCTTTGTGCAGGCCAGGTACCTCATTAGTTGCAAACTACATTGGGACCAGGAATGTTGTTCTCTTTTTCTCTCTTTCTTATTTTTCTCTCTCCCCTTCTTTATTTCCTCTCTCTCTCTGCCTCTCTTACTTCTTACCCTAGTCCTTGATCCAAAACCCACTGCTGTGTGATTATATTAGGATCAGGGACTAACATGCCAATTTCCATGCCAGGTGTGTTATTTACTAATAAAACTTTGCAAACTTTTGCAGACCCTCTGATTTTTGTCCTTAATTTCAATCCTGACCATCTGTGAATCTTGGGTGCTCGCTGCCCATTAAGGGTGGGACACCAGGGATGTGGATGCAGCTTGTCATCTCATCTACATAAAAATGGCCAGTCAGGATTATTTCTTCCTCTTTTTTCATTTCAGTTGTTTAGCACGTAATCCTTATTACAGGATTATTTTTCTAATCCTCAGTAAATCACATATGGAAAAATAACAGCATGCTCTCCAACTGACAGCACCTTTGCAAATTTTAAAATCCCCTTAACATGCTTTATAAACTTCCTTTTTCAAATTACATTTCTCATTCCCACTTATTTTGGGCCCATATCTGTGTGATTATATGCATATGCATGTACATATACACGCTTAAGCACATGGGTGCTCATATATATTTATACATATATTTATGCATCCACTCCAGCGGCCTATATTATCTATTCCTAATGTAAGGTGAGGCTATTTTGACTGTTAAAAAAGTCACCACTTCAGTTTAATGAGAAAGAAAATAAATGAGCCTTTTAAATAAAATTGTCTGCCAGTTTCCTTCTGGTGATGGAAAGTATATGGTACCTCATAGAGGATGAATTATGTCATGGGCATGACCATCAGAAAATTAGGTTTGACTTCTTAGGAAAGAAAGATCATTGCACTCATAAGCTCAGAAAGCACAAAGCAGCTCTAATGCTTGTTTGCATTATGGTCCCAGAAAAGTGCAACCAAAACAAGCTTTCTGGAAGATGCAAAAAATTCAGGTAACCAGGGAACCAGGTCGATCTAATCAAAGGAAAATACACCCTGAAATATTTAGCAACAGAGCCATAGTAATGCTCTGATATTCCCCTATCTCCTGTCCACTCCCTCAAGGAAACACTAGAGTGAACTTAGCTTTTGGGTCTTGAGGTTTTTCCACATTTTTTTGGTGAGAAGGAATGGGCATAGTCAATGTATTAATGGATCAAAAAAGAAAAAATTCAGATTTTAAGAATATTTAGCTCTCCAACAGAAAACTACTGAAAACCACTTCTTATCACTGCTAAAATGACCTTGAAAAAGTGTCCTTGTTTGTTAAGAGAACAGACAATGAATAACATTTTCATGTGAATATTTGTACTTTGGAGTCCTTCCAAAAGGATTCTAGATTTCATATGTTGTAAGCAATCTTTGCTGTCATCTGAATGACCTTAGCTACTCTGTGGTGACATGAGGAGGCTTGTTGCCTCTCACATTTCATCACAAGCCTTTTTTAACAATTAAAGAACATAAATTATGTGAAAGCTTCATCTGTGTACTTATACGAAAGGAAAATCAGTACATCAGCAGTACAAAGCGTCACTGTCACTTATGTCAGAGTAATGGAGTTGTTGAAAACCATCGAACCCAGATGAGCACAAAGTGCAACCTGGATTTCCAAAGCAATGTATGGAGAATACAAGTTGTGCTTGATGAAGTATCTCAGTTTCCAACATCTGCAGCTATGAACTTGTTGCATGTGAGAACTGCGGCATCCCTGAGCTATGAGCTGCACAAGTTGTCTACTTACTGCCGGCAGTACAATGTCTGCCTTTACAATTCAACACAAAGCTATTATTAAGAGATTTAATTTTAGCCCCTTCCAAATGTGCGCTCTGCCAGAAACCATGTATTCAGAACAGTAGTGTAGACTACAAGTCACAGACTCTCAAGAGTAAAAGTAATGAAACAAATAAAGGGGGGGGGGGGAAGGAAAAAAAGAAATCTCAGTGCTTCATTCTTCTTTTAGAATCTTTCAAGAAACTTGCTTTTTTTCCTGCTATATTTGAAGCAGTTTATTTGTGTAACATTAAAGGAATGAGTAAACTAACTTTATCTTCCCATTGTGGTGGTAAACAACTGCCTTTCCACATTGATCTCTTGCTAGGACACTTGATGATTTTTAAAAAAGTGAAGAAGAATAAATAAAAAAAAGAATATTAAAATTAAAATTGCATCCTGAGGCCTTTTAGTTTCCTCACAATTTATAGGATTTTACTAAGACCACCCAACACCTCATTCAGTACATCTCTCCTTGTGAAAGATGCTGGGACGTGAGGCATATGGAGGAGACCCCGCACTTGAGGTTTGGAAAGTCTTCAGCACTCATGACAAGTCCATAGAATACTCAGCTGTGCACAGCACTACAGCAACAGTCTGGTAACACAAGCCACACTTGCCTATCAGCTCTGTGATGGCCTGGTTTTGCCCACCCATACATCCCACTAATCTTGTCATCTCCCAGCAGCCTACACATGTATGTGCAAAATATTTAAACGTGAAAAAGCAAGCAAACAAGAAAATTAATAAAACTTTTTTTGATATAAATGGGCTCTGCAAACCAACTCTTGTACGTTTGCTTGTATTTAGCCTAATTTTAACAACTAAAACAATCTTATACGTTGTCTCCAGTCCAACAAAATATGTCATTCCCTGATAGCAACTTGGAAAAAATTCTGCAAAAAGTGAAAGGTAGCAAACTGGAAAAAACAGGATACCTCAATTTAATATATTATATTTCATTTTATTTTGTATTGAACCTTCATATTCCTGTTGCTAGGAGAAGGGAGAACTAAAAGCTTAGCAGATCAAAAGATGCCCAGTCTGAATATAGATTCTACATTAGTTCTTCCCAATGCACTGAGAGGCACAGCCAGAGTAGCTGGAGAATGAGACCACAGATTATGGTGAGTCTGCTCACCAAAATTTGCATGCAGTATTTTTTTTTTTTAAATTCAACAGTTGTCGTCTGTAATAGCTAGTCCATTTCTGGGAAGCTGAAAGATATGTACAACAGATACATATAAGCCACATAACATTGATCCACCAAGCCTTTCTTATTTTAACTGGATTTGCTAAAGCCTTCTAATGAGTATATGTTATTTCCTTAAGCAGTAATATTCTATATTTAATGGACCGTCTGAATACAGCATTTTGAAATTCCATGCCGAGTCCCATTGATACATCTGTAAAAGATACAGGCAGAGCAAAATACCAAGATGTGGATGTGTGGGAAGTAAATGTGAAAAAGTTTTCATGAATTCTTAATAAATCAGTGAATAAAATCATCTGGGAAGTGTTTATATCCCAGAAATTCCTAGAATAAATTTTTGAATATGTTCATCAATACCTTCTTGCATTTCTTACACATACCTTCATTCACTTGCAAAAATGCATGCCTTCAGAAATAGTATTCCTGTTGAGTGATTTCAAAGAAAAAGAAAAAAGAAACATGGAATTTGATTTCAAAAACTGATTTAGAAAATATAACTTTTTGTTTAAACAAACAGTTGTCAGAGCAGCCACTGAAATCATGCGAATATTCTGATTAAGCATCAGAAACAAAATGTAGTTATGGTCATTACAACTATGTGATTGGTTAAATTATGGTTAAAAATGGTTAAATACATAAGTTACATATGAAAAAGTGAGACAAAATAATTTTGCTCTGCTTTCTGAGCCTTTGTCTTGTTTCTGTAAGGTTAGGTCAAGGGGGGGATTGTCCTACTCTGCTCTGCACTGGGACGGCCTCACCTCAAACACTGACGTCAGTTTTGGGTGACACAGTATAAGGAAAACTCTAAGATCTTAGAGAGTGTCCAAAGGAGGGTCATGAAGATGGTGAAGGGCCGTGAGGGGAGCACTTATGAGGAGTGGCTGAAGTCACTTGGTTTGCTCAGCCTGGAGGAGACTGAGGAGAGACCACTTGCAGCTGCAGCATCCTCGTGAGGGGAAGAAGAGCAGAGACACTGATCTCTGTAGTGACAGTGACAGACTTGAAGCTCTGTCAGGAGACATTTAGGATAAATATCAGGAAAAGTGTGGGTGGACACTGGAAGAGGCTTCCCATGAAACTGCTCACAGCACCAAGCTGATAGAGTTCTAAAAGCCCTCGGACAACACTCTAAGGCACATGATGTGATTCCTGGGGCTGCCCTGTGCAGGACCAGGAGTTTAGCTCAATGATCCTTGTGAGTCTCTTCCAACTCAGCTTAATCTTTGATTCTGTATGATGTTTGAAAGATTTCATCACTATTCTGTTCTAACACTGCTTCCTGATCCAACAAAGTCCTTCCCCACATTCACACAGAGCCTTTTTACAGGCAGAAACTTCTATAAAACAGGAGAAACAGGAAATTGAGTTCTAGAAAGGCTGTAAATATGGTTATGATCAGTGCAGACAAGAGAACAGGAAAGCTGTTAACAAAAAATAAGTACAGTGTCTGTTAACTATGTAAAGCATTAAGACAGCTTGATTTCAGAGCTCATTCTTGCTCTCATACCAGCTGTTTAAGACAATGAACCATGTAGTAAATAGAAGTATTATCAAAGAGAACATAAAGGGTGACTTGGCTTAGACTGGCAGAAAGGACAAGCATAAATCATATAACATAGACCACAATTTAGTGATAAAGGGAAAAAACTGTTTTAATAAAATCTAGTATGTGTTTAAAATATAACTGAAATGTAAACTCTGCTATGAAGAACTTCTACGTATGTGTAAGTGTGGACAATGAAACACCTAAGTGAAAAGTTTCCACTGAATTCAATTGAGATTATATGTAATTCTATATTAAAAATAAAAGCAGAATCCACACAAAAAAATTTAAACCCAGACCTGAATTGCGAATAAGTCCTTTTTCTTTCTTTCAAATATTGTGAATTCTTCCTCTGTGTTTATGTAGCTGAGTTATGAATCTCTTTTGAACTTCTACTAAATAATTAAGGAAAGATAAAATTCAAGTTTTGTGGACTATTCCACAATGCAGAAAGAAGAAAGGAAAAAGTGTCAGTTGAAGGTACATTAGTGCAAGAAAAGACAACACATACAGAAACAGTGGGAAAAAGAGAAGAAAACATAGAGGATTCTAGTGAAAATAAACCTAATATATCAAAAGTTCAACTCTCCAAGCTTAGCTGTTGGCATATAGGTTAGCAAGTGTTTCAACTAGATTTTTTTTAATTAAAAAAAAATAACACATTTAGATTTCATATACCTAGAGCGGGATTAAAGAATTTACAAATTTAAGTTTATGAATCTAAATGAGATGAGCAGTGGGAATTTGGGTTTTGACATTGAATGTCAAGAAATTTCAAAGGAGTGCCAGGGGCCATTTTTATTATTACTGTTATTTAGTAGCTCCAAAAAGAGCTGAGAAGACAGGGAAGCACGTTTGTGAAATACAAAAGCTATGCTTGAAGGCTTGAATTTTATTCTGTACCGGGAAAGAAATTAAAGTGGACATTAACAGGAGGAATTGTGTTTTAGGAAGAAAAATATTGCCAACCATATTTAGTATAGTTCTGTAGAAAGAATTCAAACCTTTACCATAAATGTTGCTCAGAAGTGGCTTGTGAGTAGATCTGTGGGTGCTTGGCACTACTTCAGATGAGTCTCTTCCTGTAAGAGTGTCTCTCTAGTCCTAGGAAAACAACAACCCAGTCAAAAGGAACAAGGACACATAACAAGACGCCAAACATACATAATTATAAGAGAGAACCATGAACATTTCTGTCTGTGTATCCTTACATGCTGCTCTACGCAAAAGCTGAAGATTGCTTGCGGCTGTTTTTTTACAATTTGCCTTGACCAACTATCATTAGAAGCAAAGCTACAGGATAATAGTTTCATGCAAATGAGGGACTTAAGTTATCACAGGCCTGCCATAAAGAGAGAGAGAAAAAATTAAAATGTTCCTTAGACCTTGAGGAAGGCTATTATAAATTAGTCATTTGCCTGCTACTGGATCAGACTTTGTCCAAATAAGAGATTGGACATTCTGAAAATAAGGTACTTTAGGATTAGCATGTCTTTAATTTTAGATATTTTAGTCTTTATACCATATAGATTTTATTTATAATATTAATAAAGTATGAGATTTTTGGAACTTTTTTGCTTTTATAAGCTTACAGCAAACAGTCCTTTGACAGCTATTTGCCTGTTAAGAACAATATCAAAAGAATGATTGGGTTTATACACACCAGAATTTTTTACAGTACTTCTTCCCTTTTCATCTCAGGCATGTTCAGTACATAAAATATTTTGTTATCTTAACTGCTTTGGTTAAAAGAGTAGTAGGAAATTATGTGTCTTTGCATATTTACTTGCAGTTCAATATAGTAGTAACATCAAAAAGATTTGCATATTGATTTTTTATTTATTTCTGACAAACATAGCTTATTTTCTTTGAAAAGCTATAGCAGAATAAAAGGATTTTTAAGCATGCAGAAAGAATGGCATTTGACATTTCTCCGATGTTACAGTCAAGAAGGTTGTAATAGGACAACTCTGCATTACTCTCATTTTCCCTGATTAGTATGCTAAAGAAATTTTTGCTGTGCAGTGAAGCAGTTTGACACACAGGAAAATTAAGCAAAGCTATATTTATTATGGTTGCAGGGATGGTCTAGTGAAGTTTGCCATTACCAGCCAGCATAAGTGACTTCTCTGGGACGTGTGAAGCACTAAGAGTGAAATTCAGTACTCTGAGAAGACTGACACAGGGCCTGTCCTTCATTCAGTATTCAACATAGCACTTGCAGACACTTTAAGCTTGGGTCAGTGATGTGAACAAGATTAAATTTTATCCCTTTGTGTGGAAAACTCCAGATCAGAAACCTAATCATTTCACTAGTGGGAAAGGTTGCTTCCTGTGATTATGAGAACCAGAAGGTAGAGCAAATTCAGGAATATGTGAGAGGAGAGAAATATAGCCTCAGATTAGGCCATATTTTGGGTGGAGAGCTTTTTTTAAATATAATGAGAAGAATGCCCTCAACCTTTCAGCACACAAGCATGTAGGCAGAACAAACAACAAGCTACCTACATCATGACTTGTGTAAGACTGTAAGATATGCTGAATATACATCTTCACTATTGCTAGCAGTGTCTAGAAGAAACAAAGAAGACTCTACCATACTTAAGTGTCTAGGACTATTGTTCTTGTTCTTACTAGTATTATTGATTTATCATGATGTTTTGCAGTACCTGTTACAGGTAAGAATGGAGTGAACAGAATTTTCTACATTTGCATACTGAGTCCATACTGCCAGCATTTATTATGGTGCATATTTGATATTTAGGCATTCTTCAGTACAGGGATAACTCACTATATAATCTGTTGAAAATACAGAGAATTTTCAGAATTTTCTCTGAGGAAAAATGAACATGAATTAACAGTCTTCATGGTAATCCAAGCAGAATCATTCTCAGATGCCTCATTTCATCTGGGTACAAACAAATGCAGACAATTTGGTACAATAAGGTCTATAAATTAGACATTAATTGAGTGGGTGTATTCTTGTCACAAAATTTCATTTTGCTTGAAAACAGTGAGGTTCCCTAGAAACAGAAGGGCCAAGTTCCCCATCACAAGCTCAGAGGAAAAGTACCCAGCTGCACCTCACCAGCTTAGTCATCAGACCCAATGAGTAGGCTGGGACTGAAAGACCCATGATTGTACACAAGGAAAATTTCAGCTATATCCCATTTCCTTACTGCTCTTTTTGCTGTTTTTTTTTTTTTCTTTTTCTCAGTTCTGCAGTCAAGAACTCAAAACCACAGAACTTTACTGAAATGTGTATTATTCATTCTAGCATTCTTGCTTGCAACAAGGATGAATCAGTGGGAATGAACTGTTTCTCCAGAAGCAATGATGCAAAAGAGGTACAGTGGGCAGATGAGTGAGGTGTTTGTGCAAGAATGTGTCCTGAGACTTAGAGCTAAGCCCCTATCTAAAAGCTTAAAATGATAGTTTTCTATGTAAGGGCAGTGCAGCAGGCAGATCCAGATGACTAAACTTGGTCCAGAATTTCAGAGCATTGCAAAGACTTAAAACAGAACTTGCCCAGAAAATTCTTCTTTTTCTGTATTTGTGAAGAGATTTGTAGAAAAAAAGTAAGGATGGAAGGGTGTTTAGAAATTTTAGAAACCACAGAGGGACAAAACAACAGCAGATCATAGCAGGGTGCCAAATCTGGTGCATGAAGCACAGGGCTTCATTGCTTTATGGATTTAGAAGGAGACAGTAGTCAAAGAATCACAGAATCACAGAATCACAGAATCACAGAATCACAGAATCCAGATTAAGCTGAGCTGGAAAGGGTCACTCTGTAATGGCTTAATGAATTTTTAATGTTGTGGTGACCAAAACTGCACACAGTATTTTTAATAGATTAGCTGCTTTTCTACTCAAGTCGAGCAATATTGGTTAGCACCCTCATTTTGATTGGAAGAAAAACCCCACCAAACAGCCTGTTTTAGCTTACTTTTTAGCTACAAAGAAAGCCTTCTCCAGACTGCTGCTCCCCAAGGAAAAGTATTGCTAGAAAAATGTTTGAATGCAAAATCCCTTTAAACCAAAGCAATGCTGCAATAAATTTAGTTGAAAGAGAACATGAATGATAGGGAAAAATTCACTGTATATTACAGAAATGCAGTTTCTACTGAGATATATGTCATTGCACATTGGAAAACAATACATCCATAGTAATAAACTGTGAGAGAACACCACTGCTAATGACTTGCATAATCCTGGAAGACACAAAACTTTCTGTGGATATTGATAGAAGAGTCCTGTGCTGACTAAAATGGATGAGGAATCATATGTGCCAAATGAGCATCTGAAAGTAAAATGAGAAAAATGGGCTAAGATTAAATCAGAGCCAGACAAATCTGGAATACCCTGATGCCTCTAGCAAGTCTGGAGTACAACCTTGTTTATATAGAATGGAAAAACCGTAAACACCCACAAGGCTATTTCAAAATAACAGCTAAGTACTACTTCTAAATGGTTCCCCATATGAAGTCAGGATCTGGCACAGACACGGAAAGATGAAATATTATGATTCTAATAAAAATACCATGTCTAGACCTGTGGAATTTAAACTGGAAATGAGATACAGGTATGAAAAATCCACCCTTGCATTTAGTAATATGTGTAGTGCAGCTGGTTATCAGTTTGTGCACGTGGTGCACCCATGCACATCTCAGTTAATTTGAGGGTTGCACAGGACATCTGCAGGAGGTGCTCAGCAGAGGTGGGAAAATTATCTGGCTGAAGACAATGGACACCCTCAGAAGAGGGCGACTCCCTGAACTGCTGGCCACCTTCATGATTCACAATGCGACCAGGTCATGCAGACGCCCTGCTGATGGAAATTTTAGATGATTCTGGAGACATCTTCTGAGTATATCACTCATCATGGAGAATGATTTCCAGAGACTACCCTCAGTGGTTTCTGCTACAAGTCCAGTCAGTTTGAACAGTAATAAAATATTTGTCAAAAATATTTTTAAAATGTTTGCTGATACAGAAATGATCACATAGGAAAGTCTTTTGTACAAAGGCAGTTAATATGGGTTTTGCTTGTGGCCGAGATTGACTATATTAAGGGATATCA
Source organism: Trochalopteron elliotii (assembly GCA_024734555.1). Lineage (NCBI taxonomy): Eukaryota > Metazoa > Chordata > Aves > Passeriformes > Leiothrichidae > Trochalopteron > Trochalopteron elliotii. The sequence continues at coordinate 794,396 of JANPWX010019824.1, read as the reverse complement.
ATAAGGAAGAAACACTTTTGTGTTGGGATCCTTATACAGAGTAACAATTAGCTAGAGTATAAGAACTGAGCCAATAAATGTTTTGGGAAGTATCTCCTGGTCCAATAGAGGAAGCCCTGAAGGGGGTAAGACGGCAGAGGCTCCTGCTGCCATCCATGTTGTTGTTGGTCACTTTATTCGGGAGATTTCATTTCTTCTATAGCATTGTGCTGGGTCCAAACGTCAATAAAGAAAGTTTAAAGTATAAAAAAACCCTCTGTCCTGAGCCTGTGTAATAGGCACAGTAAGGCAGTTCCTTACTTTAATGGGCTACATTTCTAACACAGTAATCACCTTGGTTTAGACTGACAAGTGGAGGCTGACTCCTTAAAAGGAGGTTATTTAATAAGAATGGGCATCTTTCATTTGTGAGAAGAAAGCCTCTTAAATATGACAAATTGGTGACAAAGAATACACTAACTGCTGTAGAGTATGTAGAATCCCTTGGCATACACAGGTAGAAAAACCTTAAGAACACATTGAGGTCAGCCTGTCTACTGGCAGGAATCTAAAGTGGGGAATTTGTAGCATTACCATGTAATAGCAAAAAATGTTATAATAATGCTTTTAGACAGGCATGCTGGAACAAGGTATAAACAACAAAAATAACCAACTTGCATCACAGACACATAAGACTTCACTATAAAAACATGATAAATTCAAGATGACACAGCTTGAAGATAAATACAGAACCAGTGAAATTCTATTAGGAGAAAGCATACAGTAGAATTCTTTGTCCTTTTACAAAGCTGAACAGGCAAATGGAGGGCTGATATATCTCGTTCTTGCATAATTGATACACCTATCAGTAAAATACCCAAATACCTTCAACAAGCAATACAGCATGTAAAGAGGAGAGAGAAACAGGAAAAAGGAAGAAAGAGAGGACAAAAACCACCATGAGAGTCTTAAAGAAAAAACACTCTCTAATAGCATAATAATCTGGTTCCTGGAGAAAAGGTTGAAACAAATTTGGATATCTCCCATGCTTAGAACAAAGCACAGTGCACCAAAGATAGGATGTAAGAGCAGGTATTAAAACCAGGTTCTGGGATACCAGTTGGTCACTGAGCTGCTATTTAAAGGTGATTTCATTTCACTTGTGTTTTTTCTTCTCTTCCCTTTTCTCTGCCCCATCTTCATAGAATCACAGGTTAAGCTACGTTGGAAGAGACTCACAAGGATCATCACGACAAAATCCTGACCCTGTACAGGCCAGCCCCAAGAATCACACCATGTGCCTGAGAGTGCTGTCCAGCACTTTTCAAGTGCTTTTCAGGGCTGGTGCTGTGAGCACTTCTGTGGGGAGCTTGTTCCAATGTCCAGTCATCCTCTGGGTGAAGAACCTTTTCCTGCTATTTATCCTAAATGTCTCCTGACACAGCTTCAGGCCATTTCCTCAAGTTCTGTCACTGTCACCACAGAGGAGAGATCAGTGTCTGCTGCTCTTCTTCCCCTTGCAAGGATGCTGCACCTGCAGCGACGTCTCTCCTCAGTCTCCTCCAGGCTCAACAGACCAAGTGATCTTGATCTCAGCCAATCCTCATATGGGTTCCCCTCATGGCCCTACACCATCTTTGTTGCCCCCCTTTGGACACTATTAACAGCTCAATGTCTTTCTTATATTGTGGTACCCAAAACTGCCCCCAGTATTTGGGGTGAGGCTGCCCCAGTGTAGAGCAAAGCAGGACAATCCCCTCCCTTGTCTGGCTGTGATGCTGTGCCTGATGCACCCCAGGACACAGGTGACCCTCCTGGCTGCCAGGGCACTCCTGGCTCATGTTCAACTGGCCACAGACCAGGACCCCCAGGTCCCTTTCTGTGTCACTGCCCTCCATCATTTCATACCCCAGCCTGTATTTGTGGTTGCCCCATTCCTGACACAGAATCTGTCACTTTTCCTTGTTGAACTTCATACAGTTATTGATTGCCCAGCCCTCTAATCTGTTCAGGTCTCTCTGCAAGGCCTCTGTTCCTTCAAGGGAGTCACTATTTCCTCCCAATCATCTGCAAACTTCCTTAGTATCCATGTCAGTTCTGTACCCAGGTAATTTATTAAAATGTTGAAGAGCACAGGGCTGAGCATGGAGCCCTGTGGAACTCCATCAGTGGCAGGTTTCCAATCTGATGTCTCCCCATCCACTGTAACCATATGTGCCCAACTCATAAGCCAGGTGCTCACCCATCATATAATTTTTTTATGCAGCTGTGTGTTGGACATTTTGTCCAGGAGGATCCTGAGAGGGACAGTATCAAAAACTACTGAAATCCAAAAAGGTCATATCCACTTGTTTCCCTTGATCGGCTACCTGGGTTACCTTGACACAAGAAGAAATCTGGTTTGACAAGAAGGACTTTCCTCTCAGGAAGCTATGCTGGCCCAGTGGCTGTGTTGTCCTTCAGGTGTTTTTCAGTACCTGCCAGAATAATCTTCTCCACAGCTTTAACAGGAACTGAAGTGATACTGACAGGTCTGTCATTTTTGGGCTCCTCTTTCCCACCCTTCTTAAAAACCAGGACAACATTTGGTAGTATCCAGTCAACTGGGACCTTGCTGAATTCCCAAGAGCACTCAAAATTAATCAGGAGTTTTGAAACAACATCAGCCAGCTCTTTAAAGATTCTTGGATGAATACCATCAGGCCACATAGATTTATAGGGAATCCAGCTGGAGCAGCAGATCCTGCACAATTTCAGGGTCGACTGGGAGCTGATCATTCTCGTAGTCATGGTCCTCCAGTTCAGGGCACTGGGACCCCCTTGGCTCATCATCTGTGTTAAAGACAGAAGCAAAGAATGCAATAAACACCTCTGCCTGGTCCCTGTCCCTGTTTGTAAGATGACCATCCTCATCCTGTAACAGGATGATGTTATTTCCACACTGTCTTTTGATATTACTACATTTATTTTTAATCTTTTTATTGTCCCCCACAGTTCTGGCTATCTTCAATTGCAACAGAGCTTTGGCCCCACAGATTTTCTTCCTACAATAGGAAGCAGTATCTTTGTATTCTTCCCATGTTACTTGACCTTCCTTCCACTGGGCATATACTTTCTTTTTTGCCTTATTTCCAAGGGAAGGTTTCTGCTCAGCCAGCCTGGCCTCCTGCCTCATCTGTTTGACTTCCAAACTTGCCTGCTCCTGTGCTCCTAGGAGGTGATGTTTAATAAGTGACCAGCACTGATGGACCCCAGCCCCTGCCAACACATCTTCCCAAGGGCCCTTGCCAATTTCCTGAGCAGCCTGAATTCTGCACTCCTCATGTCCAGAGCTGAGGATTCACTGGAACTTTTCCTCCCATCAAGAGAGATTTTAAACTCAGTCACTTCCGTGGTCACTGTGGCCAAGATATACAGCAATTTCCACTTCACTCATGAAAACCTTTCTGATGACAAGAAGTAGATCAAGGAAGGAGTCTTTCAAAGTTAGGAGCCTTTAGGACCAACAGGGTCTATAAAGCTGTCACCAAGGTTTTTTAAGAATGTTGTGACCTTGGTTGTATCAGCTGTGCGATGCTTCCAGTTAATTTCTGGCAGCTCCCACGACAACATAGGTTCCCTCATAAGAAGTATGTCTTAGTTCCTCAAAGATTGATTGATCAGCATCATCGTTCTGGCTATAGGTCTATACTAGTTTCCCATAATGATGCCTGCATTATTTGTCTGATTCTTATCAGAGGCTTGATTCTTATCAGAGGCTCTCAGCTGTGCCACTGCCCACTGTGAGCTCCATACATTCTAGCTCTTCCATTACAAACAGTGTCACCCCTCCACCTGTGCCCTGCCTAGCCTTCCCAAAGAGCCTGTAAGTGTCCCCCAATGGCACTCCTCTCACAGGACTCATCCCACCAGGTTTCTCCTATACCAATTATATCATATGTGTAGGACTGGACCAAAGTTTCAAGCTCATTCCACTTGTTCCTCATGCTACCTGGATTAGTGTAGAAAGATCTCAAGTGTGGTGCACTATAGCCAACACCTTGTGAAGCAGATTGAGGGACCCCACTAGTGCTTGTTTGCTCAAGTTTTGGCACACAATCCCATTGTTCATCACTGGAGGGCCTACGAGCCCTGCTAGCTCCTGTGCTAGAATTCATTCTCCCCTCTGAGATAGATTCATCCCATCAGGTGTCAGTAGACCAGGTGCTGAGTAGATCATCCTGTGGACAAAACCCCAACATTTTTCTGATTACTCCAATCTCAGAGCCACATATTGACCTTATGGATCTGTCTATTCCTATCAATATACTCTTTGTTACCAGAAGGATAGAAGATATCACTACTTGTGATCCTGATCTTACTACCAATCATCTCCAAGTCCTGAAGTCTCTTTTGATTGCTGTCACATTTCTCTTTGTTAGATCCTCACTGCCAGCTTGAATGATAAATAGAAGGTAGTAATCAGAGGGCCTTATTAAACTGGAGAGTTTTCCAGTAGTGTCCTCTATCCAAGCCCCTGGGAGACACCAGACTTCCCTGGGTTGGCTCTGGTCTGCATAACAGGCCCTCCAGTCCCCTTAGAAAGGAGTTTTCTATCACAACTACTTTTCTTTTCCTCTTGATAGATGAGAATGCGATGCAGGGTACAGATGGTGTTGCTTTAGGATTCCACTCCATCCTGGAAGGACATCCTCCCTCCTCACCAGTCGTCTGGCCTTCTAGGTCCAGAGCCTCACACCTGTAGTAACAGGTCAAACAAGTCCTATTTGTCAAATTCTGAAGTGGAGGAGAAGGATTGTAAATCTTTACAAGCCACTCAGGCTGCTGGCTTCCTATTCAGCACCCAAAGTGGTGCACACCTGGAAACTGAGAAATGCCTACACACTTCTGTTATGTCTAATGAAGAATCGATTCTCATACAACATAAATGGTGTTCAGTGGCATGCATAAATAAACAGGTCTCTGAACTGAAATCTGCAATCTGTGCAACAGAGGTGTCATCAGGAAGTGTGCAGGAGAACAGTTTCCCTCACAATCCCCTTGAAAGATAGCCATGAATCAGCTTGAAAGCAGCATCTGTTCTGAATGCACCAAAAATTGGTTTGTAGCATGTGGGCAGTATGAAACAAAAGGAGCCAGAAAAAAAACAGGCAAATATAAGCAAGTTCCAGGGAACTCAGGAATAGACAAACTCCTGAGACAGAACAGAACTCATATTTCAGTATCGACATTATTTTCTTTTTAAATTATCTCAGAAAATTGAAGCTTAAATTATTTATTTGACAATAAGCATTTAAGTATTTTGCTTGAAGGGGATAAAAATAACCTAGTTTTTAAAAAAATCACAAAAAAAAAAAACCACACAGAAAAAAAACAGTCTTCTGAATACATCTAAAGGAAGAACACTTGATGTAATTTATCTGGACTTCCAACAGACTTTGATAAGCTCACTTGTGCAATGAATTCTTAAAGTTCTGCAATAGGCTCGAAAGAGGTGGTACTGAGGTGAGAGGAGTTCTGTCATTTAGTTCTTTAATCTTATGCATTTAGCCAGAAAATCCCTGTGGGAATGAATGGTCGTATTCCAATTTGGCAGAAATATCAGAATGCAGTAATCCATGCATCTCTTCTATGATTGGTTTTGTAGAGGATAGTTATACAAATATAAATTAAACTGTGAAAGCAGGGATAAGACTGAGATTCCAGAAAAAGCAACATGAAGCGAGTTGGTCAATATTTAATAAGACTTTACAGAAGCTACCCAGGATAGCAGAACAAATTTCAGGAATAAATGCAAGGTCATGCTTTTTATGAGAACCAATCTAAGCCATTGATCAATGTCATTTGACTGTATATTTACTAGAACAATTTAGAAGAAAACCCAAGGTCTGTCACATAACTAAATGTTTATGAAAATTTTTTGCAAAAAAGAAACCACTCAATTTCTGTTTCAACAGATGTCTGGATTCATAAGCATCTCTTTTCTCAGGTTCCTCCTCCAGTTTAGCAGAAATGACACATCTGCCATCTCTCTCCTCCCAAACCCAATAATTAGACACTGAAATTGCAAAGCCAAGAAGTCATACCAAAGTAAGTGAAACATATCTGTGAACAGACTAGCAGTGCAGCTCATAACATTTACCTACTCAGAAAAAAACAAATTTTTCAGAGATTTCTTATTTAACCTCTTTTGCAGATGAAGGTCAGGGTTAGTGGGCAGAGCAATATGGGTGGCATTGTTGTGGAAATCTGTTACAGACCTCCTGACCAGGAGTATGAGGTAGAAAAGGCCTTCAGGCAACTGGAAGAAATCATATGGTCATATGCCTGCATCCTCATGTGGAAATATGACTACCCCAATACCTGCAAGAAGGATAACATAGGAGAGCATGAACAATCGAGGAGGTTTCTTTAGGGCATTGTTGATGACTTCCTGTGGAGCTAATGTGAGGAGGAACAATATTAGACCTTCTACTGACAGCAAGGAAGGACTGGCTGGGAATATTGCAGTGACCAGAGAACTTCAAAAATATGAGAGAATAGAACAGAATGAAAAGAAGGACCTGGGCTCCAGAATAATAGATTAAGGCCTGTTTAGAGGAATCCTGTGGAATATGGCCACAAAGAGAAAGGAGGTCCATAAGGGCTTGCTGATAGTGAAGCTCCAGAAGGACCTATACTAACAGACAAGAAGTCAAGCAAAAATGGAAAGAGACCTGCATGGATGGCTGAGGACTGACTAAATTCAGACAAAGCCCCAAAGTGTTCAAGAAATGAAAGGAAACGTGACCTAGGAGGAATATAGAGATACTGTGTGAGCTTGGAGGGATAAGTTTAGGAAAGCGAAAACCCACATGGAATTCAATCTCACAAGAGACATAAAGGACAACAAGAAAATCTCCTACAGGTAAGTATACCAGCAGCAAAAAGAAGGCTAGGGAAAAAGGGGACCTACTGCTGAACAGGGCAGAGAACCTAGTGACAAAAATACAGAGGTGGGCTGAGGTACTTGATGCCTACTTTCCTTTGTATTAACTGCTAGGATCAGTCTCTGGAAATCCCTGGTTCCTGACACCACAGAGAAAATCTATAACCAGGAAGGCTTACTCTTAGGAGAGGAGGATACTCACATTAGGAAACATTTAAACGAATCAGATTTACAGGCATCTTTGGAGGATTGCACCTAGGAATGAGGGACATGTGTGATGTCATTGCAGGGTCACTCAACAGTCTTTGAAAGGTGCTGAAAGTGGTCCTGGTCTGCATTACGAAGCACATTGCCAGACATATCTGGATTGCTGGTTCCCTTTCTGGGCTCCCCAGAACAAGAAGGATGTGTACATGCTGAAGCCAGCCTGGTGCAAGACCAGGTTCAAAGCCTGGTTCAAAGATGATAAAGGAACTGGAACTCTTATGAAGTGAAGCTGAGAGAGCTGGGATTGTGCAGTCTGAAGAAGAGAAGGCTCAGGGAGGATATAGATACACATTTAATATATAAATGTATGTTGAATATTATATATATGTGTGTATTTCTACAAATTACTTTTATACATATAAAAATATCTGATGGGGGAGTAAAGCTGATTTGAACCAGACTCTTCTTACTGGCTTCCTGTCATAGGACAGGAGGCACAGGGAATAAAGTGAAACACAGAAAATTCCATATAAATATAACACAAGCAGGGATTTTCACTGTGAGAGGGATAAAACATTTTAACATGCTCCCTAGAAATTTTCTGGACCCTTCAGCTGTGAAGACTTTCAAACCCCTAAGGAGCTTCAAAGTCTTACCTTTAAGCAAGGATGCTCACAAAAATAGTACTTAAATAGATTTAACACTTTTTTATTCTCAAACAAAACTAGCTAATTTACCTTATTCTTACAGAATACGGAAGTGTCTGAGCTGAAGGCTGTAGCAGTGACCCAATATGTGAATGTTCTAACCAAAGTAGCAACTGTGAAATAGATCTTTTAAAGCAAATATTAAACAATCTTTAACAGAAAGTTCTGTATGTTCTACTAGCAATGCTCACCAGGAAGGTGTACTAGTACATAGGGACAGTCCAGTCGCATCCTACTTCTGCTGTAAACTAACAAAGGCACTTGAGTGACAATCATGATGTTTCTTGGTGACCACAGGTTTCTTGAAGTGTCTGGATGTGACTATTTAATACGGATGTTACTGCAAATACATGGAAAAGTTTGAATCCCAAGAACTATCATTCTAATATGCAGCTACAAGAGGGTAAATACTTGCATTTGTCTGCTTTTCAGCCATGGGGATATCCACTGTTAGCATGGAAATTTCCAAGCATCAATCACACGCTTAGAAAAGGTGGAGATGTGTTCTCACGAATACACAACTCCACCAAATTTGTATATTATGTTTTAGAGGAACCTTCTAGGGAATTTACTCTACTGATATTTGCACTTTAATGGTGCATCCCCTGAAAAAATAAAAACAGAAATAAAACAGCACTTTGTTAGTAGAGAGCATGTCTGCCTTACACTACAAGACCACTACAGCTAGAGTATGCATATGAAGGCTAAGATGTGTGACTCATGTGACTATATCAGTCAGGCGTGCAATTACATGGCTCCATGAGGCTGTGTACAGACCCGGAGACTCAGTGTCACCACTTTCTGTATTGCAGTGTCAGACTGCTCTGCATAAAATTGCCTGAATGCGTTAAATGCCATTTTACTTCCACTAAAATGAAAAAATTGCCTTTTAGCATGACAGAAAAAAGGGGCTAATTAAAACATTTAGGAAAAAAAACTCAACACAGTCCCTCTTCCTTTTTATAGATACACCTTTTTATTTCGTCCGGGGGAGTGTCAGACATTGTAGAAGTGTTGGTGTATTGGGAAAGGTGGTGTCAGCTACAAAACTCTTTTTGAATTAAAGTTCATTTGTAGGATGGGAGGAAGCAGTTGCTCATCTCTCCTGATGGTCAGGAAACAATACTCCCTGTAGCAAAATGGATGTTTTGTTGGTTGTTTCCTTTTAGAAACAGATCCTAACAGTAGTAACCCTGTCTGTACTGGAGGCATGCACTGAAATCAGGCTACCTCAGCCAAGACGTGTTCTTCTGGAAAGATTTCTGTAAAGGTGAGAATAGTGGTAATGAGACGCTAATAGTTATTGTCCCTGAAGTGACTGAAAGGCTACAGCTGTGATACAAAGTTTATAGCAGGGCCCAGATATGCTAATGAAGGCAGAAGGAGCATGCAGGCAGTAAGCGAGTTACTTGAATCGTGTAAGAGCCCTGAAAATCTACTTCCAGAAGGTATCACGCTTGTATTGATGCACGGTATCCTCAATTAGCACAGATGTAATTATAAATTGTATTATTAATAGAGAAGCTAAGGGAATATCTTAACATATGGGGAATGTTTCTTGAAAAATTTCACTGGTGTGGTTACATGGCAGATACTGCTAGGGTCTAACAAGGCACTGTAATTTTTTATAGACAAATAGAGGAAGAAATATTTTAAAGAGTATCTTCAAGGCATGTAATGTGTGGATGTCTGGCCTGCCAGCTGGAGAATTGAAAGGTGCCACAAAATTAAACATTCTGGCATTTCATTCTCAGCTGAGGGTTGGTGGCATGGAGTACAGGGGAGGCAGAAAATGAAAGTACTGCAGAGGTTCTTTCTCCTAATGGCCAGTTTGGGAGTGTTGCAGACAATTAACAGGCAGTCTGCTGATTCAAGAACATATGAAAAATTGTTATATGCAATATGTTCATTTGGGATACTGAAAAGAGTAAGTCTCCAACTTATTAAATTAGAACATTTATATGAAGAAACAATAAATGCAGTGCTGTCTACTAGTCTCTTGGTTGAAAGGTTTCATTGAGTGAAATTTCTGCATTAATTTTAATGCTTTCAAAGATCAGCATTGAGGTGAGTGAAATCTTTCAGCCCTGTAAGGATTACAACAGCAGGTGAGACCTGCACAGACAGAAAGTTCATAACCTTCCTTTTTTACTGAGACTGACACCACCTTAAAACATAAAGGAGTCCCCTACCCAGGTCTGTGCTGAGAAAAAAAGAAAATCACAGTATAAAGGTTCTATTTACCTGCTCATTTTCATAAGTGGCTTTGCTTTATACTTAAAAATTACAGACTTCTATCTTTTTTTTCAACACGTTTATTTTGGAATGGGATATATCTTAGCACACCAGATACCAATTACTCACGAATTACCAATTTTTTTTTAATTCTGAAATTTATATCACCAATTATAGACTCATCATTAATAAGATCAATTCTCTTTTTTTTTATTTCTCCAATAATACCCAGGTAATATGCAACGCCAATCCATAACTTCCTTTACATTATTCTGCTTTTAGACAACCGGAAACTTAAATGTCCAGCTTCTGAAACAGTCCCATTCCTCTTCCATAAAATCAGTTTATTCTGTGTTAATACACTAGGACTTTGTGCTGGTTGTAGTAGAGATTCACATTGCAAAGTCTTTTCACAAAATAAGATACATTTTTTGCAAAATGGATCCTGGTTTCTAATCATCTTTATCTCATAGCTTTTAATGTCTTATTATTCAAACCATCCATTTGAGCATGGCAAAATCATTTTGAAGTCTTGAGCTCTGTCAAAGAGAAGACAAAATTAGGAACACATATTCCATTTCCCAAAATTTATATGCCAGTTAGCCACTGGCAAACATTTGTCCTGCAACTCACACGAGGGAATCCAAAAGAACTTAGTTTGACTAGGAAGCTTAATACAAAAAGGAAATATTTTTTCCCTTGAAAAGTAATTCACATGGAATAAAGAAAGAATGGAAGTTCAAAAGAATAAAGAAGGCTCAGAATATTTTCTCTTCTGATCCAGGAATTTGTAGTAACAATTCCTTTTTAAAATTGTTGTATCCACTTGTGCTGAATATGACTTTATGTACCATCTACAATATGAAGGAAAGAATTTGCTCAAGAAGGAAGGCTATAAATAAGTTGTTTTATGCTGGTCAAGCTACATATGGAGAGGATCATATGGTGATAGAAACCAAGTTGAACTGCAGTAATAAAACACTTGTGGTGTATTGGACTGCATTGTTGTATAAGGCAGTAAAACTGTATTGATATCTTGTATTATAGTTATGCTTTTCATTTAAGTTTTCAAGATGGTGAACCACAGTTGTTAATAAATTTTCTCACTTCATAAGGACTTCCTGAGCTGCAAGAATCTCATACAATTTCAAGACTGCATTATACAGCATGTTGATTATCCACAAAGCAAAATACTTACTAAAACAACAAAAATTTGCTATTCTTCAGAGGTCACAAAACCAAGTGGATAAAAAATTATGAGGAACATTTCATCTCCATTTCACAGATGAGGAAGTGAAACAGAGATTAAGTTTGCTCTGAGCCCCAGGAACTAAAGAACAGGCCTTACAGGCTACTGTATTTGAACAACAAGACATCTCTCTTCAAGTCCACCATGTCACAGTTATGGCTATTTACAAAGAAAAGATATTTACAAAGAAAAAAATCCTCGCAAGAGTTCAAGAAATCTGGCCCAATAAAACTGTCATCAAGGTCTTCTATTACATCCTGAATATACAATCATAGTTTCATTTCAATTATTTTATTGATGTTTCTGAAGCCCATTGACTTGTGAAATGCAAATGGATTTCCCTGTAAACTGTCCTTGGGAAATTGTTACGCTCCAAACAAAAGCCAGTTATGTAATTTATAGTTTACTTATTTCTGCATGGTGACCCAAAAGTTCTTGCAACAACATGAAAGAAGAGATAACATTTTATCTGTAGAAAGTGTGATGGCTTGTTTGTTTTTTATCACTTTAAGTGATAGTTAGCAGGAGGATTCATTCCATATCATTATTTTCTGTTTACAATATGACAAAAATGGATTTTGACTCACACAGGTGAGTGCAGGTGAAAGTGTCATCCTCTTTACTAGGAAAACAGCAAGTATTCCAGTTGTAATCAGAAGTTATTTATGCTGGAACAGAAAGGTCTCTGTAACCCCAGCAGCATATGTGTGGGCAGGACATATTGTTTGCCACCACTCTCCCTTTCATCATAAGTTCTGTCTAAATATGTCAGTGCTGCATCTCAGTAGAGTTCAAGTGCTCTGAAGGGGTGCTCATCAGGCATATTGTGAACACCTAGAGCAAATGAGTAAGTGACAGGTCCCAGGTATATTTGCTGTACCACTCTCCTGGAAATTGTACCTGAAGGAACACTGTGCTGGTTCCGGGAAGTCTGAGGTGCAATTAAATAAATGGCAGCTAAACACCAGAATGATAGCTCTGTACTGAATTCAGCCAGGCCTCCTGCTGAACTCACCAAACATTTCCAACAGCACCTACTGTTATTTTTATGCCAGAGAAATTAGGATAGTGCTTATGATGAGACTTAATTTTGCACAAGGCCTCACAGTATACATTACTATGTTTAAAACACAATAAGTCACTGTAAGAGACCTGTTTACAATATGCTGTTAAAAATAAAATTTTTCCAATAATCTAACTGGGATAATGATTGAAAAATGCCTACTACCCACAGAGCTCTGCTAAAACACAAGTGGTGTCCAAAAATGGAGGTGGTCTGCAGCTCAGGCATTTGCGGTACTATCAGCTCAGAGTGAGGCATGACAGCTTTATCCATGTTACTGAATTAATAATTTGTAAAGCAAGCTTTGATATTTGATTACAAATGTCAATTTGTGTTTCTTCCTAAGTTTTTTTTTAAGCTATATAATGCCTGCAGGGGTAGACAATTTCCACACAGAAATTTTTTGAGAGTGAAATTTACTGCTGCATATCTTCCTTTCTTAACAACAGAAGTTGGAAATTTTAATTTCAAATTTCTTAGCCTTTCAATAAAAAAGAATAATTCTCATATTAATTTTCCCTAGATATATCATGTGGGAATTTTTCTATATTTAGAAATAGATTGGAGATAAGCATTAAAATTTTAAACTGCAGGAAAACAGATGCCAGCTATTTTATATCTGCACATTAAACATTCATAAAAAGTGTTTCAGCAGCTGAGCTTATTCCATGTTTTCTGCTAAATTTCACAGAGGGTTTTGCAAAACTTCTATGAAACTCATTTTTTAGTCACTAAAATCTCATTTGATTTTGTCTTCAGCTCAGCATACAAAAAATAATGACTAAATCTTCTCCATTCAGCACTATATAGTGTTCTTGTTTCATCTCAGAGGTCAGCTCCACCTAATTATAAATGTAATCTCTCTACATATCTTTTTAGCAAAATATCTGCCTTAGTTGCCTTTGGTAAGCAATTTGTTTTTAAGATAATCTACAAGCTTTTGTTAAAACCATATGTATTTTAAAGAGGAAATGGGAAATATTCAGGAACATATAAATGTTCTGCAACTAAATGTAAGTATAAAAGAGTGCAGCTTAATGATTAGTAATTTATTTGCTCAAAAAATCAAGATGGTTTGTGTATAAACTTATACATAACCACAAAAACTAAATGGCACATTAGATACTTGCTTCCCATCTGTGACTACCAATAACTGACCAACTGTTTCCTTTGACACCCAATAATCTGAGTTTCCTGAAGTTTATGGGCAAGCTTCCAAGAATGAAGCAGGTAACTTCAGATTGGCAAAATGAGCCCTTATTTATTGTAATACCCTCTTTCAATGGCAGATTTTGCTTTTCTCTCAGAGTTACTCTCTCCAGTTACTCTGTAAGGTTCTCCCACTGTTTTGCAGTCTCCAGAACAAAAATACATATTTTCAGCACTAATACCACAGCACGACTTTTCACATGGAATTTCACAATGGAAATTAGAGCTGAGGTCCCTGAGATCACTGAAAGGACAGACCCACATCACTCACTAACTGAAAATTTACAAATTATTTAAGTGGGAGTGCTGTAGTGGGGAGATAGAAATTTCAGTTTAGACCTTTACGCCTCTATTCCATGATGTTCACTGACTCCACAGTCACCCCAGTCCAGGCTGGTGCCCTACCTTGCCCTCCCTGCCATGGTCTCAGGTGCCCCGATCCTTGCTCTGACCATCCCACATCTTCGGGACTGTCCTGGGATAACTTTGGGATGCTTGTATCTCCAGTTGTCTATCCTGTTTATGCTCTATATTAAGTTCTGCACCTTTAAGCCTGGTTCTGAGCATGAAGAGGGGGAGAAAAGAAGAGTGGAGTTTATTATCAGAAACTGAACTCACTCCTCCATCCCTCACACAGACAGTTGATGTCTGCAGCACAGACAAATAGCGGGAGAGAGGTCTCCTTTGCTTTTTAGTTAGTTATTTTAGCTAGCTGAGGCAGAGAAGTTCCTGGGACTGTGGTTTTTCTTTTTCTTGGAACTGTTCAAACCTGCTGTGGACCAAAAACACATGAAACCACCAGGAGCTCACACCTGTGGCTCACCAGGGCCTGGGACGCTGCATTCCAGCACCAGAGGGACTGACAATAGATGAGTGAGACAAGCTACTTTCCCATGACAAAGACTTTCTGAATTTGCTATCTCTTCCGAAGAGCAAGAGGTTTTATTGTTTAATATTATTCATTTTTTATGCTTACGAACATTTTGCTTATTAAATAAACGGTTTTTTCCACTTTTCTTCAAGGAAATCTTTTCCTGAACCAGTTGGGGGAGGGGACATTTGAATCTGCTTTCTAGAGGCACCCCATTTGGAGGTTTCTTCCTGAATTTGCCCTAAACCACGTCAGGGACACAGGGAGTTTTTTTCTCTATAGGGGCACAATTCTGCATCCTTCTGCATGTGGATGGTCCCCAAGAGATGGGCAGACACCAACGTCTCACTGACTTACATGTTATTTTTGTCTAGTCTTCACCCCATGACAAAGATATTTTGGATAATCCCCATGTGATATGCTAAAGTACAGTTCACCACCTGTTACACAGTAATAAAATAGACACTATGCATTGCAAACAGGTTGCTTCCTCTCCCATCCCCCTCCAGACCTCCATTTTCCATGCCCCTCCTCACTCCCTCCCCAAGCATCTTTGCCTTCCAAGACTGAGAAGTAGTCCTGTTATTGTTGCTAAATCTTTGTTTTGCAAGGGCAATTTTTTTCAATTGTGAGGAAGGAGCCTGCTCTTTAGGAACTCCAGCAGAAATATGATAATGAGACAGCAGCCTGCCAGACAAAACAAGCAGATTTCTTAGTGTTTGCCTGAATCTCTCAGACTCTGGAGTAAGCTGCATCCATGCATGAATTGGTATATTGGGGTACCCCAGCTTCTTTTTTTTCCTAAACCATTTGATTCCAATCAACAGTCCACTAAGGGGGCTCACAGTTCCACAAGGCTCTAAAAATATGTATATTTATTTATTTTCCCTGCCCTTCATGGGAAGTACCTGCTGCCCTCTAACTTAGTATCAAGGGAAAGGATTATTAGAACCACTTTTTGACTGATTTTTTTCTGGCCTTACTGGCAAAAGAATTTTGATGCTTTGCTGAAACTGTATTTTTCCCTGACAGTCACAACACCATGAACCACAGATTGTTTTTCAGTTGTCATGCAGACACAGTGCTTTCTAAAGCACATCATTTTGGTGGAGAGGTTGTCACAAACATGTCAGCCTGTGTGCTGCATTCACATGTGCTGTGGCATTGGTACAAAGAAAACCAGTTCTCTGGGAACAAGTCACACAGATACATTCATGTGCTCACAGCACCAGTTCTCCACAGCATTATTGTCTTTCCTCTGGGAATTAATATACTTTCTATTTTCCCTTCTTTTTGTCTGAGATGTCCATGATGACATTGAACATCTGATATATTACCATTACTCCAGCGCTAGCATAATTTGTAATCTAGACATAATGAATTCCAGGTGAATGGAATCTATGAATCCTTCCTTGAATCTGCATTTTCACTGACCATATGTGGTAGCCCTGCTCGTTCAGTACTATCACAGTGTTGTGGAAAGTCTCCTATGTGTCACTGAGATGCTGGTGTCTGCAAAGCATATAAAACTATCCCCTGTGTGCAAATATTATTTCATTCTCAATTCACATAACAAAAAATAATTGAAACCTAGCTAATATTTGACATGAGTGTGTGCACACATGCATAAAAACATGTGACAGTTTACACTATGAACATTTGAATCTAAATGCTTAACCGAGGAAAGAGATGAAAAATATATTGGAGCAGATAAGTGAAAGGATTTTTCTGTGGTCTGTGACAAACACCAGCATCCCACCCTTTTCATCACATAAGTGAAGGAAGATTTTCTATAATGCTGTTTGCAGTCACTTGCATCTGCATCCCAAGTGCCTCTGTAGGCAAGACCTCTAAACGCTTCTGCATCAACACTGATTTGGGAGAAAATGGAGCTTTTTCCAGTTTTAGAAATGCTGGTCCACATCCAAAAATTGGTCTTTCCTACCATTTTTGGTGTAGAATGTGAACAGAGAAATCTTTGTGCAGTCACTGATGACACTGTCGTTTTGAAAAGCAATTCCACCTTAAATCCTAGGACTTCTGTCATAATTAATATTCACACTCTGCATGAAAATTCATGCTGAAGTCTCAACTAACTCCATGACCTTGATAGAAAAATTCTCTTTTACTCATATTTTTCACAGAACAGTACCACATTCCTATCAAGTGACCAATACTTATTAATTTGCATATATATTTGATATTGAAATTTTTCCCTTTTTTCTGTTCCAAATATCCTCTTAAATGCCAATTCTTTCCCTAGCCTATATGGTCCAGTCAAGTGTTGAGTGATGAAAAGACAATGACTATGTCTTAATTCCTGCTCCTACCACTCCAAATTTCTTCATCATTTGAATTTGAGGTTTCTTTTTTGGTTTTTGTAGTTGGTTTGTTTTTGTAATTTTTTTTAATAGCTATCATGACTGCTCTAATCTACTTCTTTCCAAATGTAAATATCTCAAGAGGAAATTAAAAGAACAGGGCTAGTTCATTACCCATGCTACATATTTGTTCTGCTTTTCTCTTTTTGATTTTTCATTACTGTTCAAGCACCAAGTGCGGAAGACTTTTTGGGTACATTAATTAGCTATTATAAAGTTGTAGAGGAAAACCATGGGAAGATTATCCAGTCTCCAAAGAGAATGCAAACTTGTGCATGGAAAATGTCTAATATTTCTGTCTTTTTTTGCCATCCTTGACTTTTTCTAGTGTTCTTTGACTTTTGGTAACAGAGAAGTTAGATATAATAAGCTTCATTAGGTAATATAGTATCACTTATCTTAAGTTACAAAAGGAATGAAGCAATCAGAACCCTCAAGGATGCATTAGAGTGGATTACTATAATACCTGAAGGGTCAAGATAAACTTTAACTATCTTATCCCTTTCATCTCAGGAGCAAGCCTGAGGCATTATCTCTTACCCAGAAAACTTGAACCTAAATTAGTGAGAGAAAGAGTGTACTGGTTTTGCACAGCCTGGTTTCTGGTATTTGGGGGGCCACAGAGATGGCTTCTGTGAGACGCTGCTGGAAGCTTCCACCATGTCTGGCAGAGCCAGTCCCTGATGGCTCTGAGGATGGACATGCCGCTGGCCAATTGGAGATCTTGACAATACCTCTGAGAAATATTTAATAAGAAAATCAAAACGAAGTGGCACACAGTTTTTTCTTCTAGCCAGAGAAGAGGAGGAGTGAGAACATAGAGGCAAACAACATGGACACACCAAGGTCAGTGGAGAAGGAGGGACAAGAGGTTCTCCAGGCACTGGAGCTCAGATTCCCCTGCAGCCTGTGGTGCAGCCCATGGTGCAGCAGCTGTGCCCCTGCAGCCCATGGGGATCCACGGGGGATGCAGAGATCCACCTGCAGCCCATGGAGGAGCCCATGCTGGAGCATGTGGGTGCCCGGAGGAGGGTGTGACCCCGTGGGAGACCTGTGGAGAGAAGGGCCCTGCTCCCAGGCTGGAGCAGCCTGTCCTTGGAGGACTGCACCCTGTGGAAGAGTGACTCATGCCACAGCAGTTTTGGGAGGACTGTGTGCCCATAGGAGAGACTCATGTTGCAGCAGTTTTGGGAGGACTGCTGCTCATGAGATTGGAGCCATGCTGGAGAAGTTCACAGAGAACTGTCTCCTGTAGAAAGGGACCCTATGGTTTTACAGGGGAAGGACTCGTCTCCCAGAGCAGCAGAAGGAAACCTTGGGTGATGAACTGACCAAACCCCTATGCTGGGTCTCCCTGCACTGTCAGTGGGAAGGAGGGAGGGGCTGGGGGAAAAAGTTGTTTCAAGGGCTTAAAAAGTCATTTTAAGGGCTTCTTTTACTTCTCATTATCCTCCTCTGACTCTGTTAGTAATAAACTCGCTTTACAACCTTAAGAGGAGCCTGGTTTGCCCTTGGAGTGTTTTCTCCTGGTCCTTATCTCAACTCATCACCTCTTTGCTATTTTTTTTTTTCCCTCTCCCCTGCCCAGCTGTAGCAGGGCAGTGTGAGTGAGCAACTTTTGTGGGTGTCTGATACTGGGCCAGTGTTAAACCATGACAAAGAGGCAGACAGAAAACTCCAATAATCATGGCTAATTGGCAGAATAGTTCTTCATCCTCTTGACTGAAGAGATACGAAATAGTGTATTCCAATCATGGAACTGAAGCTAAAACTCTAGAACACATTCCTCATTATGTGAGTATCAAGCATTTATGTCCAGCTTTGTCAAAACCTCGGCTTCTTCTGATCTATTCCTGAGATAATTAAAGGGCATAAACTGCATTCTCCATCCACTCTCTTAGACCAAAGTGCAAATTTCTCCATTTGCAAAGGAGTCTGAAAGCACTTCCATCTGTTGTACAGGCAAAGTCTCACCTCTGCCTAGTGGCATGCCTTCGTCTCTGATTTTGGACCCTGTACAAGGTTAAAATGCAGTTCCTTTCCTTCAATAGTAGAGTTTTATGCTTCTATGTTTCAAATTTGCTGTGTCAGATCTGAATATCTCCTTTAGAGGGGCATGATTTCTATGAAAGCCTGTGCTCCAATAGCCTCTGGACACCTTAAATTGTCAAACCATTTTGAAAATCCCCCTTGTAATACATTAAGGTTCATCATGGTGCATGTGTACACACGTTTCGGGAGACGCAGACACAAAGGCACAGCTGTGTGTGGCAGGGTTAACCTGTGAAATTGAAACTTGGCATTTGCAATGTATAATGGTACTATTTGAAACTCTCAAAAGGCTTTCTGTAGCAGATTGATTGTAGAGAGGAAATCTCAAGGTCTCCATCGCATTCAAATCCCATTCACCTTTTTTGAAAGGATCTGAATGTCAGTACCGGGATTAATCATCTATTTTGAACAGATAAGGTTTTAATATATATTCATATATTGCAAAAGTGAAGTGGTTGAAACTTATAGGCAATTTTAAAGACCCTTTATCATGATCCTTGTAATGAAGAATTTTTGCCATGGGATTATTGATACAACTTTCAGAATAATTTCCTTTTACACATAAGCCTTTTGGATAATTCACCTACTTGTGTCCTAAAGAAAATCCAATTGTAAAAATAACTCAGTAAAGCTGTACTAAGACTGGTCTTTGTAAAATCACTGTTAGCCACTTAAATTTTAAATAAAGATATATTATTTAGGTACACGCAATTCCAAGTCTCCCTAAATGCAACAACACCCTTAAGGGTGAAAGATATTGACTGCTTTTCTTCAAGGCAATTCTGTGTAACATCTGCTGGTTGATTTAAGATGGTGGTGTGACACTTATTGACTATAGCAAAATGAAGTTAATAGAAGGAATTTTGTGAAACATTTCTGACAGTGGAATTTTCTACCCTATCCATGATTGCGCTCTGAAGCATTTCAGAAGGAAATCTACAGCTCCATTGTCCAAATAATTTTTAAATTTTCTTTCATCAAATAATGTTTCTAATAGTAAAATAAAAAGAAAGTAAAAGTGGTTGCTCATCAAGGCAACATTCTAGTGCCAGTGAAATCAATGGCAAAAGCCTCACTGGTGTCACAGAAGCCAGGCCTGGTCTTCAGGTGATTTTTCTCTTGTGTGTACTGAATCGTTAGAGAAAAAAGACTCTCTCAGTACATTAGAGGGATACTTTAAAAGGCAGAAAGTAATTTTCCCTATATTTTCTTTTAACTCCTACTCTTCTTTCCTGCTTCTTTCTCAGGGAAAATGCAGCCAGTGCTCCTGATGACACAGTGTTTTGTAGATGAGGTGAATATTTAAGTGAATACTGAGCCTGCAGTTCCACAGAGCAGACAGCTTCATCTGCTAATTTCAGAAAATCTCATTATTTCCCATTTGGGATAGGCCACTAGAAGACTTAACTGACATCAGATTCAATTAACTTGTTTTTTGAGTAGTTGGAATGTTAACAAGGTTTCCAGAGAGCCATGAGGCACTAGGCAGTCTCCAAAGCAAATTTGGAAGGGATTTCTGCATGAGAGAATTCCTTGCTGCTTCGTGCACAAGAGATGGGATGGTTAAGTTATTGCACATCTCTTCATGAAGATGAAATACTTTCACCTTTCACCAACAAATTCCTCCCTAATGGTTTCCTGACTGTCTGCACCCAAAAAGAGACCACCAAATTATATGATTATGGTGATATTATGTGTCTTTATAGCTTTGCTAGGATATGTTCTGGTGTAGCACATGCAGTCATAATGTTTTTTTAAGAAGAAGCCTGCTTAAAAATCCAAACATTAGACTAAAGACCAGAAGAAAGAAACAGCCAGTTAAATTAAAGAACTCAATCTTTTTAACTGTTTAGAAGACAAAATCATGGTTATGTAGCTATGGAAAGATCTGTAATCCATTGAAAGATGCACAATAACAAATCTTGGTTAAGAATTAAATACGAAAAAATTTAATTTAAAAAAATGACTAAGTTTTATCATTGTAGCCATGTGAACCCAGCAAACATTTCTCTTTGTGTTTAACTTTTTCCTTTATTTCACAAGATTAAACAAGGTATAATTTGAAGGAAAGACTAAATAGAAATACAACAAGTGTTTGGTTACATAAAAGCCTATGCTAGACAATCTAATCATCCACACATACTTAAGAGGCAAAAAAATCCATATATAATGTCAGCATCCATCAGCACTGAAATATCCTGCATGAGAAGCAATCTCTAAGTATTGCATATTAATGGTACAATAATAACATTCATGTGGATATAAGGTCCTTTATAATAGGTGGGCAGCCCACCTGAGCTGTGTGATCAATAAAAAAAAAAAAAAACAAAAAAACAAAAAAAAAAAACAAAAAAAAAAAAAAAACAAAAAAAAAAAAAAAAAAAAAAAAAAAAAAAAAAAAAAAAAAAAAAAAAAAAAAGAAAAACCCCACAGATTTAGCACAATGGGGGGTGGATTTCCATGCATGGTTCTTCAGTTTCTGGAAAGCCAAATTAAAGTTTAGGGTAAGTTTCTTTTTAGTAAAATAACTAAATTCTTAATTTCTGAAAATAACAGTTCACCAAGTTCGTGTGATCAACCTAAGTGATTTCCCAATTTATTGAAATGATGAACTAAAAATAATGTGGTTAACACATTCAATTTTGATTCCCTTTTTTTTTTTTTAATTATTTTAGGTTATTAAAAATGGTAGCATTTGAAAATTTTCTTGCCACAGCTGTTCACACTCTTGTTTTATTGAGTCCACTGTCATTCGTTTAGTTTTGGCTGTAAAATTCAGTTCTGCTGCTCGTGGTATTTCTTAATGAGCATACCTAATTATACAGGTAACTAAATCCTATAGTCAGAAGAGTCATGTTTACATTTCCAAATATTTAGGGAAGTTTTGCCTGGAAGGGTAACATAGTTTCTCTTCATTGGCTGGGTTTCTGATGCAGGCGTAATGTATCAGGTGCTCATAGACTTAGCAAAACTTGCCAATACAGTCAACTTATCAGTCTGTCAACTCGCGTCAGTCAGTCTCAGTGCCTTCTTCCTTGAGCACAGATCTTGGGCAGGAAAAGGACTGCTTGATCAGGGCTTATTTTATTCTCTCTACTCCCTCACAATTATTGTTGTTTCTACAGCTTTCCTTTGAGACAGACCTTTGTTATGTGCCAATAAATAAAGTTACGAAGTGGTTAACTCCTGCATTGCAACTGGACAGAGGCTGATTTTACACAGTGAAACTGAATCATGAACTGTGCTGATGAGAAGTGTTACCCTTTTGTTCATAGTCTGTGAAGCTACCAGTGATCTAAGAAACTGGCACTTGAAGACTCCATGAATACTTTGGGATGCTATTTTTTAAGAAAATTAGATTAAATTTGTGACAGGGAAGCAGGTAAGGGTCTGAAAAATGAAAGAGAGAAAAGGGCAGAAAGAGAGAAAAAAAGCCCAACACATCATCTAGGGAGAAAATAAATAGAAACAAAACTAAAGTAAATCAAACCAAAACTGAAAAAGCAAACCAAATTATTAGAAAAACAATCTGAAATGGCTAAGGATTATGGGCAGACTGATACGCACCCTCAAGGAGTGCAACCATCAAGAATGTCCTTTCAAAATCCACGTCATGGGCTAGCCTGATTCATGCAGGGCCCACTACTGTCATGTTCCCCAGGGGCAAAGCAGCACAAGAGAGTGAGGGAAGGCTGGGGATTCATCTGCTGAAAGTCTGAGGAATGAGTGTAATGTCAAAAGGTACCACTTGGGAGGTACAACCAAGCCAGGACTCTGCCCACAGCAGTACCCAAGAGCATGCTGCTGCTTTGCAAGATCTTTATGAACACACAGGCAAGGCCCTCAGTTACGGTGCTTGAAATGTCTCCACATATTGGACCAATACAGGATAATATTTGCGGTTAACAAAACTGTACCACAGTAAGGAGGCACGCCCTTAAACCAAGGCTGCAAATCACAAGGAGGTTGCTGAAATGTCCTCTACACTGAGTGTTTCTCCTCAGCTGTCTCCTCACAGTGGCTAGCTCACTTGTGACTGACTGATGACACAAAAGTGACTGCATTTTATCTAGAGGTTCTCTGAAAACTGCTTGTGTCTCACTCTCTGGGTGGCAGTGCTGAATTTTGTCCTCGCTGTTTCAGCTCCAGTACCTCTTCTGAAGATCTGAAGAGTTTCACCATTGGTACACTTAATCACATTACCATATGACAGGGAGCACACTTATAATTTGTGGAAACTGATAAAGCTCTTTGGGTATTTCTTCTGCCTGGGATTTGTCCTTGCGTGTTTTTCAATCTCCTTCTGAGTGCTGAGGATTCTTATATCACAGAGCCCAGGGAAGCACCAACTTTGAAGTTTTCTGAGTACCTCAGTCACATTTCAGCTGTAAATAATTGCCTTCCCATCAGTACTTAATGTTTGTCTGGAGTTCTAGCCACAGAGGTCATATTTTGAAGTCAGCAAGCAAATACTGCTTGTCTTACATGAATTTTCTTCTCTCTCTGGTAGGCAGAATCCTCCACAGAGCTTCTAGCAGACAATCAGGTAGAGAACAGGGTTGAAGGAATTAGGGTATAAAAATATGTCCTGGAGAACAGGATTTTTGGCAGGAAATCTATACATAACGGAGGGTTGCTCACATACAGTGCTTATGTAGATCTTTTCATACATAAATTCAGACACTGCTTGTGTGCCAAACTAGAATTCCCCATCAGCACACTCAGAACCACCTCTTTTTTTCCTGAAGACTTCTTCAGTTTATTTTCCAGAACCTTGACAATGGTGAACTAGTTAATAAGCAGAAAGCACTGCTGACCATTTCAGTGTATGTTGCCATACCTCTTTTTTTGTATTTTTGTCTGCAGGATTTTTGTGGGTTTTTTGCAGGCTATCATTCATTGTCTTACACTGGGCTGATAAAATTTGAGAGTTCAGGGACTACTAGTAAGGCCTTTTCAAATCCTGGATTGCTCAGGTAGTCTGTAAATCACAACCAACATTAATGAAGGAGGCACATGAGACAATGACATGCCCTCTCTGAATTAGCTTTCTAGACTGACAAAATAATCAATCTGTATTTAATGTAATTATTGTCATTCTTTATAAAACCTTTGATGTGCTTTACAAATGCAAACTTTGAGTCATTGTTAAGACATCCAATACTTAATACAGGGCCTAGATTTTCAGTGTATATTCAATTTTAATCTGTTTTCCGGCCACTTTCTAAGTCAAAATCTGATCCACAGCACATGTTTATTTCTGTAAAGTTCATTTATTTTGGCACCTAAAGAATTTAATTTATTTTTAAAATGGTAGAGCATCATGGTTTGACCCCTATTCCCCTCTATTCCCATCTCCTACATACTCAAAAAGTTCCAAATTTTTTCCACAATTCCCTTTATAGGGAATGTTATATTGGTGATCCTTACCAGTGGTATAGTCAAAATACACATTTAAATAGAGATAGTAAAGTAAAAACGCATAGGAAGTTGGAGTTATTGTTTTGTTTGGGTTTTTTTTCTCTTCAAATGAGTTATTTTTTGACTCAAAGGACTTTACTGAAAGTATACATTAGCTAGTTAAAGTAACAGTGGAATTCTTGTGGGGACCAAAACACAGTACTAAATTAATCTCTTGTTTTCCTGTTTTCCTTCCAAACAGGAAATGTTGTTTTGTGTTTGTCATCAAGGTGACACTCTTTTCCTCTGTAGTTATCCTTCGCTTTTTAATCCTAGAATCTTAAGGAGAGTTTCACTTTTGGCTGATATTAATACTGTCTGTATTTCAGAACCAGATAGGATCTCTCCAAAGGTAGTTTAAATCCAAACTTTCGTGGATGTTACAGGAGCTGGCAAACCTCACAACCCCCAGGACCTGTGTGTCTGTGTGTTTGTCAACAATTTGCATGGAGTTTTTTTTTTATACTTTCACCACATTTTGTTCCTTAGACAAGTAACAATGAAACAGCTGCTCTCAGAGAGCTTATAGCTCTATATAAACAGCTA
Organism: Trochalopteron elliotii; assembly: GCA_024734555.1. Classification (NCBI taxonomy): domain Eukaryota; kingdom Metazoa; phylum Chordata; class Aves; order Passeriformes; family Leiothrichidae; genus Trochalopteron; species Trochalopteron elliotii. The sequence continues at coordinate 769,509 of JANPWX010019824.1, read as the reverse complement.
AAAAAGGCAGACACTATTAAAAGGAAAGTAATAAGTTTATTCAGCTCTCTTATATTTTTACCAATACTTCATCATTTGTTGAGATCCTGAAAAAAATGAAAGTGCATTTCAAAGTCTTTTAAGGAAACAAGCACCAAAAAAGACTACAAAAAGGGCAGAGCACTTTGATTTTTAAACTGATACTAAATTTTTTGTGTCAGGTCAGCTCAATACTGAGATCCCTATGGCTATTGTGTCACAGTGTCTGATGAGACCTGTATTTTTGTTTGATTATGTTAATCACTGCGAACCACAATCTTTTGCTTCCCATTTTGCATTCTGTGGCTTGTCCAGAGGAGAACTTAGAGACCCCAGAGGAGACACAATTCATACAGGAAATTTGGAACCTGCAAAATGTCAGCACATCAGACTGACTGCCTGACTACCTGACCACAGCTTTCAAGGGGACAGGGCAGCATGGCAGCAAAACACAGCTTAGTGCTGAACTGCTTCAGAGTAGAACGCTTTGGGTAAGGAAAATTTGCAACGTTTTTCAAGAAGCTCTCAGTTAAGTAGTTAAATAGTTCATCAGTGTTTTCCTGTTGTAAAAATAATTTATTCTTGATAAAATAAAGCTTTTTAGATAACACAATAAGAAATTTTGCTATGAGGTAAAGATATTAAGGGTTAGGACAGAAACACAAGCAAAACATCATGTTTGTGGTGAGAGAGAAGATACACTTTTCAGTAAATGTGACAGACTCTAACTTTCAAGTGGGGACAGCACTAAGTTTACAAAAGCTTCTGGGATGCTGTCACAACTCAAACCTGCTGGCAGTTCAGTTGGATGGAGGTGTCATAAAAGCTCATACTTCAAATCCTCCAGCAGTTTCCTGCACACCCTCTGAACTGGGAGCAGACAAGGAGAACTAGAAACAAAGAATGTAAATTTCCCCCCTTTTTCTTTTGGATAACAGGCATGGCCAGATATATCCAATCAAGGCAATATCTGCCTACATAATGACTTGCTGGTGGCAATTCACAAGACGTGTTTTTTTTACATCTGCAGAGGGTGTTTCCCATGTAAACAGCTTGGCAGAGCACAGTTTTGCTTTCTTCTTATGTATTTATGTTCACCTGCTTTGTGCTTTTCATCTCCTTTTGCATCATGGCTCAACCTGCCTGCATTAGGCAGAAAGGATCAGACTGAAGAAGCAATAATCCACTCAGCTGTCTGCAGAGGCAGAGGTGGCAGGGGAAACAGGGGTGTGTGTATTCAGCAAACCCACAGTTTTCACCAATTATTCTGCCATGCAGCTCTGAGTAGTAAACTTAGAACTAGCAAATGAGTGCCAAATCTAGGGGAAACAAATTTTCACTGGCTGAATTCCCAGGGTGGTTTGAAGAAAAAGATGAAAAGTAAAAAAACTCAACAAAAGGAAAGGCATAATCCTTCCTATAGTATTAGACAATGAAGTTTTACACACCCTGAGCTCTTCATCTAATGTAGATAAGTGACTACACTGATTTTAGCAGAACTGCAGTATTTTGTAGGTGTCGTTTATTGTGATGTACAACCTCCTAAATCAGATATTTGTGATAGTTGAACTTTGTGGCAGTTTTTACTTTATTTCTTTATCATGGAATTTTTATTTATTTTTGTACAGTATTTTGCTTTAAACAACATTTTTTTTTTTACATTTGAAATCTAAATCTAGACACTAAAATAATGTCATTAAGCAGAATACAGAGAGCTCCCTCCACTCAGTTCCTTGCTCTCTGAAGCAGCTCAAACAATTCTGGAAGATATTCCCAGTGTCTTTGCATCTTTTTCATATAGCCTGCATTCAAATAACAACAAACATAAATTGCCCCACACATCTAAAATTGTGATGGGGTAGAGAAGGACCAGGAGGAGAGAGGGAAAAAGTCAAGTGGTTAGAAAAAGTAATGAAAATGCAATCAGGGAGTTTTTAGTTGCAAAACACAATAATGTTCATAGCTATTCCTCTTCCTGGGAATCCTGGGTATTGAACATCTAATTATCTTAAAATGTACATACGGCAGTGTGGTATGCAATGCTCAATTTTCTGATTATCCCAAAATGGTTTTGTAAATTAAAAAAAATTAAACTGATTGTTTTGCTTAATAACGAGACTGGTACACAGACGAGTTCTTTAATGAACTATATTATTTCTTTGTTCAAGTTCAATTTCACAAAGTGCTTTTTAAAATAAGTCTCACGGTGAGAATAATTTGGATTGTGTACACATGTCCAGTGAATAAAAGGAATCCAAAAATCTTGTGTGAACTGAAATGCTTCTTAGCTTTAACAATCTTGCTGTTCTTCAACTCTCCCATTATTTTCAAAATCTCACCCTACACATAAAACCTGAAGATATTCTTACATTTCTTCTCGGTTAAAAAAGAATTTGGCTCGTTGTTTCAGGTTTTGGGAAGTTTTCACCATTGTATTACTGTGCTGCAGTCAGTAGTAGCCAGTCAAATCTGAATTTTAGGATTTGCTAAAATATATCCTGTGTGTTCATACCTCTCAGACATAACTGCAGTTCTTTGCAAGGATATTTCCTTTCTTGCTTTGTCTCATTTTTGTTTATTATAGTCTAGAAATCAGATGTCCATGATAGGGAAGTACATCCCAATGTTATCTCCTCTGATTTTGACTAGGTACAATAAAAGAAGTAATTCTTATTTTTAACCAAGGGGGAAAATTGCTAAAATTGACTTTACACCAAGCTGATAAGGAATGTTCACCTCCAATGTTAAAACAAAAAATTTGATCTAACTGTATTCAAACAGCTGAATTTATAGTGTGATCACAAGAAATCACTGAGAAATTTGAAATAAGGAAATAGATATTATGCTCTTAAAATAAAGAGGGCTATTTTAAAGGGAAATAAAAGGAGGTGGGGAGGAAAGGGCAGGTCATTGATTTCTGGGGTTTTAAAAATATTATTTTCATTTTCTTATCTTGTTAAAAAGGATTCATCAAATACTGTACAGATTTGGCAATCCTCAAAATAGTTTTTCTAATTAAAGAGATTGTTCAAGAAAAAAAATGTTTGCTCCTCTGCTAGTGAGGCTATCCTGCTTCCTTTTGAGAGGTGTGGGTTTTGCTTTGGGTTTTAATGAGCTTTGGGTCAGGGTCTCAGATTACAAATTCATTACAGCAAGACATAATCTATGCCCTCTCCTTTCACCTACAAGGACTCATGATAGTAATTTCATTATAAAATAGTTGTCTTACTGGAAAAAGTACCACCATAATTCACTGTTCAAACAAAAAAAGGCTTCACTGAAAATCATTAAATTTAAGATATTTCCCTCAGCATCATTGCTGGGTTAGGTCTGACAAGTGCAGTATCAGCAATAATGCAGATACAGCTCTCAGGTGCTGATGACTTTCTTCATATAAAGTTGTTTATGAGAATAAAATATAAAGAAGATTTCTGCTGTCTTATGAGATGATCTCTGGTGTGAAAAAAAAAATCAAACAGTAGAATAAAGCTACTCTAAATAAGTTGGGCCTCTTGACACATGCCATGAAAAAATGAACTCACTTGTGAAATTTAGATCTCCCCACACCATGTTCCCAGTAGCAATTACCCCAGCCTCTAACAGAGTGGAGCAACCCAGAGCTATTTGCTTTTTGCTACATCTCCCTAAACACTAACATGCGAAACATTATTTGTTTAGTAATATTTTGCTCTTCTTTCTGCTGCCTGTGTGTTCCAAGCTGGTATTAGTGCCTGATAGCCATTTTTCCAAACTATGTTGACTAAGTGAGTAAAATGGTAATGGATTGTAAAGCTTCTTGTCCACAGTGTGGGCTATTCAAGGCCTAGCGGAGAAAGCTGACCTCACTTATGTCCCTATTTGGGAGCTCAGCACTATGCTTAGACAAAATGGAAGACTTTGGGAGGATGAATGAACCCAGCAAAATTATGAAGAGGTGCTTTTTTTTGACCTCCCTATGCTTACTGGGAGAAAAAAAAAAATATTTCAGATAGGAACCATAGACATATAATATAAGACTGATTTCAAAGAATGTCCACTGAGAGTTTTGCTGAACAAGAGGCTCACAGATGAAGAGGGCAGGAATTTTTATAATACAGCCTCAGAGCTCATGCTGCTAGGAGCTCACTGGCTCCGAGGAGTGAGGGAGTGCATGTGATGAATACAGACTGACTTTCTGAAACAGGATCCTGCACAATTTTTTGTAACATTTCTGTCTAAGAGAAAAATTCACTTAGTGTGCTTACCACTTAATGCTATGTACAGAAGAGTCTGTTCCTAAAACAAAACTTTTTCTCCATGGAATGTAGTCTGACAGTGGAATAAATGGCCTCTTATTAAGAGGATCTCAAACAGCTTCTGATGCCTGAACTAAATTTTCAAGACCAGAAATGCTTTGCAATTTTATCCTCATTTTCTTTATGCTGCAATCTCAGATGCCAGGTGTGGACATGTAGAGGTTTTTTATCCACACAATTCTCAGAATGCTGTAACTCATTGTCTGCACAGCCTGAGAAATAGGCTCTGAAATGAAAGAATGTCATGAAGAAATGATGAAATAAGCAGGACAGTGTAATTTCTCTTCTGCATAGATAAGTAAGTTTCAGAGCAAATAAGTGACAAAGCTCCAGTTTCAATGATTTTCCTCATAAACCCTCAGAGAGTCATAGAAATGAAAGCAGAGGAGTCAGTCCCTGAAATTTAGATAGGTGGCTAGAGCACAAAAAGCGAGATAAGTGGCATTATATGCAGTACTAGAATATTTTTCAGCAGTGTCCTGAGATACTATAGAGCATCATGTTCAAGCAGACATGTTCAAGCATCTTACTACCAATTATTATCACAATTAAAAAAATCATCATAAAACCTACTTTTGAAAGTGAGTGAGACTTATTTGATCAAGTAGCTCATTCCAGTTTCACCCTTATTCTCACCTTCCTCTGAGATTTTCAAACACATTGGTGAATTTCAATCACATTTGCTAAAGAGCAGTAGACCTCAAAAAAAAAAAAAATTGCAAATTTATGACAAATGAAGGAAAATATTCAGGTGAGTATTTTCAACAGAAGACTGACATTGGTATTATGCGTTCACATATATTACCTAGCTTGAACCTATAAGAGATGGGAAATGATGCTCTGTAAAATCTCTGCTTACTGTGGAAATAGGATTGTTTTTGTGTTTTGGGTTGTGCTGGGTTGTGGGTTTCTCCCTCTGTTGAAGAGGTATCTTATTGGTAAAACTGATAGAATAAATTTTAGAATGGTTTTGTTTTCCTGGGTCTCTTGAACCAGCTTATAATTTCTATTGCTGATTCTTGTTGTTGCTTGCTAAAGATTGTCTCCCAAACTCACTCTTGCCACTTCAAAAGCTGTTATACAGTTATTCTTCTCTTGGGCCTGTCTCTGTATGCAATTAACAATTACTTAGGTTCTTATGTGAAGACAGATGGAAATGTAAACACCATATTCCAGTTAACAGAAGGGAGGTCTTTCAGAAAAAGTGCCAGAGAAATTCACTCACTTCATCCATTTGGCTGCATCCAGAGTACAGTGTGCAATTTCCAGTTCAAAAGACCTTTGTTTTTTATCAGCTGGACCAATCTGAAAATCATCTATTGTTTTCTGATGTTTTAAAGCCACACAAGCAGGTGTGGTCATATCGTTGATGTCTTAGAAATAGGAGAAAGAAATAATTAGACTGTATCTGAATACTCCACTTATGAATATCTAAATGAAAGTAAGTAAAGTAAGAAGTTTAATCAATAGTTAAGTATATCTAACAGGAAAATAAGCAGAAACAACAGGAAACATAAGTAAACATTTCATTCACAAAAAAAAATGAGGAAGTTTTCTCTTAGACATATTGTCAGCCTTTACTTCATTACAAAATAAAGCATGCAAATATCAGTATTTGCAGTACCATGTATCTATATATATGATATATGTCTGGCTGAAGCAAAGGTCAGCAAACATTTAAAACCTCCTGTAAGACAGTACACTGTTTATGGCTCTTCAGTTAATTCATCCATCATGCTTTATTTATGCTCGTAACAGCTAATAACAGATATGATTGCTATGCAGCAATCAGTACTAAAAGCAAGCTGCTAAGAGACAACATCAGCAAGGGAATCAAATCAAGCAACCACTGGAAGAAAGACACTTCAAGAGATGCAACTTCCAGAAGGCAGGACAAATCATACTCCCTGCTCTGAAATTTGGTCAGTGGCCAAATGAGTTTTAAACTGTATGCATATATGTATATGCAGAATCACTGTAATTTCTTTAATTCACACACCTTTTTTTTTATTTTAATCCTCTTCAATATCTTCACTTATTTCTTTTCAGTCATTAGTCTCTCTTCATTACTGTCCCCTTCAAAATCCTTCTTTTTCTTGGTTGTGTCATTTCATTATTCCACCACTTACAATAGATGCTGCAGTGCCTTGCTCCAGAATGCAGCAAGGCTGATCCCTCCAGTAGTTCTCCAGGGGAGCAGCCAGCCTTGTCCTCATTACTCTGCAGCCAGTGAGGTGGGGCCTCTGTGCTGGATTCAATACAGTGACTTTGGTTTGCTGCTTCTATTTATTGTGCTGTGAGAAAGCAGAGGACTACTTGAGAGGAATATTGAGACAGCACCAACTGCCACATTTCCATATGCTATTATTTCTTTCCCTGTTTCTTTATCTTCCTTTTCACCTTGCTGTACCTCTCTTTGATCTCCCAAATCCCTTCCAAATAAACAGCTGGTGCAGAATTATTTTTTACCTTTTGGTCACACTTCTGCTGTCTTCATACCCGAATTTGGTATTTCTTATACCATTACCTAGTTCAACTTGACATGATTTGGCACTGCTGCCCTGCAAACTTTCAGCCCCTGGAAGGTTCCCTCAGTTACCTCGCTGAAATTTGGCAATCAGTCACACAATTCTCCTTAACCATCTGCAAAACCTAGCCATCTCACAGCACTCTGGGTAACTTCTGTCAGCTTCGTACTGTTATCATGACAGCCAACAATTTTTCATCTCATGTCCTGTGGCATCTCATGCTCTGTTCAGTCAGACTTCAGGTCAGCACCTATTCATTTTCTTGCAACACTAACAGCATACATAACACTAAAGACAGATGTCTACCAATACCTCTCAGTACAGATACAAATCTATCATCACATCAAGGAAGAGAAACTAAAAGCATCCATCACTGAAGCCTACACTTTGATGATCTGTTCATCTGACAGCACTGTGAACTGGCATGGTGTGCAGCAGAATCTAATCGACATCTAAGTACTGGCCTTTTATTGCTCAGCAAAATGCAGAATCAAAAAGCTCCCTCAAGGTTTTTCAGAGCCTTTATACTTTCACATCCATTTTTTTTTTTTTACCTTGAAGAAAAGTAGACATTCCTAGCTATTTCTGTCAAAGAACATTTGCATGAATGTTGTCGCAGGTTACAGCACAGGGTTCACAAGTTTTTGTTTTGTACAAGCCCTCTGCTGGATTAATGTATAGGCCCACGTGTGGGGCTATAACATGCAGGAAGCCTGGGTGACTTCTTAGTGATTGATTATAGGCAGCATTAGGTAGCTCAAAGGTCTAACACAAGGTAGATAAAAAATTCTCCCATACTTATATCAACTCTAATTATTTTATACCCCAACACACTTCCACATTCCTCTTTAATCCTTCATCTTGTCCTATTTCAGTGCTAATAGCACTAAAGAACAATTTAACATTGTTGAACGAGCATTCAAGATAGCTAGGAAGGGCTTCCCCTTCCCTTCTCATATGGTCAAGAGTTAAAAGTTTGCTTGAAAGCTGAGACTTGCTAGCTCTAATTGGTGCTACTAGGCATCCTGCCAGTTCTCTCACAGTAGGCTATGCTACATATTCTACATAGAGCAACAAGGAGTAGGAATGGGAAAAACTTGATCTCACCCTATGTAGTTCCTTAGCTGATAAGAATCAACCTAAAGCCACTGACACACAAGGATCCAGCTTCCAGCCTTCCTGAACCTCAAAATAGGTTGTTTTCTGTAATTTCAAGTACTCTCAAGCAGCATGGCTCATGGGGAAAAGCTTATCTGACTTGCACTAAGAAAATTATTGAGGAGAATATTTAACATCTGTTTTGAGAGGATTCAATACTGTGATGAGACCTAGGCTCTTCTCAAGAGTTTGGGGTTTTTTTGGTGAACACAAGGATTTTAATTGTTGGGAGCCTTTGATCCTGTGTTAAGAGTCAAAGTTTTTGCCTTCTCATGGTTCCAGCATAAAGACCTGGGACCTGAGTAGGTTGCAGAAGGAACTAAGGTGCAGTTAACACCAACCCTTTGACACCTGTTATCCCCACTTCTCAGATGATAAGCCATTGCAGAAACATCATAAAATGCACTGAGACATATGAGATCAAAGAGCTGAAGAACAGCCATTTATTCTTAAGTAGAATAACATAATTTGTGACTTCCTAAAGGCAAGGACTTCAGAAAAGTTGTTACCTTCTCTCCAAGGTGAGCGAAGAACCCTTAGGATATCACTAGTGATTTATTTTGTCTCTCAAACTTTTCCATCTCCATTAAAACAAGGATCTGCTGGTTTGTTTTCCTCTCAATATGCCAAAGAAAGTGAATTTATAGTGTAAGTGACCTTATAAGTTTTAAATAATACAACTACTTTCTCACTTTGACTAATCAAAGACGTGACCTCCTTTAGTCCAGCTCACAGCCAGTAATTCTACTCTCTCTTATTTTTCTAATTCACTAGAATCCATCTTCAAACTAGAACAAAAACTACATTGCTACTGCAGAAAAATCAACAAATAAATTTAAAAGTGTTCCAGATTTTAGACCAATCTGAAGTGGGAATATGCCAGCCACAATCAGGAATTTGAAACAAATTGACTATGTTAGGCTATAAATTAATAATTTTAGAAACTGCATCATAAACTATTGCTATTTTGAAAGAATGTGACATATACAGAGTTATAGAGAGGGAAGGTGTAAAATTTGTTTCCAGCTCCTATGAGGTGTTTCACTGAGAGCCCCTCTCCCTCCTGTTCGAGAGGCAATCCTGTCAGGACTGTGCCTCCGGGATGTGTGCCATGCGGCAAAGTAGAACACACCCAATTTTTATATTGACAGTTTCTCACCTTCTACAAGCAGCAAATTAATCATGAGGATTTAATTGGATTTGGCCTCATATGACTACGAAGATAGTTCTGGCCCCAGCAATAAAGAAATGGCAGACCAATTCATCAGATACACTGCTGGTATTTTAGTCACAATTTAAGTCAATGTTGAGCTCCGCATCTTTCTTTACTTATTATCCCAACAACCATTTGTGTCAGCAGTATCCAAGGATACCTATATTTGCATGGAATTATGAGCTTCATTGCTTTCCTTCATTCACCATCACACAGTGGGAAACTTATATTTAGCATAATCTACCCTAAATTCTGCCACTCAGAAGCAGAGCAGTTGTACGCACATTAATAATGTGATTATGTACATGTACGTGAATATACTTAGCCACAATTCTCCAGTGTAGTCTCCAAGAGTGTTGTATGAAGGGCAAGTATTGGCATAGTTAGTGCTTAGGGGGCTTATAGGTGTTTTTGTGAATTTAGTGAATTTAGAAAGAGCATCTTTTGAGCATGAAGGCTAAGAGAATGTGAAGCAGGAGAGTTCCAGTGAGGCGTCAGCAGAGCACATCACCTGTTTACATCAAGCAATTCCTGCTAATTGTATGTAACCTGTAATGCTAAATGTATGCACCTGAGACCCAGGTGTCATTTAAGCCTGAGGAACGAGCAGCTTAGTTCATCACATAAGAGCAGGGGACACCAATGTGATATATTGACTAGCATCCAATTATTTTCCCCTGATAGTTCCTCATTTCTCATGGTTGGGACTGAGACTCATGCTGTGAAGTGAGATCACAGCTATTTGTTGCTTCCTTGAACTGGACAGGGCAGAATGTCTGTCTTGATTTGCACCACAAATGAAAAAAGCAAGTGAATTGAAGAATAAATTTATTGTAGGTTGAGAAGAGCAAAAATTACTAACATACCTTTTTAGTTCATGGCACATCTTCTGCCTACATGTTTAACTATTCACTAGAACTGTTCCCAGGCTCATTGCATTTCTGCCTTTCAGCAGTGCATCCAGGGATTCTCCTCTTTAAACCCCTGTGTCCGCTCTCTGAGTCACATGGAGTCCAGGCACCTACGTGTGGTCTCCCAGAGGTAGTACCAGGTGCCTAAGGTATCCACGTGGAGCTGCTCCCAACCCCAAATCTCCTGCCCTTTCTTTCTTTATCTTTTCCTCTCTGTCCCTTGGCATCTCTTTATTACTGACGTTCTGGAAAATATTCCCTGCTGTCTCAGTCCCGTTCAACAAGCTGTTCAGTGCAACCTGTTAATGAAACAGCTAGGCAAGAGTCATGGCATCTAGAGTCCCCAGGGTCTACTGCCTTATCTAGCCCTTGAGTCATTTCTCTTTGTCTTCATTGCCTGACCTCTGAAGAGTGCCCTTCTGTGAGTTTTGTGAATTGAAGCAGAGTGCTAGCACTTGGGCTTTCTTTGACCCTCCTGCACTGGTAGCTGTTAAACATCAAGTGGTGCACACCTCTAGTGTCTGTCACCTTCTCAGCAGCCTTCTTCAGCACCCACCAAACCAGTGCTTCCATATCTTCCTGAGCTTCCTATCCTCCCAGGTAAGTTGTCCAAGGACAGCAGCTGCTGCACAGTCTCATTGTTCAGGAAAGCAAGTCCACAAGGGCTTTCAAATGCAAAAAAAAGGTCTCCAGAGAGACAGGAAGTAAGATACTGTGAATCACAAACACACCTGTTCCACAGAAATTTTTAGTTTCTTGAGAATATCCTAACTTTATTGTTTTTCTCAATCTGCTTTATGATTCACTTTTCTTTATTCAGCTTGCTCCCCAAGAGTACTTTAGACTCAAATAGACGTCTTCTGGGTTTTCTGTATGCAACAGCTTCATTATAAAAACAGCAGAGAGGCATTGAGGCTAATTATTAAGGAAGAAGCAACTCTGTGTGATATTCACTAGAGCACTGGATTCAGATACAGAAACTCTGAGGACTTTCAGGGTAACTTAGACTTTTGCAAGTTCTTTCATGCACCTTTTTATTATGAGGGTGCTAATATTAGCTTATAGAATTTGAAAGTTGAAGAGAAATTTTAGCAAGAGTTAAGTGCCATTATTCACTGGATTTACTTATTTTATAGCAGAGAATACTGTACAAATATTTTACTTGAAGTATCTGTATCCAGTTTGATTGAAAAAATGAAAAGAAAAGGAAGAAAGAAACTCAAAAGTGTTACTGCTTTAACTGTATGCTATTAAACTGTGGTGAGCCAGAGAGCTGGTATTAGATAGTTGTACTACATGATTACTTAATAGAAGAGAGAGACCTGATTTTTCCAGACTTGCCAAACTAGGAAACTCAGATATTGTGAGACCACCAAAGACAATTACATTAAATGTTTAAATGAGAAATATATTTTAAATATTCTTAAACTCCCACTACTTATTTACATATAAAATTCAGCTAAGAAAGTAACTAGGCAACAGTGAGGAACTGCAATGCTGATGTTCTCTTCATCTTTTACTTCAGCTACAGAGCAATCTACATATTCTCCCCTTTATATATCACTTTCAGTTAGATTTTTTTTCCTGGACTGAAAATGTATTAGGAATATTTCCCAATAGTCATTCAATCCCACTTAGTATGGGAGCATTTATATTGAATTCTCTTGTTTATGTTTTTATATACAATACTACATATCAATATCAGAAAAATAAAGTAAACCACAAGGGATCTAAGAAGCAACAAACTGGCGAACTTTCAATATCTGCCTTTAATAGCACATATGGTTTTTGATAATGATTCCTTTTTTTTCCTGGGTGAAAGAAGTAGAATGAAAGAGTACTTTTTGGCAGAGAAACGAGGCTAAAAATTAGGACAGAAAACAAAACCCACGCAGATGTAGACCACAAAAATAAAGTTAAACTTCACAAATTATTGTTTGCTTTAAACCAGACCTAATAGTAATCAGAGTCTAATTTGGACATTCTAGTCAAACTGTGAAATATCTACTAGTCCTTTAAAATTTTTATAGATATAATGGTATTTATTTCATTTGAATAATTTTAGAAAAATGCTTGTATTATTTTTAAACCATTTTTGAGGGCCTCATTTTGATCCTAAGTGTTTGTTTTTTCCCTTCTTTCACTGTTCCTATGAGTCTAAAAGCTTCTTTTCTTCCAATTTTCTTCTTTTCTTTCAACTACAACAGCTATGTGAAACATCATTGGAAGAGCTCACTTAATACTACTTGAATAAAATACATTTTTTTAAAACCTGGACTAATAAAAGTACACACTGTATGTATCATTTTTACCTGCATATGGAGCCCAGTTTTTCACTCTGCCCAATAATTCCACTTTAAATGAGTTTGGAAAAGGACATTTTCTCTTTTTCTTGAGGAAATTACTGGGTACACACTGTATACGGACATATCTTGCTTTAGCACTTCTGTTTCAATTACAGTGTGATTTGTTATGATTTAGTGATTACTCATCTTGTTTTATTCTACCTTATCCTGTTATAAAAACACTACACTTCTTTTTTAAGGTACATATTTTTTTATGAGAACATTGTGAAATTGGATGTCAAGAAAATAGTTTCTACATGAATTCAAAGTGTCTTAAATGCATTTGAGTTTCACAGACCACATGAGAAGTGTTTGGGAAAGGCACACAGACTTTTCAGAATATTGCAGGCCTAAAGATGCAGATTTTAGAAATTTTTGCAAATGCATTTACAAGTTGGTCTTATCAAGATCAGATATGCCAGTGGCTCTGGTAAGGGTGGTGTCACTATTCATTTTACAAACACAAAATTGAGAAAGATTATCAAAATCCTGCTGTAGAAGGCAGTGGTAGCCCCACAATTGGCTTCGCAGACAATCAGTATTTTGTCCAGAGATGTTGGCTGCTCGTAGGACAGCCAGAAAATAAACCATGTTAATATGTTACCTCTGCCTAGCAGGTATTCTGTCTTTCAGAAGTCAGAAGAGCATTATTGAAAATTTTCAAATTTCTATGAAAACTTCATTATTTCAAATTTCTAAGGTTCTTTGATCTATAAACTCTGAAGGAGGGACCACCAAATCTTCTTGCACTAGAATCATTCTTGTCTAATTTATGTTTTAGGAAGTTTAGAGAAAATTCTGTTGCTTTTTGGTTTCATTGCTTTTACATTGCAGCCTGAAAAACACTGTTTAATGTTAAGGATGAGTCATATTTGCTTGGATTTTCAATATACTGTGGTCAGCAGGATGTATATATCTTTGTGAACAACAAAATGTTTTCAGAAGCACTTGAAATTATTCTCATCTGATATACATACTAATTTCATTAATTAACCAGCTTTTATTGCCTTCACAAAATCTATTTATAAAAAGCTGAATTGATTATCTAAGAGGTTTTTCAATTTAGTCAGATTCTTTCTTTTATCTTTACAAAATCTTGCTCGCTTAGCTCTTGTAGCTTTACATCAAACTAACAGACAATATATAAGCTTACAGAAACCAACTTACAGTCTAATCATTAATTAACCTCCTCCTGAAGCAGTCATGAATGACAAGTCAAGGCTAAAGTCTCTGCTGGTGTGTAAATCTGGCTTCAAACAAAAATGTATTGATCTTTAAATTAGCAGGGGCAGCTTCCTAAATTCTGCTTTCTGTGTTAAGCTGTAAAATATTTGATACAGGGAATGTCTAGTGCTTTTAGGACATCATCCACAGAAGAATGAAAAGTCTGTCAAAAAGCAACTTACTTCAAGCTCCCTACTCTGGCTGGAGCTCATGATATTGGTGAAATTGTAGAAGTCTATGGCAAGAAATGCCTGGCAGCTGTTGGACAACAAGCAGTTACAATGATTCACTTACTCCCCTTAAATTCAGTGGGTAGATTTCAGTGATGCAGCTGTGATGTGCAGTGTAAGTGTTCCTGATATTGAAATCCCTGATCACAAAAAACAGAGAGGAAAATATGTTTTATTGATGAGCAACATTAAAATTACATTTTTTATGACAGGTTAATCATGAACAACATAAACTATCACTTCACAGTCAATTGACAAGGATGCAACTCCATTAATTTAATTTCTGAATTTTATTTAGAGAAAAAAGAAAAACTGCCTTTTATAAAATTGCTCTCAGATTTCCTTCTTGTGGTAGCCAAAAGAGTGACTGTTGCTTAAAAATGTAAAAGTAAGAAGTTGAAAATAGTGGTTTAGTGTTTTACTGAAAGCTGTTTCTATATCTGATGGAGTTTTGTTCTATATCCTACAAAACCTGCTGGAGTCCTAGGTAAGAAATACAACACGTATAACATGTATCATAAAGTATATGTAACTAGATCAAGAAGCAGTGAACATACAGATTTTCACTCTGATTTTAGGAAAGAAGGGGAAAGCATAAGGATGTAGAGTGCAGACTGAGACAAGAAAATACAAATACATTGGTCTCCAAGTAAATCTAGAAAAAGAATGAGAGGAGACTGGAGATTAGTGAGTACAAAGGTGAAAGAGCTTTTCCAAAAATCAGACCAGGTTATCAGTAACAGGAGTTGAGGAAATGGAGAGGAATAAAGTTGGTACAGAACTATGGTGTTTGTCTTTTTTTCTTCCATTCTTAAGGAAACAGCATTACATTGGCCCCTTTCTGTTTTTATCAATGGTTTCCCTGTGGTGTGTCTGACCAACAAAAGCTGAAAGCATAGGCCTAAAAGGTCACTTGCTGGGGACGGCAACAATAAAGTGAGAGGCAGATTCATTGACAAGAGCCAGCTCTTTCATGCAGAACACCTAATAATTTCTCGTGTTGATCCTTATGATTGCAATTTGAATAGCAGAACAGCATATTGGCCCCTGACCCTGAGGCACTGTGAAGTCACGTAAGAGTGAAGCATCACAAAAACTAATGGGGAAACTAGACTTTCTGTGTAAACAGGCATCTTGAGACAAGTCCTCCATGCCCTGTCTCACCTACTATGGAAGAAGGCTTCAGAGGAGACAGGCAATGCTGAGGTTCTCACAAAATTTTGAGAAGTCTACAGAGAGTGAATAACCACAATGTAACGAAGAATAAAAGGGGACTGGAGGATGACCTTTGTATAGAATGGAATGGAATGGAATGGAATGGAATGGAATGGAATGGAATGGAATGGAATGGAATGGAATGGAATAGAATAGAATAGAATAGAATAGAATAGAATAGAATAGAATAGAATAGAATAGAATAGAATAGAATGCCTTTGGCTGGGGCGAGACCAACAGCAACCATCTAGTCCAATTGCCTGACCAATTCAGGACTGACCAGGTTAAAGCTTGTTATTAAAGGCATTGTCCAAGTGTTATAAATTCTGAAAAGACTGAAGTGTTGACCACCTCCCTAGGAACTCTGTTGCAGTGTTTGATCATCCTTTCTGTAAAGAAATGGTTCCTAATGTCCAGTTTTAACCACCCCTGGTGAAGTTTTGAACCACTCACACATGTTGTCACTGGATCACAGAGAGGAGACTCAGCACCTCCCTCTCTGCTTCTTCTTCCAACCCTTTCATCAGCCATGCCTCTGAACATATTCAGGGACCTTCATGTTCTTATTTTGCGGGGCCAGCACTGCACACAGCTCACAAGGTGAGGTGGCACAAATACCATATACAGCAGGATCACCACCTCTTTTGACTGTGCGGCTGTACTGTGTTTGACGTCCCCAGGATGCAGTTGCCCTCTTGGCTGCCTGGGCACACTGCTGGCTCAGTGAGCCTGCTGCTGACCAGCACTCCCAGATCCTGTTCTGCAGGGCTGATCTCCAGCCACTCGTCTCCCAGTTTGTACCTGTGGCCTTAGTCACTCTGTCACAGATGCAGAATAAGGCACTTGGGCTTTATAAATTTCACACCATTAATTATTGTTCAATGATTCAAACTACCTACATCCCTGTGCAAGGCCTCTCAATCCCCGAGACAGTCAAGAGCACCTCCCTGATTAGTATCAACAGCAACCATTATCAAATTCTACATTCAATTCCTTCACTGTAGCAATGTATCTGTATAACAGGCCATTCTGATGCACCAGCCAAACTGGTTGTGAGTAATATTATCAAACCACCTGCAGTTTTGTTGTTAGAGCTCTCAGGAATTCATCAAGGTTACTGAGAAAACAACAGGATCAAAAATAAGAAGGGAGCCTGAGAAAATGTCTGCAAAAAAATGTAAACCCTAGACAGAGGAAGCACAATGTGATGATGGATGCTTGACCAGTTAAGATGTCCTGAAGGATGTGTGCCTGCCTCATGAACAAGCAGCTCAGCCAACCCAGAGATGTGTGCCCACATGGACAGTAGACCTAGAATCTATATCTGGCATGTAATGTAAACAATAAATGGCTTTTGTTGGAATTGTACTGATTTGGTTATTCAGTGGCCCATTTCCCCCCTGCACTCCACCTACATTGTTGATAAATATATTGAAGAGAACTTGTCCTAGAATCAAGCTATAAGGATCACTGCTGTTGGCTGGTCACCACCCAAGTGTAGTCCCATTCACTACAATCCTTTGAATACTGCCTTCAGCCAGGTCTTCACCCAGCATCATGAACCTGCTCATTCCACAAGTGAATAGCTTGTTCAGAAGGATGTTATGCATCAAAATCCTAACTAAATTTTTTTAAAAAAACTACATCCACCACCTTCCCTTCATCAACAAGGTGGGTGACCTTATCACAAAATATCAGATTTTAGTTAAATAGGACTTTACCTTTCTGAACATGAGTTGACTGTGTCTGATAATTGCATGGTTCTTTAAATACCTTTCAACAGTATCCAGTATAACTTCTCTGTAATTTTTCAGGATCTGAGGTTAGACTCACAGGTCTGTAGTTCTTGGATCATTTTGTGGATTCCAATAACTCTGGTAGCTCACAGTCAGCAGGGACCTCCCCAGACTCCCAAGAACCTCGGGCGATGATCAGGACATGTGATAAAATCCTAGAATCATTAAGGCTAGAAAAGAGCACAAAGATCATTAAGTCCAACTCTGAGCTATCACCAGCACATCAACTAAATCATAGCATTAAGTGCCACATCCAGTCATCTTTTCAACACTTCCAGGGATGGAAGTGTGACTCTACTACATCCACAGGCATCCTGTTACAATGCCTGACATCCCTTTCAGTGAAGATATTCTTCCCACTCTCCAACCTGAATTTCTCCTGGCACAGCTTAAGGCCATGTCCTCTCCTCCTGTCACTAGTTCCCTGGGGGAAGGGACTGACCCCCACCTGGCTACACCCTCCTCCCAGGTAGTTGCAGAGAATGTTTAAGTCCCCCATGAGCCTCCTTTTCTCCAAGCTAAACAACCTCAGCTCCCTCAGCTGCTCCTCACAGGATTTATTCCCTGGACCCTTCACTATCTCTTTCACCCTTCTCTGGACTTGCTCCAGCATTTCAATGTGTTTTTTTGTAGTGAAGGACCCAAAATTGGACACACGGAACACAGAACTCAAGGTGTGACCTTATCAGTGCTGAGTACAATGTCCCATTATAACATCCACTAGTTCCTTCAGTACTTTGGAATGAAAGTATTAGTTTGTTTTGGTTTTTTTAATGGAACTTTGTTGGATGAGCATGTCATCATTTGTATCTGCTGAAAGAATAAACTGGTTATTATCAGCTGAATACATCAACCCAGTGCATAACTGTTTGTCTCTGGGTTTGCCAAAACAAGTGTGAATTTCTTACTGTGAGCATATTACACAGACCAGTAATGGAGATCATGTTTCATGTGAGTCAACTGTATATCACAATTGCTACTCGTTTCTATGTGTAGTTTGTACTTGTACCCTGATTTCAATCCATTGCTGTATCACCCTTCTAAATTAATATGCCACCTTATATGGATGTTTAAGAGCCAGTCTTATTTATGTCCCATTCAAGTGAATCATTTTCTACTGATTTCCTGGACGTGTTGCAAATCCAATGGCTACCCTCACAGAACCCACTAAATATGTATTTAGGAGACTGGAATTTCATTAATAGTATAGAAATATATTCTGAATATATTCATATGTGATCTTTGTAAGTTCTCAGTAGAGTCCAGTGGACTTTAAAGCATATATTTGTTCCCATTCTAGTTTCTCACAGTGTACAAATAATGCATTATTTTAATTTAGAGGGGACCTCCCTCCCTCCAGCCATTTCTTATTGCCATCTCTAATTGCTGCCAAAAAGGTTCAGATTTTCTAGAGGTAAGACATGATATTTTAATGTCAGGCTACAAAAAAAGCCTTTCATAATTTTGTTCTGGCATTCAAGGAATATCACAATATTAATATTTTTATATCTGTTAATTAGAATGGTTTAATAGGAATGTTACAATTCCTGAGTCTTATTGAAAAAAATTAAAAAGTAACATAACACGAAGAAATTCACAGTAGTGTCTAATTTTGAACTTACTGCAGTGTTGGGCAAGAAAAGTCACTAGAAAAACATTTAAATGCTGTTTAATTCTATTGGTGTATCTCCACAAGAATATCAAAATACATTAAAATGAATGAAAGGTTACTATTACTGGGGAATGCAAAAATCAAACAGGTATTTCTAGTCATAGAAGACATCCTATTCACCCATATTCTTTGGGCTTTTTCCAGTTTTCTGTTTCTTGACATTACCCCGGGGAGACAAGTCAGATATGTGGAAGCCCTTGATTCTTCACCCACTGATGGAGATGGCATAATTCCCCTTCCCTTCATAGATGAAAGACTGGAGTCTATATATGTTATTAAGATCAAGCAGAGTAATTAGGCAACAAAAACAAAAAGGAAGATTTTTTTATTTATGAATGAAATGGTTTTTTGGAGCAGTTGACCTGCTTTGCTTTACAGAGCCTGACAGAGGCTTAAGACATCTTCACGGTCACTTCTCCAACAAAGGACAATGTGAAGCTTGGATGAGAAGGGAGAATGAAAACTGTATAGTGTTGACTTTATTCTGGGTAAACAAACATGATATGCTGACCCAGTCCCCAACACAAAAAAATGGATTTTTTAAAATTAATAACATCCAGGAAAATACTTACAGAGTTGATAGAACTTGACCAGTGCCCACAGATGTGAGAACAGCTTCAGGAAGGCAACTGTTTCTATTTTTCTCATAAAGACATGGGGAGATGTCCTGGTTTAGGACAAATTAGGGGAAGGTCTCCAGAAGGAGCCCCCCAGAAAACAAACCTCCACCACCCCTTCCCTCCCCCAGCTCTGGGTTTGAGAAGGAATTCCTCGGAGGAGAAGTGGAAAAAACCTATTTATTAACAAATAAACAACGACACTCCCCAACACAAGGGAAAAGAAAAAATACTCAAGCAATTGCTGTGAGGGGAGGGCGCAGAGCT
>JANPWX010019824.1:680772-745065 GCA_024734555.1 Trochalopteron elliotii | reverse complement strand
AAAAAAAAAAAAAAGGGACAAAAACAAAAGCAAAAGCAAAAAAAAAAACAAAGCCAGAAGCAAAGTAAAGCAAAGCTAGTAGTAAAGCAAAGCAAAGCTAGTAGCAAAGCAAAGCAAAGCCTGCAGCCAAGCAAGCAGCCAAAAGCCCAAGTAGCCCCACTGCCGCAAACACCCCACCAGGTGGGGGGGGGGGGGCAGCTGTCAGACATAACAGTGCAGTACATAGAGATAAAGTTGCACGATTGGGATAGGAGGCGCCGTCAACCCAGGACAGGAGACTACAATGAAAATCCTCGTACTAGAGGTGGGGTAATGCAGCTCCAGGACCAAGATTAGCAGACGTGCACAGAGATGATCCATGCCTTGCTTCTTATGCTGGTTGCTATAAATCCTATAAACCTAGTTCCTAGAGATGTGTGGAGCAGGTGAAAATGCCAGCTGGTTATATTGAATGACATATGCTATTTCTGCTTAAGCTTTTTGCTCAAGGGGTTTTTGGGCAGGCCATCTGCACGAAAAGAAAGGTTGTTCATGGTAAACATATGTATCTAGCATGTGTCACTCCTGTACTGCCTAGACAATTGGCAGGACCAAGGTGACTGAATGACTTCTGATAAAGGAAGAAAATAACAATGGCACAAAATATGACAAGATTAAAGACCTAGAAAGAATAATTTACCTCACTAAAAACAAATGTAGAACTATGGATTTCTATATTTTAAGTGGAATATTGACTTAATAGTTTTGAATGCAAAATTGGGTGTTTTTCTTATAAACAGACATGTAGAGGGATAATATGAGTTTAAATGAACTATGGTTTGTATCCTGTGCAGATCCATGGTGTGTGGAAGGTGTTGGGATTAAGGGCCTTAAACTAATGTCATAGTGCCCACTGTGAAAAAAGAAATATACCTCTATTTGAATCAATTGCAAATCTCCATCCTCAAGGAAGAAGTTATTGCCATCCCTCTAAATTTAATGTTGATGCTTGACAAATTAAGTGAGGAATAATCTGAGTACAGTTTACATCAGGTGGAATTAAAAGCCGTTTTCTTCCTGTCAATTGTTTACTTGTTTATGTAGATGTTGTTTCTCCTGTCTGCCTCTTCTAACAGTTTCTTCCAATTTTCCTTTCTCAGGTCAGTTCCAGTGGGCACTGACCAACCTTGAACAGGACCTCAAGCCTACTCACTCGTTTTTTTCAAAACTCCAGTACTTTTATTGCATGCAAGATGAATGCCATCTTAGACTCAGAGACTCATGGAGCAATTAAGGTTGGAAAAGACCTCTAAGACCATCAGGTCCCACACTGCCAAATCCACTAAGTGTCACACTTAATTTATTTTGAATGCTTCCAGGGATGGCAGTTCCAATGATTCTGAAGATATCTTGTTCCATGTTCCATCCCTGACCATGCTTTTAGGGAAGAATTTTTTCAAATATCCAAACTAAAACTCCCCTAGTGCAGCTTGAGTTCATGTCCTCTCCCCCTGACACTGGTTGCCTGGGAGAAGACACCAACCCTCACCTGATTGCAGCCTCCTTTCAGGCACTTGTAGAGTGATAAGGTAACCCCTGAGCCTCCTTTTCTCCAGGCTAAACAACTCCAGCTGCTTCAGGAACCCTCCATATAACTTATTCTTTGGGTCCTTCACCAGCTCCTTTGCCTTTCTCTGCACTTGTTCCAGCACCTAAATGTGTTTCTTGTTGCCAGGGACCCATAACTGGACACAGAACTCAAGGTTCTGTCTCACCAATGCCAAGTATAAGGGGAAAATCACTGCTCTGGTCCAGCTGGGCATGCTATTGCTGATACAGGTCAGGATGCCATTGACCTTTTTTGGCCACCTGGGCACACTTCTGGCTCACATTCAGGTACTGTTACCAGTACCCTCAGGTCGTTTTCCACTGAGCAGCTTCCCAGGCACTCTGCCCCAACCTGTAGCACTGCCTGGGGTTATTGTGACCCCAGGGCAGGATCTGACACTTGACCTTATTGAACCTCACACCTCTGGCCTTGGCCCATTGATCCAGCCTGTCCAGATCCCTCTGCAGAGCCTTCCTGCCCTCCAGCAGAGCAACATTCCGACCAAACTTTCTCCTCTGCAAACTGACTGAGGGTGCACTCAATCCTCTCATCTAGATCCTAGATAAAGTTATGAAACAGACCTGGCTCCAAATGGAAAGGCATCTTGGTACATCATCATGTGTTGCTATGAGCAGAAATGCAAAGTCTCTTTGTTTTAAAATTACCATTTCAAAGATCAATTCTGCTGTTCTTTCTCTTTTGACCTCTATATTTTCCACTGTACTCAAAACACTTCTTATTGTGGATATTGCTGTGTTTCTTTCTCTGATGGCTTGTTTCTTCCTTTCACAGTCCAGGAGCAGACATTTGAAAAAGCAGAAAACTGTGGAAATCTTTTCTACTAAAGCTGAGAGGTCTTTCTGCATTCCCTGAGATTAGACTGCAGCAATTTTAAATATTAAATAATTAATTTTGGAGCTAACTAAAGGTAGAATAAAGCAGCTTCTCAAACATAACATCTTCAAAAGAAATTACATTGAAAAAGGCCATCAGTAATTCTATCATTACTTGAGTCTGATCACTGTATTTTTGCTATTCTACTATCATACTAAAAAGATAAAAAAAGATGATGTTCAGCAACCCCGAAAAAGAAAAAGAAAAAAGTTTGGGTTTCAAGCCAGAATTACTAAAATTTTGCATGGATTCTTTGACTCTACTTTAAAATTGTGGCAGCTTTTTGAACTAGAAAACAATAAAAACTTTTTCGTTACTTAACTATTTATCTCATCATGTTATGAAAATTAAAAATATTTCATCCACAAAAATAAATTTATTAATAATTCCTAACATTTTATGAGTTTTACAAAACTTTTTGAAAATTCTCTTCCAGAGCTATAAGAAACGTTATTGTGCTGACAGTTATTACAGAAATGTTCAGACAGGGTTTTTTGTGTGTTTTTAACAAAAATTCTAAATCTAAACAGTGAAACAGATCCATTCCTGAGAGTTATACAAAGTGCCTGTGACTTTATTTTACATTTCTTAAAAACTATGATTTTCACTTCTTTAATTACATGACTAACTTCTTTTAAAAATCAGGTCCTTAGGTAATGGGGAACTGCATATGTTTACAATATTTATTTGTTGCTAATGTAGTTCAGGAGTGGTACGTACTTGTACAGAGAAGCTGAGCATAATCATATTAAATGAATATATTTTTCAGTTGATTATTCTTCTGTGTTTGTCATATAAATTGGAAAGAGGAAAATAACTTTCTCTGTTGGAGCATAAAACAAATTAGACATAATGGCACATAAAAAGAAAACCATAATCACACTCTTGAAAAAGAATGCATTTTACAGGATATGTAGCCATTAAGGCAGTCACAACATTTTAAACCTACTCAGTTTAACACACCTGCAATCTATTCAATTTCTGATGGCAGCATTTTGTGAAGCTGGCACTGATAATTAAATAAATTGTAGGTGGAAATCCTAAACTCATCTGGCATGGCAATGTGCCAAATCTTTCTTCCTTTGTCTTCAGTATTTCACTGAACATTTTTTTGTTCACTCTGTAGTCTTTTGATGACATTTCCTTTAGAGATTGGGAGTATTTTTTCTTTTTTGTTCTGAACACAATATTAGCAGATCAATTTAGGAATAGTCCATGGATGGGAGAGACATTATACCGTAGTTTAGCATGACCAAAGGGACCAGATGGCAGAGGTGAGAATGACCAATATAAACTGCTATGGTTGAATGCCAAGAAAAATATTGCTTCATGTCATTCTTCCAGAAATCCTAATTTTGTTAGCTCGATTCACAGAAAAATGCGGGAAAGCCTTTTCCTGACAATTTATTACAGCCTTCCAGCTTCATTTAAACACTTTAAGGTCAAATATCTTGTTCCTTTCCCCCACTTACCTCTCAATACCAAACAGCATACTTTCACATCACATTTAGACATATCAGGATAGCTCTTAACCACCATAAATGAATTCTCATTCAGCTGGTGGCAATCTGGGAGAAAACGAGATATTTCCATTAATGTTCATTCTGCAAAATCAAAGATAAAACTTTGTTTCCTAAAGATCATGGTCACCTTTATGTCCTGGAGCTCACAGATTCATTTTCACTTCTTAAGCCCATGCCAAAGTGATTTGCAAAATAAGTAGCATAAGTAAATGTGACCCCAAGAGTGAAAATAGAGCACCACGGGAATCTTTCCACTTAAGTCATGTCAGATTCCACTTAAGAGTCAGACTGCACTCCAGCTGAACAGACATAAAGTTTTAGAATAAAATTCTTACATATTGGAAACTCTGCAGAGCATGACTGTGCTTATGGTTTTGGTGTCTGAAAATCATGGGGTTTTTTAAGACCTTTAACTACTGTACAAGACTTCAGTGGAATCTGTATTTAGCTCTGGGGACATCAGTCTCTACACACAATACTTTCAGTGATTGAAGAATTCCTCTAACAAAATGTTCACCTAAATTCAGGAAGGAGGAAGGAACACCACTAGATAGAAAGGTGGCTAATCTCTAGTGGGATATAGACAAAGTTACAGTTCCACACTGTTACATTTTTCATTGTAAAATGAAAAAAAAAAAAACCAAGAAATTAAAACTAAAAGAAAAAAAAGAAAACTGAGGTAAATAAAATAAAATTTTAAAAATAATAAAAAAAGAAAGTTACCATAGAGCATAGAAAATGCATGAACCATGCATAGTGAGAAACAGAGAAATCAAAATTAAACTCAAAATCGTAGTCAAACACTCTGGCCTCAGCACATTGGGAGTAGCATACCAGCAAAGAAGGGCTCCAAAATCATTCTGATGTTATGGTTAACAGGTATTTTTCATGTTGTTTAGTTTAAAGGTGACCACCTCCAGATAAAAAGATGTTACAGAACCTCTGCTGGTGGTGCAGATGGTTCAGACTCTCTAGATGGGATTTTGGTAATCTCCTTATCTGATAAGAGATACAGAGAAAATCCTTCAAGTCTGAATAAAACGGAATTTCAGAAATATGAGGATAAAGTCCTTTCTATCTTTCTCTATCTCAACTCAGGGAAGCATTATTTGATAAAGAAGGGGATTTTTTCTGAAAAAGGAGATGGATCTGCCCTTTATTTATTTCCTTAAAAGTTTACCATGAAATGTCAGGACAAAATCAGCATTTTTTCAGGAGGTAAAATTCACAGGTCATCTTGAGGAGAAAATTAAAATGACGATGTAGAACTCACTGACAACTTTGACTCAAGCATCAGTAATGATTGACTGTGAAATTTTTACTTGTCTGATGTTACTGAATCATCAAGGGAGTTTGTTTTCTTTTTTAAATCACATTTCTCTCAGTGATGGGTGCCCAGAGAATGAAATTTAGGACAAGTAATCTGTAGACTACACGTTGCCAGTGGTTCTCCAGAGGTTTTCAGTGTGCCAGCCATTTTGAATAATTTACCATGAACATTTTTATTCTGACTTCTGTTGCAAAAACAGAGAGACAGATTACAAAAGGGCTAAACAACAGGGCTGGAACCACATTGTGCAACTGGCATTATTTCCCATTGCACATAGTGGTGTGTGCTTGAAACCCAGCTCACAAAGTCTGAAGGTTGGCTCAGGCAGCAGGACCTTGGTGTGACTCTGATGAGCAACCCCAGGCCACATGGATGGTCCAAAAACCTGGGCAGTCACCTGCTGCAGTGTGTCCTTGGGGCCTACTTAGGTTCTAGGACTTTGCACTACAGAAGTCAGTGGAAATTTGATCACAAATATCAGTGCAGTCAGAATATCAGGCCTCTATCTTTAAGCACCAGTGGTAGAAAAATGTCTGCAAGCACAGCTGTTGCTCATTTTTGAAGATATTCTGTAAGCAATTTTTTCTGAATCACTTGTCAGAAGGAATTGATAAACCTGGAAGTCAGTCTGTCATTGCAAAAAAAGAGATTATTTCCACTGATATATTTTCTCATTAAGAATTATTCATCTATTTTTGACAAATCAGCACTTAAATTTTCTATGGTCATTTGGTCACAAATTTTTATTTTATTTCCTTCTCCTATTTTGTACCTTTATCAGCCTAAAACTTCTTCAATAGCTCTATTTGTTCAACTATTTTAATCAACCATTGCAGGGTGTTCAGGTTACCACTCAGTCTTCTGCCAAGATAATTCAGCTATAGCCCAATTCCCCCACTGCACTTAAATACAGCAGGAACAATGAGATGTTTTACAATGTATTTTCTACTTAATTCTCTGTTGTATTTTCTGCTCTCTATTGATTCTGCTTTTCAGCCTGACAAAGGAGATATTCAAATGTTCCAAGAGCAACTCCCATTCCTGAGCCCAAGCATAGCTCACCTGCAGCCTTTAACCATACACATGAACCGAGGTTTCCCAGGGCAGCAGCCAAACACCAAAACAACTATTTTGCTTTCAGAAGTGACATTTTTAAAGTGGTATTCAGTTAGAGATGTATTTACTTTGAAATCCTTATACAGCTTGAAATACCAAGTTTTCTTTATAGTTAAGCATGTTTCCTTTGCTATTAGCTTAGTTCCTTTATGATGAGCGTTGCAATAGCGTAAGTAACTAGCATTCTTGGGAAAAAAACTTTCCATAAACTCAGAGAAAGAAGGTCCTAAGCTACCTGCGGGATCAGTAGAAGACAGTCACTTCCAGACCACACTTCAAAATCAGTCCTAAAATCTGGCTGAATTTGACTAGAAAAGCATTATGAGACTGCTTTCCCAAACTGGGTGGTGAAAATTCAGGATAAAGTAGTGAAACATGATTTTAAATGTTGTGCTTTTAACTCAGAAAGAAAGGTTAAACAAAAATCTACTCAGCTGGCAACTGACAATGCTAGATAGAAGAAAACAACCATAGATTTCAGAATATACTTTCCTCTAGACAAAGGAAGATCAATACAGCATAACTTCTGCATCATAAGGATACTAAAGAAGTTATTCAAACTGAGGTCTAGACAGCCTAGGAAAGTCAACACAGTAAAGTTTTAAGCTCTCTTTTATCAAAGCCTATTGTTATTACTGGCCTGAGCTCCAGTGGAACACCTTACATTTCCAAAATGAAGAAGATGGGGGTAGCCATATGACCACATTTCTGTTGACCTTACAGAGCACACTATTTAGGCTTCACACTTTATGTTAGCTGCAGAAATGTAGGCAACTCTTGGTTCATTATAAACATCTCCAGAACAAAGTCACATCTTAATATAATATCCAAAGGCAGCATACCACAGTATTGACACTTTGTATAGTCTGCACAATAGTATTTTTCATCCTGCACCTGAAGTGCAGGACCTTGTGACCAAATCACAGTCTAACAATTCTAAACTGTGCCAGTTTATCACATGGTAGCACGCATCAACAGAATCCCATGATTTCAGTATAGTGATAAAATTTCCATTTGCAGACAAACATCAGAAAAATCACCACAGCATTGTCTCTAAGCCTGCAAGACATCTGAAAAAAAAGTCTATAATATTAGCTCTATTATCATCTGCGTCTTATGGAGAAGAAAAGCACAGCTTTGTTGAAGAGGGATGACAACTCCTTCAGAAGTGGTTGGTGTTCAGTCTTGGTTCAGCAACAAAAGCCAGTCCACAATGAGAACAGTCAGCCTTTGGAACAATCTCTCCAGGGAAGTGGTAGATTTGTCAGTCCTGTGAGGAGAAACATGGTCTCAGAAAGCCTACATACAGGGTTTATGTGTCTGCACACAGCTTCAGAGAAGGGCACTGGAAAAGACATAACACAAGCTTATATTTGAGCAGAACTCTGGATTTAGACTCTACAACAAGTCAGATCACAACTCCAAGATTCACTGAAAGAAAAAGAAACTGATTCAATTTTATTATTTTATTATTATTATACATAATTATTTTATTATTACTTTTTATTATTTCTTATAATAAAATAAATATAATAATAATAATAATAATAATTATATATATAATATAAAAAAATAATAAAAGGCAGCTTCATTACTGCCATTTGTGGAGTTACATTTCTCACAGAATTTTATCACATCTCTTGCCAAAGAAGCACACATTCACAGTTGGAGCTTTATTCCCAGCACTTCTGCTTATAATTTCCCTCTGTCTTTTGCAAATATAGGTAAACAAGGGACCTGGTAGGCGCTGTTCGCATTGAAATGCCTGGAGCTAAAATTCCTAGAATATTTATTCTGTTTCCAAAAGACAGCTCAAATGTTCCCCCCCAAACTGAACTCATTTTACAGGTATCTCATCCTTTCAACAGCTAGATTGAAAGGATGTGGGTAGGAAAACACAACACTGGTTTCAGAAGTCCAAGTACAATTTTTGTGATGTCTCACTTCAGATACACAGCTGCCCATACCTGCAGTCTGGCCCCACACAGATTGACCTTCAGCCAAATTGCTCCAGTATTTCTGATATGACTCTGCTGCTAGAAAAGCACCCGCAATCACAGTAGTGCTGTTGGACAACGTTCATCTAACTCAGAAAACAGCCAGGCTCCCATTCTGCACACGTACTGCGAGATTAGATGGAAAGATACACGTAGGGTATGATATACTGAGATCTGACATTTCTGGTTTTTTCTTAAAGCCGCAGCAAGAACACATAAAACTCCACATTATAATAGCAAATTAAATAGGAGCACTGTCATTTAAAGTAATAAAAGCCTGGTTTATTTGGTTTTCTTTAACAGACACTTAGGAGAAATTGACAAATTAATTTCTACAAAGTTATTTGCTAAGAAATAAAAACCTTAAAATGGCAAGATATTCTTCATTTGAACAGCCATGCAAGATGCAATCTCATGCAATCTCAGGAAGAAAGAAAACCACATTTTCTGAGGATTTGGGATTTTTTGTTTTATTCCATAATCCCCCAACACATGAAAACTTTTTGTCTAAATTACGTGCGTGTATATATATATGTGTGTGTGTATACATATATACCTAGTAATATAAGAGAAGCATTCAAATATTTACATTGCCTTCTGAGTTATAGATGCATGTATATTTATTTGGTGCATTGTATTATTTTGACATAACTGTTTTGCAAAATCTCTTCACAGTAGTCAGTTCATCTCTTTATTATTTTATTACTTGTATTTCCAGAAGTGAGACAAAAAAACAGACAGAAAATTGTGGGGGTGGCTTTTGATTGGTTTTATTGTGAACAGTGCATGTTACTTTGAGGGAGTCTGAAATGAAAAACTACATAGTTTTCTGAATTATGAACCTTCATACTCTGATTCTGTAGCTGAATTCACCTTCTGTCTCCCTTGGAACAACTGGTGCTAATCTTTTCCTACAATGGGAGGGTGGGAAGTAGGGATCCTTATAAAGAATCATAGACCCTTTGAAGTGAAGGTGAAGTCATTTTCTGTTGGAATCATTAATCTGGCTCTGGGATTCTTCTCTATAGGTTCTATCTCTCTGAGTAGTTTGACTTTGCAGAAGCTGTCCAGGTGAGTATGGGTGGTGAATTTTCTTCCCTGTTTGCATTACAAGTCTAATGCCACGATATATCATAAGAGCAGAGAGGTTAAGAGACATTTAGTGCTGGTCTTTAACTCTCTAATTCCTTCAAAACCTGAAATATTTCAACATCCTTATTGCCTTGGCACCTTCCCTTCAGCTCTTAGACATATCCTTCATGGCTATTTCCTAAATCACCTGTTCTGATTTCTCATGCAATTTCAAAGCTGACTGATTTAGGAGATTTGGGGGTGGGGCTTTTGTTTGGGTTTTTTTTCCCTGTGCTGCAGGAAATTATATTCAATTGACACAAAAATCAAACACTCCTCTACAGACATTTAATTAAGCTCATTTGCAAAATCTACATAGTTATATATGTCACTGTATAATAATAGATTCTATTGCAGTGCATGATTGAGGTTTTCAAATTTGTATCTGTATTTTGTTTAATCTCCTGTATTGGTTTGTTCCTTCCCAAGCCCCTTCCACCCCTGTTCCCAAAATATCGCCTAGTGTCACCCCGTCCTGGACCCACCCCTCTTTCCCCATTGGCCCAAAGTGTGCTCCTCCCAGGCTGCAACCTGGTAAAGAGGGCACCGGGGCCCAAAGTCTGCTGTTCTGGCACGTGTTCTGGCAAGTGCACTCCTGGAACATGGAGCTACACTGAATAAACACCTTCCTAAACCCAAGCCAGAGCCCGCTGGGTTAAGGTTCTTCCAGCCTTAACCACGCTCAGCCAGCAGAATTGAGGGACTCATAAACTGTTTTGGTTGGTCTGGGGATCAACTGCTTTAGCCGGTTAGCAGCCCCCACGAGAGAAACCAACCATCAGATTCCTTACATATCATAAGCATAAAAGTCTTTGTGCATCAGCTAAATCGTTTCATATCAGTGACAAAACGTGAGAATAACATTGTTCCATCTGTTCAGGACAAAAATGTACATGCACTAAGCATTTTCACATTTATTTGCGTCTGTGCAACAATGCCCTTCAATTAAGTGCAATACTCAAAGAAGTAGCAGAATGTAAAGATATTTGATTCAAAACATTCAAAATGCAAAGGTAGACCATGTGTCACATGATATCTACATTCAGACTTAGAAAAGATTTTTAAGTCTTTTCTAAGAGACTTTTAGAAGTCTCTTAGACTTCTAAAGAGAAGAGATTTTTAGATTCAGAGATTTTTAAGTCTGAATTTTCTTTATAAATACTGAAGAATATCACAATTTTTGGGTTCAGTGTTGATGCAAGAATTCAGCCAGCACTCACTCTGCCAAGATTCAGAAAGTCTTGTATTCAAAGGAACTTTTTTCAACAAGACACTGACTTTGAAATACATTTAAAAGAAAGATAAAAAATTCTTTAATGTTAAGAACAGCATTCGAGATCAACTTAGCTTGCTCGTATCTTCAGAAATATCTAATGAACTGAAACCCTAAACACAAACCTTGGAAACACAAAACTGGGGCACACTAAAATATGGAAATTTAACAATATTTTGGCTGTACATACCTTAACTCCATCACTCAGAGGCTTTCTCATACAAAAGAAGACAGATTAGTTCTTGGAAACATAAGTCTGTAAATAATGAACAGAACAAAGAAAAAGTCAGGATGTAACAACTAATGAGCTTTTCCTAGTATATTAATTAAGTTTTTTTAAATAGGTATTTGATGACATGTTACAGCAAAAATACTGTGCCATGGGACCTGGACGTGGTCAGATTCTGAGGGGAAGTCTCTCTCCTTCACCCGTGACTCAGTCCTGGTATGCAGCTGGGAACTCTGGAAGATGTGCCTGTATTCGGCCTGCAATAGTGCAAGCACACAAGGAAAGCCAATTGCTTTTAATTATTACATGTGCTCTCTCTAACTGTTTGCTCTTTCATGACCAATGACAGTTTGGTAGGACAGGTTTTCCCTTTCCTTGCTATGGCATGGCTATTAGGGGGAACAAAACCTTCCTTTACAGTACTAGAACCAGTTGTACTTGACCTCCCACATCTTAAATCAGAAAAAAAAACCCAGACCAAACTGCAAGGTCTTCAGGAAATTCTTTGTCTAACATAGTAATAGGGGAAAAACTGATGTGAGTGATACACAGGAACCTCTCCTGCTGGATTCTGGGAAAGTGGAGGGGATAGAGCCACCAGGACATTTGGGGGCCTGCAGGCTGGTATGTACAAGGAGAACCTGATGGAAGTGGGCTGATTCAGCTTGGGGAAAGAAGAAAAGGAGAGATCTTATCAGTGTTTCCAAAAAGCTGATGGCAGTTACAAAGGTGGAAGTGCATGATGGCGAAACAAAATGCACTAGACATAAATTGAAAGACAGTAAATTATACTAGATGTAAAGAAAAATATTTTTGGAGTGAGGATGGATCAGGAATAAGAGGCAGGATATGTGGGAAAGAATGTATTAAATATTCTTCTCTGCTCTCTCAAATTTTCATGGATTTGAAGAACACCAAGATGGACTTCTGCCTATAGTTTTCCACAGAGTTTCTGATTCACTGGTGGTGCTAGTGGTGACCTCAGGTGGAAATGTTTTATTTATTTCTTTAGGGACTTCTATCATCTCTTGCTTTCATTATTTTCTAAGTTAAATGAAAAAATTACCTTCTCCTAAAGTGATCTTGAGTTTCTTCCAGATTTTCTTAATCCATGCAGTTCCTGCACTTCGTATCCTTTTGAGCAGAGCTTCAATGATGCCTGCTACTACCAGGAAGATTTCACTTTCTATCAGCTCTCAATTGAGCAGCCTATTTGTTCCTTTTCACCCGTTTTGGTGTTCATCAGATCTCTTACTGAGGCATTTCAGCTCACTAATGTGGTAACAAATTATTATCCATTATATTTTTTTGGCCATGCGTAGGGGTTAGTGAGCAAGCTCACATAGCAACCAGCAGGCTCAACAGGTGAGCTATTAGGTCTGCTTCAGCTTTCTTTCAATCATACATATTTAAAAAAAGGACAGGCTAGGTGAATTCTGGTTATCATTACTTGTGCTTTCATGCCTTCTGCCAGCACCTGCACATTTGGCGTTTCCACTCACAATTTGATTTAACACAGACACTTTGGGTTGCTTGCTTTCACTGCCCTGCTGAATCTGTTACAAGGCCTTTAGTGTTCACTGTTGTTCAGTGTCAACCAGACAGGCAGGAAACATGAACTGCCTGGAGTGAGATGAGGCTGGCAGCAGCAGAGCTTGGCAGTGCTCTTTGGGTCTAGGTAAGCATTTCTTGCCTCCTGGTCATCCTTTCATAGCTTGGCAAAGTCACCATTGCAGTCCCTTGTCAATCTTTTTGCACTCAGTTGCCATATATACAGATATTGTCTGCTGGCAATAGAAGGAAAGAAGCAAGATAAAGACCAGTGACTAAAAATTTTGAGTAGACAGAACATGCCTAATTTGACTCTGATGATGAAAGATTGACAGACTACACTCAGGGATATAAGTCTCCCTTTATCCTGGAACCCACCTTCCAAAAGATATCTGTAGTCATCTTGTTTGGTAGAAAGCTCTATGCGAAACACAATGGTTTACTTTCTTAAGCTGACTTAAAAAATGAAAATAAATAATACCATCCTAGCATTTTGGGATCAAACCATATCTTGACAAAATAGGTTTTACCTAAGTAAGGGAATTTTAAGAATCCATTTTTCAACAGTAAGATACAATTAGTGGGATTTTCATCTACCATTTCTTAATACAAATTCAAGCTGTTCAGGTTTCCCAGAGTACGACCAGTTTATTCTACTCATTTACATGTACATGGGCATGGTTATTCCAAATTTTTACTGTGGAGAATAACATCATGCAGGCGTCCTAAGGTCAGCTTCCTATCAGCAAGCCCAGCATGGGAAGATTTCCACAGCAGTAAGGAAGTTTCATGGTTGGAATTGAAACATAGATAAAAGAGAGGACATATATAGCTGGAGGAACTCAAAGCTGTGACTTCACAGTTATTAATACAGCAATCAGCAATGGAACTTTAATCCAGGTCAGGTAAGAGCACAAGACTGACTATCTGACCAATATGCTGAAAGATGCAGTGTAGATTTCTTCTGGAAAGGAGGACAGATGAAAGGTATCTGGAAAAAAGCCTGAGGGAATACAACAAAAAAGATTTTTGTTGCTCTTGTTACTTTTCTTCAGGTTCTGGGGCTTTGATCTTTGCTTCAGAGGGATTAAGGATGTTAAAGCAAAGACAGGGAGGGGAAATTAATCTGTATCAATTTGTGCTGTATCATCCTTTTGTATTGTCCATTTCACGTGATTTTCTCATCTGAAAGCTGGATTTGCTGAAAGATCAACCCATGACTTCAGAGCACAAATACCACTAGATGAAAAACAGACTGTGCCTTTTGGTTATTAAAGAACGTCCCCTGGGCCACTTCACAGATCCTCATGCAGGGGGAACTACAGCATGAGCATCATAAAACTGCCTGGCTCTGTATCACTGGAATAGGCATTGGTTGTACCCTGATTTAATTTTTATAACATACTATGATGTTGCTACCTCTAGTGGCCTGATTCTGCACCCCATGAGCAAGTGGCAAAGTCTCATTCACTCCAGGTGGAAATTACTCTGATTTCCTGATTCTTGGTAGAAGTCATTTCTCCTGATGATATGATTTTAGAACTATCTCACCAAAGAACCTTTAAACTTTGTTCCTACTTTGCACTGTAAATACTGAAAATGTGAGAACATATAACAGAAGTACCAAAATTTGCAGTGTGACACAATCCTCTTGCAAAAAGGGAATTAAGGTCCTCACCAGGGTATCACAATCAAAACCCACACGATTATTAGTCTATGGGTATTGGCTAAGGAACATTAAATTTGCCATATACCAAGAGCTTACAGTCAATTTCAAGAACTTGTCAATGCTCTAAGAACAGGAACAAGAATAGTGTCCTTCACTGCCAGGAAGGCCCAGTATCTTGAAACTAAGCATGGTTTTTTGGTGTGTGAGAAATTACAGTTAAAAAAGGTTTTAAATGCAGTCTGTTTCAAACAAGTGGAAGCATTAGGAAAAATGTTTTCAATTCATTTCTCCAAGGTTTGTGCAGTCTCTAAACCACTAGCTGGATACCTTTGTTAAAGGGTGGGAAATGGGGGATGTAGAGGGTGTTTGAAGCAGAAAAAGCAGTAGCAAATAACAGAAGCTTGGATGTCAATGCAAAAGAGATAAAGAACAAAGAAAATTCTTAACATATAATATATGTTTTGGAAATTTCTGTTGGGGATAAGCAGCAATATCCAGGGTCACAGTAAAAAAATGTTGATGTTTATTTGAATTTTAGCTTTGTACCCTAATTAAGGTTTTGATTGGTAAAAACTTCCATTTCCTTCTGTGATAGCTTTACACAAGTTTAATGGACTACCACAGCAATTTTGAAGTACTGACACTGCATGAAAGTGTCTCTTTCCCTTGTTAAGAAACAATTTTCTGAGTTTACCTGCCAGCCCTGCAGCCACTATGAATTTTTGTGGAAGCCTTGAGCATTCAGTTGAAAAAAGCTAAATTTATTCCCCTAGACAGACTTCTCCCACCTGTGTATATGAACATAGACTGAGATACCTTTAAACTAAAAAAAAAAAAAAAAAAAAAAAAAAAATAAATAAATAAATAAATAAATAAATAAAAATTATTATAGGACTGGGAATTACTTTGAGAAAGGATTTGGTCTTGGCTTGCATTACTTCAAACAAAGTTCAGAAGAGTCACATATCATTACAGAGGTCTACCATTAAATGAAGAGAATAGCAGGGTGTTTTTAAAGTGGATAGTGAATCCTAGGGTCCCTACACATTATAATTTCATAAACTTCACATAAAATATTTAGATCCGGTCATTAACAGAGACAGACTATCAAACTAGAACAACTCTGCTATAGCCATAAGGATACATGGAATTATCCAGGGATAAAAGAATCCCTTCTAGTCCTTTTAGCCCTCTCATTGTTTGTTTCTTTTCATCTACCACTGCATTTCCAAGGTTCTGCTGAAACCCTAAGCAGAGATATTTATATATTATCACCATTAAAAAGCAAAAGAAATATGCCTTCAAAAGAGAAACACAAGTATTTTTTCCTGAGAGGTCCTGTCAGGCTTCAGTAAGCAGATAAAATCATTGTTTTGAACTAGATTTTCCTATTTGAACTAAAGGTTGAAAAACACCCACAATAAAGACCCTCAGACATAGGTGTTTTATCATCCATAAATGCAGAAAGCTCAACTGGAAAGAGGGTGAACAAATGTCTTTAATAAATGGCTGCCTAAATTTAGTTCTCTAAGCATGTGCAGAGCATCTAATTCATTACTGTATTTCCAAAGTTGCTGAGCAACAATCAGACATTCTTAACTTCTTCATAAACCATTTAGACAAGGAATAAAAACCTTAATAACTTAATCTTTTTTTTTTTTTTATCAGAAAGTCCTGGTGGTTTTACATATGTCTCAAGTTTCTATAGAAACATTTAAAAAGATGGCAATAAATATCAGTAACTGGTGTGACTTCCTGTGGTATCTAAAACTTGCTTGTTGTTTTTATACTGTGCAAGAGTGACAGAAACAGATCGAACAGCAGCAGGAAGCCCAGTTGTATCTTGCTTGAGGCTCTTACCTAATTTGTAGCTGCTCACTGATGGGTTTTTTTTTCAGTGTTTCACCTGTTAATATCCTCCAAATAGAGGACAAATTCTAAGGTTTGGGATTTTTCTAACATATACAGAACAGAGGAATCCCACCTATTTAGATTTCATTAATTCAGACTCACCCAGGTGACTTGCTGTTGTCATTGCAAGGAGGTCTGTGATTAAAATATTCCCTTAAAATTATTTCTTTTGTCTTGCTTCCACCCCAAATACTGAGTTTTGAAGGAAAAAGTCATATGCCTCACTGGTAACTCTTTTGTATCAATGGGAATAGAATGCCCACTCAGTATGTACTTTCACATACAACAGATGTATATCTGTTTAGACAAATTTGTTGGGCTCAGGAGTAGACAATCCCCATTACCTGTTAGCAAGATTTACAAAGCAGAGAATGTAGCAGTACTGCTGTGTAAATTTGCAGCTAAATCTCTAGTGACAAGAACAACCCTGGGAAGAATTATATGGTGATTTAATATAGAGTATCGTCATTCCTGGCTGGTTTATTTTCTAATTATTATTCATATATACATTATGTGACATTATTTTAAAAGGATACATCTGCGGTCTAATACTCAAGAAATTTACACTTTGCTATGCAGAAGGCAGCATTCTTCATAATGTCTGACTGTTGGCAAGCACTGAGGGGAGCACGGCACAGAGCACACACTGTGGAAGGAAAACAGCATCACAGCCTCTGGAGGACTAAGGCTGCTAGCACTGGAAAGGAAAATTCCATCAGTTAATGGCTACTGTGACTTCCTTTATGAATGATTCAACTGCATTTGTCCTTCATAGTATAAATTTCATTGTGCATTCCCAGAAATCAATGCAAGGTAAGTACAAGTTATGTAAGTTATTTAAATATATAAATATATATATGTTTAAAAAAATATACTAAATTTTGAGAAGGCTGTGAGTGGAGAGGAAATTCATCAGAATAGTTCCAAAAATTTATTTCAAATTAGCACACTTGCAGTTTCTTGTTTCTCCTTGTTTTTCTCATACCTCTTCCCCTTCTCCTCACCCTCTCCTTTTTCCATTTCCTTGCCTTTCTCCTTCCTTTTTACCTTTTGCTTCCCCCTTCCACTTTTCCCTTTCCCTTTCTCTTTCTCTTTCCCTTTCTCTTCTCTTTCTTTTCTTTTCTTTTCTTTTCTTTTCTTTTCTTTTCTTTTCTTTTCTTTTCTTTTCTTTTCTTTTCTTTTCTTTTCTTTTCTTTTCTTTTCTTTTCTCTTCTCTTCTCTTCTCTTCTCTTCTCTTCTCTTCTCTTCTCTTTTCTTTTCTTTTCTTTTCTTTTCTTTTCTTTTCTTTTCTTTTCTTTTCTTTTCTTTTCTTTTCTTTTCTTTTCTTTTTTCTTTTCTTTTCTTTTTCTATTCTTTTCTTTTTTCTCTTCTCCTGAAAGTACTTTCTACAGAATAAGTAAAATATCAGTGAGCTCTCATGAAAGTGCATTTCCAAAATGACTGAACTAAAAATGTAGGCACAAATAATAGAAAAGGAAGAGGAAGGAAATGAAGAGACCAGCAGCAGCAAACGAGTGACATTAGAGATTAGAAACTTTGATATTGTCTTGCTTTGTCATGAGAAGAATTTGAGCACCTAAATACAGTTTTGGCATGCCTGTAGGTTCATGAATTTCTAAGCAGATACTCTTTTCCCAGCTCTTCCTTTCTTCTCAGCATTTTTTGCTCACTAGTGTTTAAATCAAGGGAGGAAAGCAACACTAGTACATATTTAATGCCTGCCCACTTACAGAAAAGCTTAATGTAATTTTAAAAATATATCTATAAGCATCCATGGCCACTAATAGTCCAGAGAAGACTACAGTATAAGCTTCATCTTCTCAAGTTTTCAGTCCTTATCCTGATTCTTAGCAAAAAAAACATGCTTGTAGGTCAGCCTCCCATATCTTTTTCAATTCCTTCAATCTAGATTTGTCAATTAAGTTTTAAGATGGCATTTAGGAATAGTCATTGGGAGTAGCATATCTGCCATATAGATACTCACACACGCTCATACTTTTGCAGAAGAGAAAATTTCAGTTAGGTGGATTTGGATTTGCAGGAAGAGCTGTGGCTTACAGACATATTTTATGACATGTATGGGGTCCTTGTCCTCATATGCACCAGCAAGTGAAAAAGCTGTGTAAATAGCAGTTAACTAGCAATTAAAAATTAGAGAAGTTCAGTGTATTTTTCAATTATTTGATGAGTTCCCAAATCTCATGTATGGTAAAACAAGCAGTCATTCAGCACAGCTGTGCAATCTGAAGCTGGTTATTAGCATCCAAATGGCTATGATAGATCCATTTTACTTCTGAAATTCTTTTATTCAGCACTGCTCCACTGAGTAGATATTTTATGGATTTATTTATTTATAACCACATAAATAATTTAACTAATAATTGTAAGTCTCCATTTTCCTTTTTAAACCTCAAATACAATAAGTTCTGCGGCTAATGCCCAATTCTGAGATAATTCATCTACCCTAGGAATATAATTACTATTCCTAGTGTTATTCCTATTATTTAATCAGTTTCTAAGCATTTCCAAAAAAGAGGAGAGTGAATGAAAATTCAAATTAATATAATGCCATAGATCACAGCAAAATTATATTGATATAGAGGGAAATGTGTTTGTACATCCCTGGCTAAAATTGGTTTCTTACTGTTTGTTTAGAAAAAGGGTAAGGACAGGAAAACTAAGGACATTCGACTTTCATTAATTTGTTTTTCTGTATGTTATGAATCAGGCTATAAAAGATACTACAAAAAGGAACAGAAATGTAACATGCCATTCTAAATGTCTCTAGATGCCTAAGCAAACTATTTACAAGATTGCTGTGTTTACAACAAGCTTTTTTGAATTACCATCACAAAATATTTTCATTTAACATCACAAAAGTCTTAATTTCAAATCTTGGTTCAGATGATTAGAGCTCTGCAATAAAACATTAACTTTATTTCAAGAATCTTCCCAGTGCTGTGTTTCTCTAGGAAAACAAGTCCTGTAGCCCACACGTGTGCTTTAAGTCTGAATCTAGTTTTCTAGTCCTCTGGAGGACTGAAGTAAATGGCAAATACACCCATGTCATTACTATTAGTGGAGAAATGGGACCACTCAATACAATGTTGAGCAAAGAGACAATGAAGAGCAAAGAGAAATGTGAAATTCAGTTCTCAATCTGCCCCATCAGTATACACAATCCAAACAGGCAAGACCACCACAAGACTAGGCAGCCTGGCTCACTCAGGGCACATTCCTGCAACTGTGGTGCCAAAGCTGGAAACAGCAAGGCAGTGGGTACAAGCATCACTACCTCACACCAGCCTCAGACCCTGTAACACTCATGCTTTTCAAGAAGAAAGAAAGTGTCCTACAACCACCCCTTGCACTGGCCAATTCAAGAAACCCAGAACACAGAAAACATTTGTGCTGCTTGAAAATAAATGTGTACCCTGATAATTGCTGACTGTGAAGGGAGGTTTCCAAAATGAAAAAACTAGTAATTGTAGGGGAGATGGACAACAAGTGACCTGAAATGCGAGTTGGATCAGATGAGAGAGTGGAAATGCTGAATTAGCCCTGTCCCACACAGAAGAACAGTATACACCATAGGAGCTCTCATCATGACAGCCTGTGGAAAAAAATCACTCATCTAATGGAAAGCTCTGGATCCATAAGGCAAATGCAAGATTTCAAAACAAGTCTGTTAAACTTTACCCATTCTATACAGTTTTGTGTCCAGAGTGCAGACAGAAAGAAATTTTAAATCACCTCTGGCATTGCAATGGCAGACCCCTCAAGCTTCTTGAGACAAATAAATCTTGTGCTAACACCCAATATGTTATCTAAAGGCATAACATGCAGCTAACAGTGGCTAGGAATCACTCACTGAAGAACTTAAAAAACTGTTAATTTGTATTTTATACCCAAAGGCAGAGCTGAAAGTATACTTTTTTCTCATAAAAGAAAAAAAAATCACACAATTTAACAGATAACAAAATATGTAGTTGTATCAACCACAGTTGAACTATCTTCCCAATCTGGTCATCTGTCAAAAGCAAGATACCATGAAAACATGATCAGCTAAAATGAAGTAAAAACATTTTTTAAAGAAACCACATGATTTGTTTAAAGAAACAAGGACAAGTAGCAACACAAAATTCACAGTAAAGAGATTACACAGGGATTTTTCCTTCTATTAGGAGAGCAGGTCCAAGATACCATCAGAGCAAGGAAATGTAAACATTTGTGGAACTGAAGAAAAACAAAGAATGTTCAGAACCAGTATGACTCAAAACCACTGCAGGCACAGTGGGACACCAACAGACTCAGAACAAGAATCAGATAAGCCAGGAGACCTCGGGAAGCAAAAGCTGTGACAGGACAAATCCCCATACTGAGGCCAGGCAGGTAGTATCAGACAAAACAGAAGACAGATATGAGCTCGCACTGAATTCAAGGAGTGACTGGAAGACAAGATAAATGGATCTACATTGGAAACAGAAATTGAGGCAAGCACTGCAGTGATAAGAAAGTACCATATTTGGGAAAAGTGAAACTCTGTGTGGAAATTTCAAAGGAAGAAATGGACCAGTCAAAAGCAGTGAGGGAAAAAACTCCTTAAAATGTGTGCAGCCAAAAAGCCTCAAACCTCACCCTGTCAATAAAGCAGATAAGGCTCAGGACTCTTGAGAAGCCTTCAACAAACACCACTCAGTATCAGACTAAGAAAATAAGGAACAGACTGTAGTTAACTTAATGATAACATGAATCCAGGAAAAAATCAGAAGCACAGACTGCAAATGAACTGCAGAAAACAGAAATGCACCAAGAGCACACATAGCAAAAAGCATTTTCAATACCTCACTCATGCTGAAGAAGCTGTTCAGAGAAGGAAAAAGAAATCCCTCCAAATGGTACCAGCTTTGAATCATTATCAGGACATTCCAACAAGAACTTCGCAATTACTGCAGCAAGTGCAGAGGTGGCTCGGTCCTATAAAGTCTTTTGTAAGGCAAAAATGCAAAGAAAAGCAGAAAAGGCAGATGCAAAGCTGAGAGAGTATACAGACATCACAGATAGGCCAGTTATTCACCCCAAGGGTACAGCAGAACTGTGGAGCACAGTTGCCCCTCCACATCCTCAAGGATAATAACATCAAAACAGCATATTACAGCCTTCCCCAAATCTCTTTTTCAGAATACAAAATATCACAAAACCAGAAAATTCCTGAAGTTAAAAATTTTCATTATCATATGAATCAAATACATTTCATAAACACAAGAAATAGAAAATAATTGCAGGAAATTTTAAATTTTAAACTTGCACAACATAACAAATGTGAGAAGAATCATCTCTCTGACTTCTCTCTGAAAATCTTTCACCCAACTTAAATGCCTTTAGTTCCATCATAGACAGTGAACATGCTAAACCAACTTTTTGCAAAAACTTTTCTTAAGAAGCATAGAGGCAGTGACAGGAAGGGTCTAATGAGACCCTGCTCCCAGGTTTTCTAGGTTTCCTAAGTCACTTGATTTTGATAATCTAGTTTGCATCCAGTTTGTCATGACAGTCATTCTCAGCCTGTCAGCTGAGCTGGGTTTTTTTAGTGTGTACTTACCTGCTTTATTACCAAAAGAAAAGAAAAATAAATCATATAAAATAGGCAAAGGTTGGCCATTGCATGTATCAAACTTCTTGGCAAAACTCTGAATATTCGGCAGTTAACTGTCTTTGATTCTTACCATATCTATCAGTGGCTGCTAGTATTAGGGTAGACCTTAAAGACAAGTACAGATCCCAACACAGAGAAAACTACTGTGTGTACAATTTCACTTATATATCCAGATACATCTCATAGTGCACTTCTGCATTTTTGTAAAATAGAGAAACATGCAAAAAGAATGGTGAATTATTTAGCTGAAATCTACTGATGACATTGCATGACCACTGAAAATTTCCCTCCAGTCTCCACACGTATTACCCTTTAATGATATTCATTATTAAGGGGAAGTGGAAAATAAAAATTGATGTATAATAACCTGATCCCATCTTTTCATGAACATATGTACCTGTTTTGAGTTTGACAAACTAACACTGTAGAAAGATCTTCTCTGCCTTTTCTAAGTGTAATAACCACATATATAATTTCTCTCTGGAACAGTCATCTGTACATTATAAGGCACTCAGAATGAGTATTGCAGTGGCTCAGAACATAAAAAAAAGTCAGTGAATCCTTGACAAGCAAAGAAGCACTAATATGGGCAAGCTGTAAGTCAGGAAATGAAGCAAAGAAATATAAA
Source organism: Trochalopteron elliotii (assembly GCA_024734555.1). Taxonomy (NCBI): domain Eukaryota; kingdom Metazoa; phylum Chordata; class Aves; order Passeriformes; family Leiothrichidae; genus Trochalopteron; species Trochalopteron elliotii. Next base: position 722,569 of record JANPWX010019824.1, on the reverse strand, counting down.
ATCACTGGTCCTCAGGCAGCTGAAGTTACAATACACAAAGGATCTGTACCCAGCTCCTTCAAGCATTAGACTATCAATCTGGCTTCTAACTCCCCCAGTCTTCTCCTTTCTTTGAAGCATCTGACGGAAAACTGCTGCTCGTTGTTAGGTGACTTGCTGTTCTCCTCAAGCCTCATATCTGCATCAAAGACTTAAATAAGGACAATCCTGCTCACAGAGTCCACATAAGTGGCCAGCAGCTGCCAGAGGCTCGCAGCCAGTACCAAAGAGGGACGGACTGGTAGCAATGCAGGACAATGGCAAGTCCCTGTATTGAGTTAGGAGTTTCCTTACCAGCTGTTATCTGCACCAAAGTGCCATGCTGTACAATACCACTGCATATTTTGCCCAGCATTCAAAAATACTATAACACTCTGAGAGGCCATATATAAGAACCTAGTGAGCACTACTACTGCATTATACTTAGTGCACACTAATAAAGGTGCAGCAAAATTCTAGGTGGATTAAAGATCAGGATAAGTTTTCCCTCACAAGCGTATTCACTTGGTGCAGTAGGTATTCTGGTTAAATTATCCTTTCTGGTGTTTTTAATTTGACTCTGACAAGAATGCGAGCTTTTGCTTAAGTGTGTGCATGAATTATGTTTATGATAAGTGTTTCCTTTCCTCACAAAAATGGAAAGCTGAATTAATATTCAAATATTCATTAGAAGGTAATAGGAACAAATAGCACAAAATATTTTAGAACACTAATTTAATACACAGCTGCATATACGTTGCAAGTTTTTGTCCCTGATTGATCCTTTGTTTTCAAGCTCCAAATTCTTTGAAATGGGAAAGTACAGTTCCACAAAAGAAGTAAAAATATTACTTTGCCTGTTGCAAGACCTTGATTTGTGTGTGCCATCCTGTCAACATGGAGCCTGTTGAAAGAAATAGAACCCATCAGACCTTGATGGAAGCTCAGAAAGGATTTTGTCATTATCTGTTAAGGTAAAATGAGCAAATATACCATAATCTCTGACTACCTTTTTTATTATTATTAAATTGTGATTAATATCCCATGTTTTCAAAGGCAATGAAGAGCTGCCTAAGACTTTCTTTCCCTAAGATATTCCATGTTATATAAATTAAGATTTGTCGGGGAATCCTTAGCTAATGGAAAGAGGAAAAAAAGGGGCAAAATAGATTTATTTCATAGTAGCAGAAATGCACACATACACACCAGTTTCATGACCTGTTTTTATTTTCCTGAACAATTGAGAGACATCATAATACAAAGAAAGTAAAAGTAATAGAAGCCCAAGGCTTTTATTTTGAGGAGGAAAAAATTGCACACCTGAATTTTACAAAACAGGTGCTCTTTCTAGTCTTTTTATTTCCTTTATTATTTTATAAGATACTGATGCTTGGGTTAAAATTTTTGGTGCAGAGCTGAAATAAGCAGCCATGCACACTAATCAGAAACAAGAGAGCTTTAAGTGGGCATAGCCATCAGTGTGGTTTTGGTGCATTATCAAGGAGAAACAAGCTATGAATGCCATCTGCTGGAGGAAGGATTGGCAGGCCAAGCATTGGTGATGCCGCACAACAGCTCTAGGCTGGGTAACAAATATCCAACACAGCATATTATAGCAATTTTTTCCATTAGCTCTGTCAGCAGAAGCAAGATACTTATTTTGAAGGAATTGGTCCATTCCTCTTTTTTTTCAGCACTTTTCTTCAAATAGAGTATTATGCAATGAAAGTCTCTGCTTTTGTGTGATGGGAGTGGACTGAGTGAGTAATAAGAAGAGAAAAGAAAATGCAACAAAATGTATTCTTTTGATTGTGGTTGGGATATGAAAACGTGCACAACTCCTGTATTCATCACAGTGTGTTTCTGTTGGCATATGTCTGTCATCACACCGAGGTGAGAACCCTGAAGAGAACAAGTCTCTGCAACCGACTGTATTAGAACTGGTCCAGGATGCAATGGGTTCAGTATTCTGTAAAAGCCACTTTAGGACCTGCTGCTTTCTTTAGAACTGGAATGAAGGGCACCATGGTAAAAGTTTCCAGGAGTTATGAATTAGTTTGATCTAGTCAGCCAGAGTCCTTTTAAATTAGTAGAGAAATCAGGCTTTTGCAGAGAAAGATAAATTTATATAATCTGTCATAGGATGGGACAAACAGCCCTGTAGGATATTGACTAAAGAGGGTGTCTGCTATGTAAGCTGCTTAACTAATTTCAGCTATCTAGTTAGTACTTTAAAACAAATCCTACTCTACCAATCATTCTCTCACGGAAATCAGAATGAATTTTGTGGAGCTGACTGTAAGTCATATAGCGTTGTTTGACTAGACTAAAAGGTTTTGTTAAGTATTCTTACTGGATAAATGACTTTATTAATTTCATCTTCATGAAGATACTTTGCTGTCTCAAAGGATGAGGACAAAGAACTCAGCGGCTAATTCTCCATAGGGTAGCTGTGGGCATCACAGTTAATGTAGGAATTTGAAGACCCTGCTTACTGTTATTGCCTTGGTCATAGGACAGTAGATTTGGGCATAGATCCATTCTCTAGCAGTAAATTCATATTAATTCAGTGAGAGGAAAGAGACAAAGTCCAGGCACTTTGCTGAGTTAAAAAAGATTCAGGCTTACATCTCATCTGTGAACTTGGCAGACCTGGGCCTTAGTGCTGCTGACATTTACAACCCAGAGCAGCTCCCTCTTCCTGTTCTGCATTTCATATCTCCCCACTCAAGCACCTCCCCCCACCCTAAATCCAGTCTGGATCACACAAGTCTTTCTAACTAATATCATTCAGCAAAAGTCATTGAAACATTTCTCTTTCCTTTCATATAACTATGGACAAATGCCTAACCAGCCCAAAGTAGCTAAGCTTTGGTGATTTCAGTCCTACACAGAGATTTGAAAACAGGAATATAAAGGACTCTCTAGATCTGCACACTCAGTGAGAGAGGAGAGGAAGGAGTAAATTTCAGCTGTTTTCTGAAGAGCAGCAGAGTCTGAATCGCCTCCTGATTTGCTGCGGTGATTGCTTCCCCAGCAGGAGGTCTCAAGAGCTGTATAAGATACTATGAAGCCCTCAGACAGAGGTGAAAGTCAGCCTTCCTTGAATTAAAAGTGGGAAAAGAGTGGGTTATAACAGCTCTATCAATAATGGGGAGAAAAAAAATTAAAAAAAATTAAAAAAAGCTCCAAAGGACCAAGAAGATAGATGAAAAATGAGAGGAAAGGAGAGATTGTCTGTCTTGGGGATATGAAACAGTATATTAATCTTAGCTAAGGTAAGTCAGCCCAGACAACTTGTTCAGCCTACAAATTAACCTCAGGTTTGGTCTGATGATTGATGCAGCTCTGCTGCTATACCAATCAACTATCCAACATCCGCCTCTCATCTCCCATTTAGGTTAGTTTGAGCTTTCTGGTGCAGATACTGTTATGCAGCAAGACTGTCCTAAAGTGAATCTATCCAAGGATAAAATGAGTTTATTGAAGGCTTTTTTCAGAAATACAGATTCATTGTAAGAAACCAGTTACGTTTCTTTACATATTTAAGAAAGCTACAAACAGAGAAGCTGCCTAAGGCTGATAGCAGACCAGAGTTAGGTCATGCAGAGGCAGAAGTATTTCATTTATGGTAACACGCCAAACTCTGAATTTTATGGCATATGTATTTTAGCTAAGAAAAAGTATGAAGCAAGAGTTACATATCCAGTACTTGAAGGCAGCATTTACTTCCTTCAGGACAACCATTTGGATTAAAGGACAAAAAAGTTACTTAATTCTGCTGTGACTAAAAAAAAGGTTTCATATATGATTTAGTAATTACACAGAAATAAAAAGAAAATCTGTACACAATTTTTATATGATTGTCGTAGTAGAAGCAAAGAGCTCTGTGAGGTCTCATGTCATGTAACAACTATCTCCTTTCATTATGAAAAATTGCATTAAGAATTTTAAAAATCATAGGCGATCAAGTGCACACTACATAATAATATTATTCATTTAGAGCACTTCTTTTTACAAGAGTCCAGATTTTTATTACCTCTACAGCTGAGTGAAAAACAGGCATATTGTCAAAGGATAACTTTAAAATATTTCTATGTGAGCAATTCTTTTCTTCTGCTTTACAAAATCCATCCTTTTTGGCCTAGAAATAGGAAAAAGACTTCCAAATTTTTACAGAGCTTTGTGATAACAAAGAGACTTTATATCTTCTTACTGTGCATATGATTAAGTGGTTAGCATTCTTCACCAGCCACTGCTTCTTACCTGATCTATAGCTAGTAAATGAAATCACAAAGTGTCTAATTAACTACCATGACACTTTGAATCCATATATATGTATGTGCACACATATTCATGCATCAATTTCTGTGCCAGCTGCTTATTTTGCTACTGGCTATCTAATGATTGTGATTCTCAGTTTAGATCTTTTCACTCCCTCCCCTATAAAAGACACGTGTAAACTTAAATCATTATTTTTTCTTTCTCTGTCACTACCTGAACGTAGTCCTTTCCCAGTGAGATGCTTCTGTCAGCATGTCATGAACATACATCAGATGACTGGCACGAAGTTTGGCTGTAAAACTTTGCCATGAATTGTGGCTGGATTATAGCCCATGAGAAACCAAGGTGTCTAAAAACTCTAAATAGCAGAGGCTATTTAGAGTTTATTTTTTCTTTTTTCTTTTTTCTCTCTTTTTTTTTTTTTTTTTTTGCCAGCAGTGCTTTTTTCCTAACTGCATTCAAGTCATTAAAAGTACTCAAAAGTAAGGCAAAAGCATGCCTTCAAATCAACATGAGCTTATTAATTTCAATGTAAGTAATACTAGAAGAAAATTCTTCATGCAGCAAGTTAGGGATTCTAACACCATAAGATCCAAAGGGCATCTAGTAGACAAGGAATTATGGACAGCCAGCCTATATTAAATATGGCTGCACTTCTTTCCAAGTAATTCTCATTATTCTCTCTTCCCTGTCATTGTAGCATCTTTTGTTCTCTTTATAAATCTCTCACAAATTGTAAGTTTTTAAGAGTATATTAAGCTCTTTAAAAGACGACAAATGTTTTTAGAGTATTTCAAATTAATCCTTGTTTGTAGAAGAAAAAAATGTCTGTAAAAGCAGAAGAAAAAATACTTGACTGAAGCATTTAACAGAGACAATAACACAATTTTTTATTTGTGGAATAATTTTAACACAGAAGCAACATAATTGAGACTGTGAGGAGTGTAAGAAAGTATGTAAAAAACGTAACAGGTAATGTCCTGACTTACACAAATGAGAAAAAGCCGGATGAAGTCAGAAGTGCCACTTCCATGGAGTCTCCCACGCTAGCCACTAGTATGAAAGTCCTTGCCGTAATCATGGTTAAAGCAGTTGATACAAGAGTCCCTAGAATAAAGCAGCATCTGATCTTAAATAAAATGTTGCAAAATGTTGCCTGAGGAACAAGAAACAACTGGGGTTTTGTTTGTGTGTTGCCTTGCGTGACAGCTAACATTCACTCCCAAATGCATCATTAGCTGAAGTTCGCTTATGGCAAAAAAGACATCTTCATTTCAGGAGCAGCACTAATTTTTTTTGAATGGTAAAATGAAGGCTTGGTCTTACTTTGCTTGTATATATTAGGTTATAATTTTCCCTGACTGTGGAAGACAAGTGGGGGGTACCACAGAGAAGACAGACCTCATGCAATGATGATTGCTCTGTAAGACACTTATGATCTTCCAGAGTGATACACATTTAGCCCTTGAAAGACAATATCCTTTCCAACACCACTTTGCAGCCATAGTACCACACTCCCACAGCTAAATCAGAGGCCAGCTGATTAAGACATTTATTGATTAATGAGAAAACTGTTAGGAAATTGGTAGAGAAGTAAAAGAGTAAATTATCTTCACAATATAAGGATTATATAACAACGCTTGACTACAAAGCTAATAATTATAGCTCTTAAGTCTAATGAATCACATACCTGAGCACTACTCAATCCCAGTTCTGTTAGTATGAAAACACAAATCCATTTCCCTCTGCAACTCTGGACAGAAGGTCTGTGGAGCAGGATGACCCTTTAGCATTCTGATGAGCCAAGGCATGCAAGCCAGCATTACTGCTGTGTTTTGACATCCATACTCCTGATGAGTAAGGATCCATTTTTTACTCTTTTTTCACACGTATGCTTTTTTAATTTATTCCCTATTCTTCCTGAGTTCAGACTCACATTTTTGCCATACTTCCATATTTGGTCCTCTTCCAAGTTCTTCCCAACAGTATATTCCTATCTGTCTTTTCTTTATTTCCTCCAGACTTGTTACAGTATCAAAGGCTGTTATTTCTAGCATCTTTTCCCAGACAACGTTGGCCTCCTGGAAAGGATTACTTCAGTAAAAGTGGCTTTGTGCTCAAAGTTCTCCCACCATTGTCCATCCTAGACTGACCAAATTTTGTTTGTCTTGTTGAGTTATTGAACAAATATTTTAGTTTTAGTTTGTTGCCCTGCCTAGCTCCTGCTCAGAATGGGCAAGTTCTCACCATACACACCAAGTGTTTAGATATCAGGGCAGCAGAGTAACTTGGTTTTCACACTTCTGCCTTGGGCACACTTCTGTGCTGGTCCTCAGGAGGACCTAGGCTGCTGTGCAGCTGCATGTCTCTACAAGTTTAAGTTCGGTCAGCTGCAGCAACAATAACCCCCCAGATGTTAATAGAGGCAAAAATCTTAGCATATTTCAGTCACTGCTAGCAAGAAAAAACCATGCACCTAATTAACATCTTAATTGCCATCTTCTCCAAGGTAAACTCAGGGGCTTTCCAGGATTTGAAGGTGATCTTGAAAGACTGAAGATATTGTTTTCACTTTGAAGCCTGTTCACATGATAAGATTCTTTTCTTTTCCCTCAAAAGACTCTTTCTTCCACCATGTATTTTAATCTTTCCCTGGACCAGTAGCTCACCAATGTATTCTATATAGGCTTCATTTACTGTAAAGTTGGATGGTCAAATTTTGCTTTGTTTGGTTGAGGCTTTTATTTTCTGTTGAACTTATATTTCTTAAGCATACAGGCTTCTTATATTAAGATTTTAAAGTGCTCATCTCCCTGAGCCATCAGTAAATAACACTGCATTTCTCCATGGTCTGGTTTGCATAAATTGAGTTTTGAATTTGAGTTTGAAATAATTTGAGTTGCATAATTTGAGTTTGAAACTCCCTTATGCCTAAACAATCCTGAATTTCACTTAACAGGCTATTAAAGTTTTTGCATAATTGTGTAGAAGGAAACAAATTTATACATATCATTTTGGGGGTTTTGTTTTTTGCTTGTTGGTTTTTTTTTTTAAAGAAAACAAACATCACTTGGCACAGTTTTTCTTTAAATTCAAGAGAACCTCTTGGTGGACAGAACAAACCAATATAATTAAAGTGGTCCTCTTTCTTGTGCAAACTCAGTTTAGGCCTGGAACAAAATATTCATCTTGGAAATATGCATTATGTATTACATATGCTAACATACCAGATTTCCTCTTTTGTCCTAAGTAATTGCATCACATATGTAATTTCTGGCAAAATTCTGGTTTGTGTGTTTTTCAACTTTGCTACAGAAGTAAGATATCCCACAGGTTTTGTATTGCAGAAATAAGTTATCTGCCCTTCTCCCCAAAATCCTGAATGACACAAAAGGGATTTACCTTGCTCTTCCAGAGAAGAGCTTTGTGGTCATACCATGAAGTACACCATGTCTGCATCCCGGTGCACATCTTTGCTCAGGCAGGAGATGTTGCTGGTGGCACTGGCTGTATCTAAATAAGGGAGATGCATGTTTCCCAGAGCCCAAATCCAGAAGCATGAGTCACCTGTGCCCAAGATATGAGGTTGATGCATTTCAGTGCTGTATACTACTGGTTTCTATGGAAAGAGATAGACAGGCTGCATGGGAGCCTGTACATGCTTTAGCAAGTCTTTGGTCTGTATCACTGATAAAACTAAACTTAAATGTGCATGCAGTAAAAAGTTTGTACTAACTCTGGGTTTCTGGTTCTTGTCTGTCAGTTGGGATCATGTTCACATGACAGGTCAGCCAGGGCACTTGAGATCAATCTAGCTAAATTTCCCATCACAGCCTGCTTCCCCCAAGGTACAAAAGACCTTCCAGTTCAGCCAGATTCTGTTAAAACATTATTTAGGAAAATTCACCTTCTGAGGAAAACCAAATTCATTAGGTCAGACAGTAGAAATAAAAAGGGCTCAAACAGAACTCTTCTGCTAGAATTATCTTTGTGAGCAGATCCTAGCTTCTTCAGTAAATTTATTGCAGGTTTGAGCTGGATACTCTGGTACCTGGGATGTCCCTGCCTTTCCTGGTTGAGACCTCCATGGCCTTTAATCCTCTTGTTATCTCCAATAACCTGTGACCACCAGAAATTCCCCTTGTCTGGACAGGTTCAATTTGTTTCCTCTTGGAGGTGCAGTGTCCTTTGTAGGAAGGAAATGACTTGCAAAAGAGCGTCTTTATTTAATTGCATACAGTAACTAAGTCAGAAGTAGTCAAGAAGCAGACTTGACATACAGCGGTCCAGAAGGGAACATATTTCAGGAACATAACTCTGTATGTATGCGTTGCACTCTGTCATTTCCAAAAGGATTTCCAGTATGATCCAAAAATAAAAACTGTGATGAAGATTAGGTTCAGAATAAAAAAAAACAGTACAGCTAAATTCAGTGATTTAATTTATGGAGACCGCTACACTAACCCAGCAATTTCAGTGGTCTGCCCCTCATAAATATGCATGTGTTCCACAAGGAATTCTTTCATCATCCAGAGACAGCACTGTAACCCAGCCTAGCCTGCACTAACAATTCACTTTTTCCTAGCCAGTTCAGAATCATAATGTCACAGACTGACTAAGCAAAGAGAAAATTTGCTCCCCAGAGGAACAATTCCAGGAAGTACAAGGAAAATTCTTCATAAAAATTTATTTTCTTTTATGTATTGTGGAGGCATAATCCATTTCTAATTATCCCAAGATTTAAGCTTACTCAAAGCCAGAGATTAGGAAAAATAAATATTTACTTTCTGGCATAACGTAATTGAGATATAAAAGACACACAGGTGCAAAATCAATGGATGATAAACATACTTCACAGATTTATTGGAGCTGAGTCACCATCCCTGGAGGTATTTAAAAGATGTGCAAATATGGCACTTAGGGACGTGCTTCAGTGGTGGGCTTGGCAGTGCTCCATTAAGGATTATTTAAGGAACACATCTGGTGGAGGTAGCTTGGACTGCAAGCTGCAGCAGCCCCACTGGGTGCAAGTCTGAGACAAGAGGCTAAAAGGGCACCAGCCCTTTTCATAACAAAGGGCATGAAGATCAATGCCACTGGCCAGGGGATCAGTCAGGTGAAGACATGGCAGGAGCTGAAGGCTCAGGAAGATGAGGAAGACTTGAGCTTGCTTAGGCTGTGAAGGTATAAAAGCCCAGGGATTCCTTTACTGGGGATCTCTCCTTGGAGGAACCAGCTCAAGTTGTTTCTGTGTTACTGCACCCCGAATAAATTGCTTTGTGGAACAACATATCCAACACTCTTCAAAGGGAAACCTGGTGCCAAACCAGTAAGGAAACGTTGTCTGACCACGTGAGCTCATTTGAAAGGACCCATCAAGTGACTCACTTGAGCCACCCACTGCAAAGGGGCTTTGGTCCCAGGAGTTAGAATCTCTGGTAGTGGAATTGTGACTGTCAAGAGTCTCCAGAATGGCCAAAATGTAGTTTCCTTAACAAACAGAGCTCAGTTATCTTAATGGTCATTTCTAACTTAAACTATCCCATGATTCTATGTTTCTAGATACTGCAAAAGCTTCCAGATAAGGGGCAGTAGGAGCCTGAATCATGTCTTAAAAGTAAGACTAGCCCTCTTGCATACATTGAAGTGAAAGGGAATTTGCTAAGCTTCTCTCAGACTTGCTGCCAAAAAAGTTATTCTCTGAAAAGCAATACGTTTAGAATTTATAGTTTGTGAGGTTTAGTTGTTGGGGATGGGGTGCATTGTTGTTTTGTTGCTTGTTTTTTTTTTTTCCCTCAGGCATAACAATACACATATGACTGAGAAGAAAAGGAGACAAATGTATAATGCCAGGAATTCTGTATACAAGAATAGCTATATTTACTCTGTCTTTGGAGAAGCTACCTGAATCCACAGCAGCTACAAATCTGCAGCACATTTTCAACTTTCTTGTGCTCTTATTTATGCTCTGAGTTTTATTCATTTATTGGTCCCCATCGTGGAAGCAAGGAACAGATATGAAGGGACAGTATAGCCTCAGGGCACCATGGAGAACTACAGACAGATGGAGACATAACTTCTCAAGTTTTACCCTAACACCTGCTCTGCTTTCCAGCAGAGTTAGAATAATTGGCCAGTCAGGAATTCAAGAGAACTGACATTCCAATGAACAAAAACCGAGCACTGTTCTTCCATCTACTAAGTTGCCTATAAAATATTATTCTTATTAAAATATTTTCTATACCCATCATAACACATTGCACCTGACATGAAAAGAAAGCGATCTCAGATAACACAAACACAAAATACCACAATCACCAGCTGTAATAGCACTTGTAATAGCACCATTTTGAGGAAGAACAATTGTACAGAAAGACATTATATTTCCCTCTAATGTTGGCTTTCCTCTTCAGACAATATATACCTTCTGCATGTTAAGTATGAATAGAGAAGCTATTGAGAAACATAAAGGTAGGTGACATGAATTGTTGATATCCGGTTTTGCTCATCTGCCAGGAAGAAATTTAATTTCTAAAAGTTTGAGAAAAGACCCTGGGTGCTAGTAACGGTTAGCATACTTCTGGGATTTATTTCTTTGCTTTTTTATGAAGTCTGTAAACAAGAAAGCATAGGGTTCCTTACATACTGATTAAGTTTTTTCAACAATAGTGTGACTTCCAGTGGAAGACTAAGCTGATTAAAGACAAATATTTTGGTTACTACCAGCCAAAGTTAAACAAACAAGAGGCAACTGACAGAAACTGATGCATGGGAAGTTCCACCTGAATATAAGAAAGAATTTCTTTACTGTGCAGGTGACCAGAAAGTGGGACAGATTGCCCAGAGAGGTTGTGGAGTCTCCATCACTGGAGATATTCAAGAACTATCTGGATGTAATCCTGTGCCATGTGCTCTAGGAGCAGGGAGTTTGGACCAGATGACCTACTGTGGTCGCTTCCAACCTGACCCATTCTATCATGCTGGGACAATGTTCCCCAATGTCAAAGAAAACACTTCAATTGCACTGAGTTAACACTTCTAAAACCCCAGTTTTAGAATGGCTTCTCACTCAGAAAAAAAAAAAAAATCCAGTGTTGTCTAAGAGTTTTAAAGCACATATTGCAAACAGAAATTTTGGAATAATAAAAAGTTACAAAAGCAGATGATAATATAAAATTTTGGAGACAAGTATTTGTGTTCCTATCACACAATGATCAAAACATGATTGAATTCACAGATGTGGCATAAAAAAGAGAGCTGAGCTTCTGAAAGAGCAGATGGTGCACTAGAAATGTGGCAATGGTAGGATTCAAAATAAAAAAGTAGCTAAGTGGATCTAGTCTAGTGGACCCAAATAGTCTGTTTAGGCTTTCTATTTGCTTTTCTTCTAGGAAAAACACAAATTCATAGATTGGGTGATATTTGGGTACTTAAATTTTCACATCCTCTCTAGTACAATTGTTTTGGAGATAAAAAAACTTTTCTTGGAAAAAATGCAGTTTATTTAAGCAATTTTTTAATAGAAATACAAATTTTGACTAAAATATCTGTGAGGATGAAATTTGTGAAAAAAGTGAGTCATTTGCTTTCTAGATGAGATGAATCAAGACAAAGCAAGAGAAGGACATAGGACCTGCTTGTCTTTGCTAAGGAGAGAATTCCAGTTTCTTAGCATTTAAATCTCCTTGGTCAAACATCAGTAAGGCTGAAGGTTCAGTAAGGGGAGGGAAAGGGTATCTTAGAAGGTCTTGATATTTTTCTAGTGAAAAACTGGGAGAAAGTGTTTGTGGGATGCAGATCTGGTTGTATGAAATTCTATCCTTCACTCTGAAAGTATAAAATTACCAAGCATAAACCCAAAAATTACTCCTATTCCATTCGCTGTGTTCTCATCCTCCTGATCTGTGTTTCCTTATTTCTTGTATCCCAATTTCCTGTCAGTTCTTCTGCTCTTGCTACTACTTTTCCTTGCCACTTTCCAGAGGAGCAGGGAGAACATAATTTATCTTTGTGTCTCCCATGCTTTCTCCAGAGATAAAATCTCACAATTTTACCATCTGATCTCTCAATCCCCTCTTGGGCTAGATTCATCATTATGGAAGAGAATGGAGTGAGGAAATTTTAGCATTGGCTTTCAGTCTTTGCAGCTCTTAACATAATCCATAAATAATGGATAGATTAATTAATATTGGCAAAAGATTCAGATAGTGCAATGATAAATGCTTGCAGAAAATCTCATTCATTAGGATACATTCAGAGCCATTATTACAACTTTGGAGCACAAAGTCTGCCCTGAAAGACAAACAGGAAACAAAACACATTTCCACTGGAGTAAGATAAGGAGACAAAAATAAAAGGTTAATTTTTTCATTCTTTAAGCTTGCCTCAAAAGAAATTGGGTCAAGTATTAAGAATTATTATATAGTTCATTTATTTTTAATATATTTGGTAAAAAAGCAGTAATCTTATCAGTATCAGAATTGTGATGGTTAAAAAAAATAGAGTGAAGTGTGTTTCCGGTAGAATATTCTGAGCAATTTGTAGTTAGCTGATAGTATACCATTTTATTTATTTGATAGGATGCTGATCAGATTCATTGCACTTAAGGTCTCAGGATAACATAATTCATTGCAGGGATGCAGAAAATATATAGAATACAATTGAAAGATTTATTATGAAATTTTCTCAGCTGCTGATTTTACATTGAAATTTCTGAAACATCTTAGGAATCTGGGGAGAAAGCTGTAACTTTGGAAATTTATGGTCAAGATGCAGTTATGAGGCAAAGATTAACCACCTATAGAAGCTATAAATCAGCACATGGATTTATATTTCCAAAGAAAGAACAGTCTGGACATAATTAATGATCAAGCTGGCAAAATGTCAGAAATTATTACAGGTCCAGATTTAGAAAGTGAGCTTTTTGTTCTTCTGCATTCCTCTATGCTTCTTCTAGATCCATTTTTTAGAGCATAAAAATGTCAATTACAGTTGATATAAGAGGAATTATTGTACAACAAAATAAATATATTTATTTGTGCTATTAGAGTGTTTATATGACTGGTTAATGAAGGGCAGATTGTGAAAAAATTATGTTTAAAGTATTAAGACACAACTTTAAAACATCTACAGAAAAGGAAATTTCTGAATAAACTCAGCCTTACACTATAGAACTATGTAGTACACTCGCAGTTTTATCTAAGGTGACAAAAGTTAAGAGTGTTCAAAATCAGAGGAGGATTATTTTGAGTGCTTTATCCAGACAGATGATCCTTGCCATATCAACATGGAAAGAGACCTGCCTAAACAGGTAGACAACTGGATAATAAACAGTCTCCTCTCTTATGGCCACTCTCACAGTGAAACATGAAAAGTTAGAGAAATAAGAATCTAATAATTATGTATGACTCAGTGAAACAGAAATACATCGTGACATGAGTTGTTATGGAAGGATTAATCTCGTATGGGCTTTTCTCACAAACCATAATTTACTGCCAATACAGTATTTTCTAACTAGCTCACAGAGTACAGCCAGGTAATTGTAAAATCCTTCTTAAAAAGGAAAGCTTTTGGGAGTGTTAGTGGAAATTTCAAGTTAATCTTTTACTTTTTTCCAAGACACAAACCACACAGAATAAAGCATTCTTAGAGAAAAACTGCTTTCGAATTCTATGTAGTGTTATTGATATCCTTCACAATAAACTGCGAGGCAGTTTACCACCAAAATTTTGTTTTCCTAAAAAGCAGATTTCCAACCACTGAAACACAGAAACCTGGGAATGAGAAAAGCTCCCAGCTGACTACAATAAACATTTTGGGAATCATAGAAATACGATAATGCAAATACAGGGGAAGATCCCAATGACTATCTGTCTGGACCTCATGCAAGGACACTGTTCTGCTGGTTCATAGATATAGATATCGGGTGTGTGCATCCTGCCAGCAGACTGGTGAGAAACATTTTTTCCTCCTCATGCCTTCCCAGTTCTTTCTCATAATGTGCATTTGAGAAAGTGCAAAGGGTGGGGGGGGGAGGGCAGGGGCGGGGGGGGGACAGAGGTGAAGAGGAAGAGCTGTGTGGGAAAGCTGTGCTGTGGAAAGGTCCTACTGCACAATCTGACAGGGAGGAACACCCTGTGTCTGTAATTGTGCCTAGCATTTCACTCTGGTTCATGTCTACCATACACAACTGAAACCTATTAGCTGATAGAAAGCAAAATTTCCCCACAAAACCAATAATTTTTGTTCTGAAAAGATCACAGCAAACGTCAGGGGTTAAAAAACCCCTTTCTAAGCATCATGTCTTCTACTTCCTTGTTTCTTGTGTCATGCCTCTAGCAAGGTATCAATGGCTTATTTATGGTTCACACCTTGTCTACATCTGGGGATGTACCAGGGAAATGTGAAGGTTTAAATATCATCATCCCCATGTCTGTCTTCGAAATTGAATCCTCCCCTTGACACAGAGCACTTTATGCCATCTCTCGCAATCCCTGAAACCTCTGTGTTTAATGCTCTTCATCTGCTTGAATTGGTCTTTTGCTATCACAAGTCTAAGTTTCAATTTTTTAGTTGAGGGAAATCTTTTCATTTGCTCTTATTAGCAATGTTACTATTTTGCTTCAATGTGAGCATGAAAACATCCTTCCAGCCAGCTTCCATGCTGGCAGTGAGAAGAATCTGCAACACTTGGGGGCTCAAAGGGAGATTTCCTGGCCATACTTCTGCTGGCTGTGAGAGATGGGGGGGGAAAAATGTGTGATGCAGGAGATATATCCTTCCTTGTCCCTCTTTGCTCACAAATAACCTTTTCTGTGACAATGGGTGGTAATACTCTCACTGACTGTTTCAAGCACCCAGAGCACTCACGTTTCTGCCAAATATGAAGAAATGCCCCCATTCTTACTCAGCACTTTAATCCACATTGTGGCAATAGGAACTCTTTTTTCTCTGTGGAAGTGACTCTTTTTTTTCCCTCAGTGCTCAAGTCCATGGGCCCATCCAAGGACCAGGAGAAGAGAACAGCCCTTTGCATTATGCTGTTCTGGTCTTTGCCTCAAAGGGTTTCAGGTTCTATGGATAAGCCTGTTTTCTGTTGTGTCGAAGTCTGACATGCCAGACTGTCACATCCCAGGAATACCTCCTGGACATTGCTGCAAGGCAAATGCTGTCAAAAATTAGAACAAATTTTGTTTTCTTGTGCCTCTGCCTGTGTTCTTCTTAGGATGACACAGGTTTTGGTCCACTTAGAGACCACTGTCAGGTTTCATGATTTGTACAACATTTCTGGGGCCTGAAGGTGGTGTTAATTTATTTAATATATGAAATTTCTGATAAAACGTAAGTTCACTAGTTTAATGAACTTAAAAAAATCTTTACATTAAATTAATTAATTCACTAAAACAAAACAAAACCAAAAACCCAACTAGTTTTACTGTAACCATGGAAATAATAATTTTTTTTTGAGATTTCAAAATGGAGACTGCTTTCTGAAGGATGGGACCTAGTACAAAGGTCTAGAGCCAAAAATAATATATAAGTAATTGGTTTCTCTACATAGACTATACAAAGGTTAAAGACTATTAAGAACTAACTGATGCTATGGATTTCCAGAAGGACTTTGGCAAATATATTTTATGAGGTAGAAAACTGATAGCTTATGTGTGATTCATTGCCTTTAATAATGTCTAAGGTCTCAAATCAGCCAAATACCTGCAGTCAAGCAGAGAGTTTTGGCTCAGATTTTTTTGCTCAGACTTCAGACTTAAGCTAAAGCTTAAAATTTTATTTAAAGTCCTCAGGAATTTATGCTCCATTTTTTGCAAAACCAGCTCAGCTTTTGGCAGTTTGTTTGTCACTGCCCACACTTACATAAATGGTCAGGTACATACTACTTGAAGCAGTGCTGCTCCTGACCCCAGTCCAAACCAGAATGTGACTTAGCCAAGCACCATCATCTGCTACCCGCCACCCTTTTGTGAAAAAGCAAATTAGAATGCACAGGGAAGGCAAAAGACATAGTATTCTTCATCAGGTTCCAGGTCTGGGTAGCTGGAAACTAGAATTAATGCCATATCATAAAATAAATGTGCTCCACTGAGTAAAAAGCATATTTGGTTAGTCTCCTCAGTGGCAAGAGTCTAGACCATAAAATTCATTTAACTATTTTAAAACATTTGACAATTATATTCTAATTTAATTTTGAAAATAGCCCTTTGCTCTCCAAAAATGTTCAAACACCAAAAAACCAACTCATGGTCAAAGTCCTTTTCTTGCATACTTTTTGATGCTTGGAAAAAAAAATGGAAACCACTGTTATCTCTTCTTCATGGTAACTGATCCACTTTTCTACTCCAACCGTTTATTCTCAGAGTGTGTTTTGGGAATTAATAATCCCGCTTCCTTAGTAATTTTTAATTTTTTTAAAATTTTAAAACACTTTTCACCACAGGTGTATATGAGTATGCATGCTTTTGTGAACATGTATGTTCTTTTAATAAACTGAAGACTTCAGGAGCAGGCAGTTGGCTGTGCACTATGAGGCTTTTCTATATCATATTTAATCACAAATTTTAATTAATTTTAAATTTAAGTGAATCTTAAATGTTTGTGAAGTGTTTATTTAAAAGGGGACAAAAAGCCAGTTATCATCTAGCAGTTGCATCCCTCCCCACCTTTAGTCTGCAAAGTTCACTCTTAAGTGAGAGGTTAGATAGAGTCCATTGTTTATTTTAGTTTTGTTCCTATTATGTTCTTGACAGAGGACTAGAAATCAACATATTTGGAGGAGCAGCTGCAAGGTGCTGAAGTGGGAAATATCTGCTCAATTTGTTGCTGCAAGCAGATTCCATTATTTGATTAAAAATAAAGTGGTTTTCTTCACCCCTATGCTTGATTGTCCTCTATAGACATCCTTTGGCCCAACTTGGTAAAACAGAGAGGAAACAGAAAGCACTCTTATAGTGGAAAAAATGTGGGAAATATTTACAAACACTGATGCTCTGTTTTTTGGGGATATGGGGGTTTTTGGTTGGTTGGTTGGTTGGTTGGTTGGTTGGTTGGTTGGTTGGTTGTTTTTTTTGCGTAGATTACCTTAGCTTTTCCTATTGCACAGTTAGGTGACTGAATCTGCTTAAACTTATATTCTTTAATCATAAAGCCTTATGGAAAAGGCTGTAGGGTATGGATAAGAATTTGGGTTGGGATGGGGGCTGGTGCTTTAATCTGGGCATTTCTCAGACACAGCATCTTAGCACGTATAGGGATGATACCTTCATTTCCCAGTGATCAATCACACTCCAGGCAGCCAGCACACAAGTCAGAACTGATAATATCCCTTCATGACATATTGTTCTCTGAAGCAAAATAGAACTCAGTTTTAAATTCTCCTCTTCTTTTGATCCATCAGAAGACAAAAACGGAAGCTCAGGTAGGAGCATAGCCCAAGCAATTTTCACAGCTGAGCAGACATCGATACTTATAGACCTACTCATGGTTTGCAAACACTGCACAGTAGGGCATCTCAAGCAGGATTGGCTAAGGATCAAAGCAGGTTATAAGACATAATTAGCCAGGAAAACCAATGTGTCTGGCAATATGGAATTACTCATAACATTGATCATTTTGAACACCAAGGGGTACATATGTCAGCTTTGGAAATAGAGACAGAAACCTGTCTCTATGAAGTCTCAGGAAACAGCATGTATAAACAGCCTCCTCTTCCCACATCCATCACCTGCACTTGCTGGGCAGTAATTCTGGCTACAAGTGCATGTCCATGCACATGGTATTTTGTTGCATTGAGTTTGCACACCTTCCTGCTTCAGCTCTCCCTCATCCTGGTGAAACCTCGGCAGCCTTTGTAAAAGCCAGCCCAGACACTGTTGCCCAGCCTAAACACACAGGCAGGATGAAGAGTACAGACAAGACTGCGTAACATCAGCATTCATGCTAGGGACCTGCTGCTTTGAGAAAATCTCCCTTTGTAGTTCTGTTTATACAATAGTTAATGACAATCAATACGCAGTCTGATACCACAAGAGCATATTACTAAACCCACACAAGTGAGCAGAAGTGTGCACAGCTCACCTCCTCAAGGCTTGTGGTTTACCAGAGATATATGCCCTGGTGGAACACTACACTGCCTGTACTCCTGTCTTTCCTGTTTCTCCTATTCTTTTTGAGCTTTTAGACTTCATTTTATTCTGCAATAGCAGCATAAAGCCCACAGCTACTTTATTCTAGGGCTTCTATAATATGATGCCTTCTTTGGACCCACAGGTCACACATTTTCAGTATTCCCATGCTTGGTAGTATATTCAGGTAGTGAGATCTGAAGACTGACATTGAAAGTACATAGTGAGACTAGATTTATTTTAAATGACAGTAATCACTGAATGGATTGTAGTTTTATGTCTTTATGTCTCTTTTCTTTAAGGGTTGTAACACTGATTGACTAATAGAAGATAGTCTATAATGTTAAAAGTAGCTATTGTAACTGAAACAACAGCATATTTTATTGGAGCAGATGTTCTGCAAATGAGCAGGGAATAAGGAGAGCAGTCATTTTTTTGATGTTGTTTAAAGGGCAAGAATGATGCCAATCATAATTACAATCTGCTATAGTACATAAAGTATCCATATGCTCTTTAGATGGCCCCAAAATTGATTTGAACTGCCATACCGAGACTTCTCAATTGAGGACACAACAGTCCTATATACCCTTATTAGCCCCTGACTGACAAGAGTCTTCAGAGCAGTTAACAAAAATGTCTCAAAATCCTGGCTGAAGCAGTCACAGATTAAATTTAGAGCAGACCAACCTTTGCCATTCTTTCTTGGATCTTCTGCCATGATAACATTTACCATCTGAAGACTAAGCATGCTAGGCAGCTGATCAAAAACATAAACCAAATCTATAAATCCTCACTGCTATACTCTGGAGGGCTTGCAATGTTTCTCATTGTTCTAAAAATGTCACGTTAGAGCCCACACTCTTCTGGACATTGGCTCAGAAACCAGCTCTGTAGTTAACCTTCTGTCCCATAGCTTCCAACTGAAATGTGTGTTCTTTAAGCTGAGTGCATTTCCAGCAATATTTCATGTAGTTGAAAGACCTCTCACGTTTATCCAACATGCAGAGGAAAAAGTATTTTTAACCTTGCAAATCCATTGACCTCTCCATAGTTTGCAACTAGATTGCACATGAACTTTCCAGCAAAATTTTATGTCAACTGACTTAACAAATGTTATCACAAGTCCAAGAAAAAAGTCCAAATTTATCTATGATAGGATACTAAAATACGGTCAACACAGACTCCAGCTTAAATTTAGGATTCTTTTCACTTACACAGAAAATAACAAAATGTATCAGCTATGGAGATATAGTAATCATCCATTTATTCATATGTTTTTCCCACAGCAGTCCAAATAACAGATGTCTGAAAAAATGATGCCATACCCCAAATAAAGCAGCAGTAGTTCAAATGGCATTTTGATGCTAAGCCCAGTCAGTTAGGAACAGGCTTATTCTACAAAGGAATTTTGCTTATATTCCCTCTCCTCTTCTCTTTTATCAGACACATTTTCATTATCATGTGATTGCCTAGTTTTGGAACTCACCTGTGATTTAGTTGGCAGCAAAATTTATGGAATGAGTTTAAGAGATTTCACATAACTGGACTTAAACATACCATTACAGATTAGGGTATCTCCTTGCCGCTGTGTTCATGATAATGCATGAAAAGGAAAATTTTGAGAGTAGTAGGGTGGTTTTGTTATAGTAAGAGGATTTTTTGTTGTTTTGGGGTTTTTTTTTATTTCTTCTTATGATGCTGCAAGCACCTTATGATGTTTAGTCATTTCTGAGATGCTTCAATTCATACTCAAGGTTTTCAGTAATCAGTTTAATGGCCAGCATACAAGAATTTGGGTAGTGTTCCTCCAATTTTTAATGACATCTGAGAGACTCCATAAAGGTTTCCCTGGCACAGACACATCTCTGTGTTCTTCAGGGACTATTATTGAAATGCCCTGGGGAACAAAACAGTTTCCTGGGTTTCTCTCTTTTCCCTTAATCCTTTGTAAGGGGTTATTATAGTTCCCCTTTCATATTTTATTTTAGTTATTTTTCTCTTGGGCATAAGGATGGACATTTCAAAAGGAAACAACTCTCTTTAAATCAGGGATAAAAGACATGCCAACATCTTCTGCAAACACCAGCAGAGTTACCACACAACTTTCCACATTCTGCTCCAGTAGCAAAATGGCACAAGTCCTTTAACATGAACAAGCAGAAAAATGTGTATGCTAATAGAGACTGTGAGAGAGGAAATCTTACAAATATATCAGTATTATAAACAATTACTTTCCTTCAGGAAAGGATGGGATAGGAAATTGTTCTTGGGTTGTTAGTCACATTACATAATGCTAGAGGGCATTCAGCAGCAATAGTGATTCAGTGATTCAGTAGCAATAGTGATGAAGCTGAAAAAGAACTATTGCAGAGAACATGGTGTTGTATGTATGTTTTTAGTTGAAAGAAATCAAATCCTAAACAGAAAATATCAAGATAATAATAATATCAATAACTTCTATTACAGCTCTTGCAATGTGCAGCTCCTCTATATGATCATTATAATTTGAAGGTGCTCCATTTTGCTTTAGTTTATTTTGCTTTACTAATCTGTGAATAACAAGCTATACATTTATGTGTGAGAAGTTTTAGAGAACCCTATTTCATTTTATGTTAACATGTATGACCATTATTAGGATATCGCTCATTGCTAAGTTTTATCTGCAATATGGTTCACCAAAAGATTAATTAACATTCTTGGCTTTGCTGGAATATTACATTATATTGTTCTTTATGCTGAATGCACAGAATTCTATCTATAGCATAATTGTGACATAGAAGTTGTCTACAAGAACTAAAAGGTAGTAAGAATTGATGTAGTAAGAATATTGACGATTTACATCAACATTCATTATCATTCTAAAGAGCAGCTTAAATGCCATAGGGAGTTGTAGGGTTCACATAATTTCCCTCTGATTATTTTCATTTACTATAATTAAGATACTAAAAAAAAAAAAAATCCAGTGAAAGAAAGACATAATATCCTTTCTATACCAGTAAAAGAACCACACTTGCATTTATAGGGTGTTATTAACCCTGGCTTGGGTGAACAGGACAAAGGCACAAAAGACACTCTGATATCAAGAAAATAATTTCTATATTCACAGAGATGTTTAGAGGAATAATTTTTTAAAATATATTTGTGCCCCTGCATTTTATCTTTCTTTAAAAAGTCATCACCAACATTAAAAGCCATGGTGATACAAATCAAAATATTATGATTAATGGCTTAAACAATGTTATGAAGGACTTTTTGTCATGATGGCAAAACTCTATGAAGAAGCTGCAACCACCAAAGTCAACCCCTCCCTGAATAAACCATGAATTTCCTCTCCTGAGGGGAATTTTGGTGGGTTAAGCCATCTAAGGGAACTTGACATAAGACAAAGGTGACACTATTGTCCACTTATCTCAGGTCTAGAAAGAAGTGAACAAGACTGAGGGAGAAGAATACATCCACAAGAAAGTCAAACCCAGCAGTTTTCCTGCAGATGGGCTCTGGCTAGGTTCAGGGTGGGGAAGCCACAGCCCACAGGCCCATCTGCTGAGGCCAGGTTTGTACACACTCCCCCCAGCCAAGATGGGGGAAGGGGGAGGTTTGGGATGTGTGGCATAACACCTGGTCAAAGGCAGCAGACACCCATCCTTCCTTACACAGACTGGCTCAGTTGTAAAAGCCCCCACACCTCAGGAAGGCCATATCCATGAGACATTCGCATGAGGGGCACCTGAGGAGGTGTCATAACCCATCAAGGACTGCCAAGACTCATTCCTGAGGCTTTGCACCAGGCTACTGCAATGTGATGTAAAGTGATGCAACAGACACAGAGTTTTTGCAAGCGACTGTGTCAAACTTGCCCTACCCATGGAAGGTACTTGGGTATTGCTACCTGGCCCAAATGTATATTTACCCATTGAACTGTCTGTTTTGTTACCACCCTTACCACCAAGAAGACCACATGGAGAGGTTCAACAGGGTGCCGTCAGGATCCATGGAGCGGTGACATTTTTCTACTTAATCTGTCTCTGTCACTCTTTCTCTCCCTCCCTCACCTCTTTTTCTATTTCTTTCTCTCTCTCCCTCTCTCTTTCTCACATTTAGTGTTTAATAAAATGCATACTATTGACTTTGGCACATGGTGTCATCAGCACTTTAATTCAGGCAGAGATATCTCTCTAAAAATTTTAACAACTGGATCTTAAAAATGATGCAAAACCCTGGATGAGATCTCAAAGGCCCTAGCTGCATTTACAGTCACAAGCAAGTGACTGAAACCAAGTTGATTCACCATTACTTTCAACTGTGCAATTAGGACACTGTCCTGACCTCTTCTTCAGACTCTTAAGATCCATGAATACACCTGAACATTCATAAACCAGCCAACACCTGTGATGTATACCCATTTTCTCTTGCAGGCTCCACTTTTCTATAGGAAAAGCATCTGTGTATGGCATTGAGCCATCTTTCACCCACATGATGCAGCTCAGTACCAGAATGGCTTCTGTGTTTAGTTGGTAACTAATCAGTTAAAACGGTGCTAACAAAGCTCACAAAGCTATTGTGGATGTACAGTCAAAAGTGTCAAAAAGTTTAGGTGTCAAATGGA
The DNA here is from genome assembly GCA_024734555.1 of Trochalopteron elliotii. Lineage (NCBI taxonomy): Eukaryota > Metazoa > Chordata > Aves > Passeriformes > Leiothrichidae > Trochalopteron > Trochalopteron elliotii. The sequence goes on along the minus strand of JANPWX010019824.1, from coordinate 699,526 downwards.
GAGAGAGGAAGGAAAAAGCACTTTTTTATTATTTTTCTTTTTCTCTCCCTCTCTCTTTTTTTTTCTTTTTTTTTTTTTTTTTTTTTTTAATTCATAAAGGACAATGAAATACCTGGCTCTGATAGGACCATTTCACATTGACTGACACCATTGTTCAAACTGCAGAATGGGTGCTTGACCTTCTTGCCTCATATCAACAGCCCAGGAGTTACAGGGGAGCTTGGAAAGGTCAAGAATCATCAGTTTCTTGTTTTGAAAGGTGAAGGTGCACATGAGGAACTCAAGGGAGGAGACAGGAAAGGATGGTGCCAGGATTACACCTTCATTACTAAAACTTGGATGCTTCAAACCAGCTGCCTCAATTCTTTCGTCAAAAATAGCTCATGAATTTCTGAATACCCTTCGATCAAATCCCTTCTGCTGCCGTACAAAATCCTTGGCAATTTGCCCCTGCTCTAGGTTTAAATTATTTCCAGCCCATTTGTCTCAGAGGTTACATAACAGGTATTATGAATTTCTATATGCTTCCAAAGTGCTATATGATCTTCAGTTGAAAACCACTAAATCCAAAATATCATTCAATATAGTAAAGCAACTAATATGTGAAACAGGGCTGAAAAAAGCCCTTTCATAATATAAAACAGGATAAGGAAAAGAGAATGTCATTTTCTTGACAAGCCATGATTCTTTTTTAATGTATAATCACTGGTTTAGGCATAGAGTTCCCTTTATATGAATGTCAAAGAATGACAGGACAAGAGGAAAAGATCTAAAAGAACAGGTCAGAAAGAGCCAGCAATTCAGGGTCTAAGCAGCTGAGTGGCAGGGAAAAAATCCTCTGAATTTAGAAAGTTTCTCAGCACTTAGAAGTCCTTCTGAAAATATAAAGTCTGGCATGATCCAAGACTTATGATAAATTTTCCATTCTGTGACCAGGACAGATCAGGTTTCTAAATATTTGCTGTAATCACTATATGTGTCTGTACTTAATACTGCATACATGCCAAAGGAAATTTCAAGCAATATGTGTGTAGCATTGTGAAATTGATTATATATTGGTAGGAAAGAAATCCAGATTTAGATGGTTGGGTACTGAGGTCACCTGCTTCTGTAGGATTCAGGACATGTCCACCACAATAAAAGCCATCAGGCTGAAAGCAATATCAGGCACAGGCTTGTGCTTCAGACAGGTGGATGAATCTCTCTAAAACAAAACTCCTCATGTGTACGGATATTTTCTCCCCTTTTACTTGTCTGTCCTATTTACAACATAAGAACAACCTACATTAAGCACAGTGGGAATCCTTACTTTAAGGGGATCATGAAGCACTGAAAGAACACAAATGAAGGAAAATTATAAAATAGAATAAGTATGTTTCACAGAAGTTTCCAGCTTGCAAAGGATGTGTAGTGTGTGCATCGCAGCCTGGCATGCTTCCTGCTGTCAGCATGCACCAAGATGCAACATGCATGCCAGGAAAAGGCACCCACAAAGTTGTAAGATGGGCTGGGAACTGCCAGTCCTGTGAGAGTGGCTGGTACAGATTTTCACCACACAGCACAGCCTGCTGGTAGTGAAGCAGGTACCTCATTCAATGCCTTTGTAGGTCAGGCCTCCAGTAATTATCACATCCAATGAGACCCTGGAAACCTGTTTTACAACACTGAGGCTCGTAAATCTCAAGGCCTGGATCTCTGGTAAATCTATTTTCCAGTCACCTTCAGGGAAGAAAACACAATTGATAAGAAGCTGAAGTATAGATCACTACTAAAATATAAGCATGTTAAAAGGATTTAAATGGATTAATACCTTAATGTAGTGCATATACATACCTGGACAGATGTACCTTTCTTTAACCAACAAGTAAATAGTCCTTTAAGCCTATGCAACGTTTCAGAAAATCTTCCTACAGACTCCTGCTGCAGATCACTGTAAGTTTATGTGAAATACAGAAGATGGAACGGACAAAAGGTCTGCAAAATCGTGATTTGTTCTTTACAATTTAAATTTCTGTTTCCAGAATTTCTATTTCCCATTAAAAACAGATTTTAGAAAGCTGAAAAAAAAGTCTGCAGGTTTTTATTTTCCTTGAAAAATCCGTTTCATATGTACACTCTTCTATTCATCAAAAAAAGTTATTAAACAATGTAATGCAAAGGATGGCATATCCAGTTTCTTATTCAAATGGAATATCTCTTCTCCCATATCTTTCTACCCTCTTGCATATGTTTTGCCATTAGCTACTTGAAGGAAAATTATAAAATAGAATAAGTATGTTTCACAGAAGTTTCCAGCTTGCAAAGGATGTGTAGTGTGTGCATCGCAGCCTGGCATGCTTCCTGCTGTCAGCATGGAATGTGCATGTTAAATACACATTCCCAACCAAATTAGCCTGAAATAAAGGCCACTGAGTTTTAAAAATCCTTCACATTCCTATTGAAAGAAAAGCCTTGGAGGCTGAGCAGGATTAAGTTCAAATAAAGGGATGTTCAAACTACCATATAAGGATATGTACATCCCACATCCTGTCTCAAAATCACCAAAAAGCACACCCTGTTCCAAACTGCCAGCACACAGTAGGTTTGGCATCAGATGTTGTGTAGCAGACCTTTATCCATCCAGCAAGACCAACACTTTGTCTTTATTTTACATATATTGACAAACTTATCCCACTTGTGATCCCTTGTTCAACAGGGCATGCCTCCTGAATTATTCAAACCCGTCTTCTGAGACACAGATTTGATTTTATTGAATATTATGCAGGTAGAAAAAATATGTCCATGATGTTTGATAGCTAGACAGAAGCTATCAGCAAGACAGAAAAAGACTACGAAAAAGAAAAAAAAAGCGATATAATGAGGGATCTGTGTCTTTTCTCTGACAGGGTTAATGCCCTGTAATTACAGAAAAATGTTTTCTCTCTCTCTGCTATCTCCCCTTTTTAATACCAGGAAGCTCATATTTCACATGTGAAAGAAATGAAAAAGATTTAATTAAGTAGCAACATATCTTGGGAGTAAATACACCCAGAGATACTGATGTCTTATCTTCAGTCAGGCCAAATGGACTTTTGGGTGGGGGAAATTGTTTGCAAACTGTAATCCATCAGACAGCGCTTATAGGGTTTAGCACCACAGACCCGCATGTAACAGCTCATCACAAAACAGCAAACACCACAAAGCATGCTTTGAAGAGTGAATGAGACACAAAAATAAGACGCAGCCTGCTGAGTCAGTGGCAATGCATTTTAATAAGCTGAAGTCAATCTCTGTGTGATTGTTGAAATGCTTAGGAAAATAACTCATTTTTTTATTCATTCCAAATTATTTTTCTTCCTGTTTCTTGTATCTACTGAACTTTAGGTCTGGGATCTTAGGAAGAGAGGGAGAGACCACTTCATGTTTCATTTAATTCCAGTTTGAAACAGAAAGATTGGCTATTCCTAAGGAAATTAGAATGGACTCATCTTTTATGTTAGAATTAGAAGTCCCAAATACAGACATTTTTTTATTCTTTGGGACAGACTCTAGTTGTAAGTAATACTTCATGTGGCACTACCACAAAGCAAAACTAATTTTTTAAAGCTTCACTTAAAACTAAAACTTAACTTAAAACTAAACTTTTTAAAACTAAACTTTTTAAACTTTATCCTAAACTTTTATTAATTTCACATACAGATAAGATGATGAATGGATGTGTTTACAACATGCATGTGCTCCGAGAGGACAAGGAAACTGATTGCCTGGCATCCTAATAGAAAGTCATTTGTGGTAAAAATGGATAACCTAAAAAACACCTCTGGCTCTGGTGAGACCACGATCAGAGTTTCCACCTGCCCAAGGATCCATGATGATGCTGCTAAACTCTGCATGAAACTCTGTGCAAACAAGGTGAAATATTTGACAAACTCCTTCACAATTTATAAACTCCTACAATTTATAAGATTATAATCGTATAAATTATAAACAATTTATAAGATAAAATTGGAGTATTTCCATTTGACATTAGTTTTTTATGCTATTCTTGGGTTTCTTCAAGGTGAGAGCTTTGTTTTCTGCAATGATATTATGTATTATTTGTAGTGGAATTTTTAAAAAATATAAAATCTATTGTTTCAAGCTGCCTAAATGACAATGAAAAATTATTTATTGAAAATTATTTTTCAAAGCACATTATTAAGAATGGAATATAGAAATATGTGCACATTTCTAAATCCTAAGAGAAAAATATACTGCTTCGATACTAAAGGCTTAACAATGCACTTTCCAATATATATGCTAAATATATTCTAATTTATACTGAATTTTGTTATAATTTGAAGCAATTTAAACTTTGATTATGGTAGCAATTGTGCAAATACATGACACTTGAAACATTGTGGCTTTCAGGTGAAGTCCTAGGTGACTGGAAAAGGGAAAATACTGTACCCATCTTTAAAATGTAAAAAGCAGGACCCCTGGAACAACTGACCTGTGCCAATCAACCCTGTGCCTCAGAAGATCATGGAACAGATCCTGCTGGAAGCTGTGCTAAGGCACATGGAGGACAGGGATGTGACTTGGGACAGCCAGTATGGCTTTACCAAGGGCAAGTCCTGCCCGACCAACCTGCAGGCCTTCTATGATGGAGTGATTCCACTAGTGGACAAAGGAAGGGCAGCAGATGCTATTTATCAGGACTTTGACATGGTCCTCCACAACATCCTTCTCTCTAAATTTATGTGTTGGTGTTGGGGGTTAGGTTTGCTCCTTTTTTACTCTAAAGAATTTTTTCCCCATAAGTTACCAAGGAGACCAAGTGTTGGATACTTAAGAGCACTTAATCAAAACAAAGAGGCGGCCAAAGCTCGGAGGGAGAGATAACGCGAGTTTTGGGGGGCAGGTAAAGGACGGAGCTGGAGACAGTTGGTCTCTCTGGCTCTCGGCATCAGTGAGGACGGCCAGGCTGCTGCTTGCTGCAGGAGGAGTTCACTGTCACCAGAAAATCCGATCCTGAAAAATCTACCATCATCTGCTCGTGTGCCCTGGAATTCTGAGGTGCTCCGCCTGCCCTGCTGGAGCTGGGCCAGCCCTGTCCCGCCCTGGCGGCTTCTTCAGCACTGCTCTTTTTGCTCCAGTGTGGCCCTGCACCCCCCTGCCCGGCCGGGACATCCCGCCCCTGCCTGCTGGGGATATCCTGCCCTTCCAGCTACCAGCCCGGGACTTTCCACTGTTCCAGCCTGGTGTTCTGAGAATTCCTGCAGGGGGACCCAACTCCCCTGGGTTTTTGTAAAGCAAAGCCCCCAAGGTTCTTGGTACTGTTTCGTTATTAATGCTGTAGTTGTTTTTGTTTGCTTTGTTATGCATACTAGTAAAGAACTGCTATTTCTATCCCAGAATCTTTGTCTAAAAGCCTCTAATGGCAAAGTTATAATTGGAAAAAGTGGGGAGGGGGGTGGTTTACATTCTCCATTCCAAGGGAAAGTCCAGCTTGCCCTGGCAGATACCTGTCTTCCCAAACCGAGACCGTTGGTTTACAACAAAAACCGGGTTTGAAACTCCAAAATTAGTTACTCCTCCTTAGTTTTAACCACTGCCATTTCACCAATAAGGAGAGATGAGTTGTTCCTCATAGGAGAGGTGCTTCAGCTGTCTGATTGATTTTGTGGCTTCCTCTGGACTCACTCCAGCAGGTCCATGTCCTTTCTACGCTGGGACCCCAGAGCTGGATGCAGGTTCCAGGTGGGGTCTCACCAAAGTAGAGCAGAGGGGTAGAATCTCCTCTCTTGCCCTGCTGGTGACACTGCACTGGAAAACTTGTGGAGAGAGGGTCAGAGTTTGGGGATTGATGTAGAAGGAAATATGAAATATACATTTTTTTTTTCCTTTTTTAGGTCACCTTGTTTACCTATGACAATTGAATAGGGATGGATTTGTTCAGAAGACTGTCAGGTGGCTAAGGAATTGCCTGCACTGTCACATCCAGAAGGTAGTGGCCAACAGACTGCCAGTTGTATCCTCACTTGCATCCAAAGCAGTGTGGGCAGCAGGGGAAGGAGAGGATTCTACCCCTCTGCTCTGCTCTGGTGAGGCCCCACCTGGAACCCGGCACCCAGCTTTTGGTTCCAGCCCAGGAAGGTCACTGACCTGTTGGAGTGAATCCACTAGGGAAGTCACCAAGTCAATCAGAGGGATGAAGCACCCCTCCTATGAAGAATAACTGAGAGAATTGGGATTGTTAAATTTGGCAATGGGAAGGCTTCAGAGTGACCCAGCTGTGGCCTTCCGGTACCTAAAGGGAGACGTCAACAAGGGCATACAGTGTCAAGACAAGAAGGAATGGCTTCACACAAAGGGAGTAGGTTTAGATTAGGTACTAGGAAAAAGATATTTTCTGTGAGGGTGGTGAGGCACAGGAACACATTGTCCAGAGAAATCGTGGGTTAAATTAGCAGTTATATACCAAGGGCTAGATTCTCCAGTTATACAGATATCATTTTTAAAATATCCTGCATGCTCTAAGGTTTTTAATTGGGCATAAATTACCTGTGTAGCCCCTTCAGGGCACCTTTAGCCTTCTGGAACGATGACAGTTGATTTAGCATAATGAAAGCCCAACTGCCAAACTCATTATTGTAGTTGGATTGAAGCCTTCTCAGCAAAGCCAGTTTGCTATAGAGTATACCAGTTCACAGTCTGTTACTCCTGTAACAGTACTGTGAACTGGTATATTCTGTAGCAAATCCTTTCCTCTGTATTTCCACAAAATTTCAGCCCAGCCTCTGACAACTTGACTGATCACACACCAGCACTGTACCACAAATGAAATCTATGTGGCCATGGAAGAGGAAGCTGCAGAACATCAAAACATAGGACAGGGATAATGCGGAAAAATATTTATTTTAAAAGAGTTCCTTCCCCCCGAGTAAATTTCAAGCTAAGGAAAGGTAGTCCAAAATTAAGTGTTCTAAAATTTTCATGACTAGGGAGTTGAAATAAGTCAATGAGCTGCACATTTACTTTGGATATTTGCATGGCTCATTTTTTCACCTATGCTGTTGTCTCACTCCCATGTACCTGAGACTACACTGGCCTTAGATACCCTTCTCTTCCCATATGCATATATATATTGTTGTGTGTGTGTGTGTTTTTGTGTATGTGTATTTTGCTGATTTGCATGCGTATGTCCAGAATGTGATTCCTTATAGGCATTTTTTCTGTTTGAATTAGAAACCCCAGGCTAACATCTTCTGGATGCCAGAAGAATTTAATAATGTCACCCACTAACCAATGTCTGCATGAATTTGGTGCAAAATTCTATGATTTGAACTGAAAATATTCAACACACAAGACTCATTCTTTTCTCCTCTTTTACTTTACGTATCAAATTAATTGCTGAGCCTCAACACAGTATGCATTGTCATTATTACACCTTGATCTGTATTCTTCCTACATTTTGCTGCATGAAAATTAGAGTTAACAGGAAATGAAGCATTTATTAATAATGTCAAACACTTACGCATGTAGTTATTTTGTCTATTATTACATAAGCCAGGCTGTTTAGTTTGTGAAATGGTCCAAATCTACATCTATATAGCAATCATCCAGTTTCTGTCCATATACCTCACATTCTAAGCCACCTGTTTTGAATTACTGTGTAATTACACTGGAATAAACAAGGAATGTATGGTCTTTTATTTAAATTGAATAAGATCAACAGTTTATGCTATCTCTTTTAAAAACAGATATACACTCTGTGTTACGAAATCCATTCTCAAATATTCTTCTTCCTAACTTATAAACATAGAATTTGCATAAAAGTAAGTTGGAATAATGCTCCAAAGAGTGCCAGTGGGCAGGCAGTTTTGTTTAGGTAACACCTAGGCCTAACCAGAACTGTTGAGCAGGAGTATATATGTATAGAAAAGGATTTAAATTGCCTTTTGCGCCTTTCAGCAAAATTGACTTCATTGCGTCATTTTAGGCAGATTTTTAACAACACTATGCTTAAAGTGGCGGCTAGTTTCTGCTGGCTACAATATGGGCTTTAGAAAAATCCAGTATTAAGGAAGCCTTTCACTAAAATACTTAAATAAGTGGTAGTTTGAGTTGTTGTAAGAGTAGAATATATTCCTTCCCTTTTTCTGTGGAAAAAAAATACACGTTTTTTGTTGGTTAATCACATACATCATTTGAGACAGGCCAAAAACTTTCCAATAATTCTGTCATTTATTTCTAATTTGAACTTCTAGTCACAAGATTTCATTTTGCTTTTGTCTGAGAGATTAGATTCCTCAAGTACTATTAATCTTCTCCCTGCAGAGATACTTCTCTATTGATGATACTTATCCAGCCCTCATTATCCAAGAAAGAGAAGAATGTGCTCAAGATCACAAAGATAACTTTGACAAAGAAGGCAACTGCCATTTGCTTCTGTGTAAAACCTTTACATCTGGACCACTCTTCAGCTCTAGAGATCACCATTTTGCAACAAAATAAAACTGTCTAAAGCGATAAAAATTTGGAAAAAAAATTATAAGATTCTTCTGGGATCATGTTTTATTCTGGTTTTCCTAAAGGTACAGAGTTAGGCTGGGCCTTATTGTGTCTCTCCTGTTCTGGACATACAAGCACAGATAGAACCTTCATCAAAAAGATTAAATTCTTAAGGTCTTTTGAATAGGGTGGCATTTACATGGTAAACTGAAGCTCTTAAATACATCGGCCATTTGCTGGCCAGATGTTGACAGGAGGTTCCATTGCAAGTATCTGTGTGGAATCTTCAGCAGAATTAAACAGGATGTGACAGATCTTGATTCTGGATCATTTTTATGACCCAGCTCACCTATGGCTCTATGCAATTCCTCCAGCATACACATGACCATCATTACGGATCATCTCCAGTTTGCATATAGAAAACTGTCTTAGAACCCTATCTGCATAAACAGGGACAGTTTCTACTGAGTATTTAAAATCTGCATATAGCTTGTTCACAAGCCTCTTCCACAGCAGGAACAGCCTGGGGATATCCCTGTTGTAGATTGCCCCAGATATTCCCACTTAGATGACTAATCAAGGCATGGGAAAAGTGTCTAACGGAGCACAGTTGGGCTTCCCCAGAGCAGTGAGTGATTCAGGACTCTCCATAAACTCCTTTACCATGTTCCTCTCTGTTCCTCTGCTGTGAAGATGTCTGTGAAAAACTCCTTTGCCTCCTGTTGGTGTATCTATCTTGAACCAGCCTGGCGTGCTAACTACACAGAGAAGGAAGTGAGGACTAACTACACAGGGCAGAGACAAGGCAGAGCCCTGGTTCACAGATACACCAGGCTTTAACTGTCAATGAAACTTGAATTTCAGTCTTATGTTACAGTTGTAGCTTCAATAGTACAGAGAATACCCCACCTGCCAAAATTCTTGTGATTTATTCCAAAAAAGGTTTTTTGCGCCTTACACCAACACTCAGCACAGATTAGCAAATATGTTCTATTTTCACCTTAAGGAAATATCAACAATTGACAGAATTCTTAAGACCAGTATTGCAATTGGAACAATATTAATTATGTGAGTGTAAAATAAGACATCATCTGCCTGGTTTCCCTCACTCTGATATCCATCTGCCTATAGTATAAATTTCTCCTCTTTTCTGCTCACCATCTTCAGAATCTGATTTCAAGGAAAGCCAACACCAAGAAACTATGTGAGGATATTATGATAAACAATATGATGCAAAGAAAGAGTTGAATAACAAGCAACAAAGAAAATGTTTTCTCTATCACTGCAGGAATGGACAAGACAAAAAAAAAAGAGACTTCCCCAAGCTGCTGCAGAGTGGAAGGGTTATGGGAGAACAACCAGTGAGCTAGGGAAAGTAAAAATGGGAAGTAAAAATGAGACTATTTCAGCTGAGTGATTGAATAAAATATTGGAAGGAGTTGTATAGTCGATGTGAGTCTGTGAAAAACAGTTCAAAAGTGATATATCTCCGCTTACTTCAGGAATTTAAAATACTGTCCAATTCATCTTTCTTTACATGTAGCAAAAAGAATTGTGCAGTTCCATGGTGTGATGCATCTTGCCTATTTCAGGTATTTTTTAGCATGTGATGAATTATCACTATATATGTCATTCCCCATCAGCAAGACGTAGTACAGCAAGCACCACTGCTGTGGAGAACTATGGGCAGCTATCACACATTTGGCAAGGTTCAGTCCTCTGGGGCAAGAATAGCAATATTTTCCTTCTGAGGGAGGCATTATGGAGGAAAACAAATGCTTAGTCCTTTTGTAAAAATTGGATTCTTTGGTGGATTGTTTTAATTACAGCAGACTGATCTAATTCCTAATCTGCAGAACTAGAAATTCAAGCCTAAGGACTTTAATCTTCACACACCATAGTACTGTTATAAATAGCCACTGATTTAAAATCTGCAGCTCTACCTGTAGGTAATTAAACCATATCTTCTCTTCTGCAGGGTTTCCTTCATACAAGTGAAATCTGCTGATTTACTTGGACTGATTTACAGAAGTCAGACCTTCCTATTCTCAACAAGAGCTTTAGCCAACGTCATTGGCAAGCTGTTATTTTAAATAGACAGCTGTTTCTTCCAGTATAACGCTTTCATACTAGAAACAAAAAGCTTTTGAAGGGAAAACCTATTGTCCTAATTGTACCAGACTGAGTATTTTCACTTCCCTACTCATATTGTTGGGCATCACATCTTTTATAGCACAATAATTCTTCAAAAGGTCAATTGTAATTCTTATAAATCCTTTGAATTGCATTCCATAATTTATTCATGCTGAGAATTGCTTCCTTTCTTATGAACTTCAAACTGATGAGCTAAATAAATTCATGCAACTTCACCTTGCACAAGATACTGCCTTTCTAACATCTGTATCCAAGAAAATGTAGTAGTCTGGGAAGAGACACAACTGTAGCCATTGGTTTGAAGTTGGTAATTCTGCTAGAGATAAGATCTACAATAAAACTTTTTAAGCCCCTGTAAGCCAAACACATGAGGTAATATCCAATAAAGTGTCTCTCTGATGTTATTTCCACATGAAAGCTTGTGCTATCAAGCTTGATTTGAGTCTTGCAGAGTTTTGTGCTTATTGTTGGTGATATTCAGTCTCTTTAGTTGGTTGAAAGTTTCTCTCAGCTGAAAGTTTCTCTCTGCTGCTGACAGTCATATTCAGCACGCTGTTGTGCAATATGCTTTACCTGTTGCAGCACAGTTGTATTGAGGAGGCTTGTCATGAAAATGTTGTGCCATCAAAAAGGATAGCAGTTGTGTGTTTGCCCTCATTTTCCAGAGCACAACACAGCACAATTTTAGCCTAGCAAGGAGTTTCCTAGGCATGGCAACCAACTACAACAGTCAGACCTTCCTGTTCTTCACAAGACTTCGGCCTTCAGTTGACAAGTCACAGCATTACTCAAAACTTCAGGTTTGCAGTCAACAGAATTAGCTGTTTATTTCTAACTGGGCCACAAGAAGAATGCTGGCACATTCAAGCCTTTCTAGTAGGAGAGGGAAAAATGTTGTTCTGAGAGAAAGGGGTAAGACTACGTCAATCAACCTTCTGCCAGCAGTCCCACTTTTAAATTACATCCATCAAGGAGCAATGGTACAACTCGAGTGCTCCATTCTGTTACATTTTAGGTCACTAGAAGGAAGGTTACTAGAAGAAAGATAAACAACCTATGCAACCTACATCAAGCTATCCTATTGTGCTCTCTTGTATCTTGCTGAACCTGAGCTCCATCTCTTTAAAGCTGTTATGCAAACAAAACCCAAACACAGATAAAAATGCTGAAATAAGGGAAGACAATTATGCCAAACACAGATAAAAATGCTAAAATAAGGGAAGACAATTATAACTGTTAATTTGAGAGCAGCTTTTTACCAAGTTGGAGGCTGTTATGAACATTAAGTCTTTTAGTCTATTAATAAAAAGAAATCCCTCCTCTCAAACTATTTGGATGGCAAAACACAGAAGAATGTAAAAAAAAAGACTCAGTATCAGCAGTAATTCTTCAGTGCCCCTGGTGGAAACTATGCACTACCCTAGTTAATTTCAGATGGGTTTGGCACAAAGTAGCTGAAAGACTATCTTTCACCCCACCCCACCTTTTGCACTGTATTTTCTATTTTTTAAGCACTTTTAAAGCAACCAGTCTATCTGTGGGTTTAGATATTGATCTAGGCTCAGCGGTGCTGAGACATCAGTTTACTAATCAGAGTCTGTTATGCTTTATATTACTTTTCATTGGTCCCTCTGCAGAAAAATAGCTCAACGATTTCAGAAGCAGTACAGCAGGTGATGTTATTCTGTATGGTGGCAGAATGAATTGCTGCCTCCAAGGTGTTTAAGAGCAATCATTTTCCCAAGCCTTTTATTACATGCAAGTTTTTCCTTTTCAGCAGGATTTTCAAAGTGGGAATATGTTGAGTACAGAGGAAGCAGAGCCTAGTCAGAGCTGCTTGTCTGACCTCTGGAGACGGGAAAGCTGAGAGATAAAGCCTGGAAAATTCAGACACATCTCTAAATTAACAAAACATTTTTGGATGGCTGCCCCTCGCTGGTTACCTGGCCTTCAGCTGGCACTCCTCCAGCAGCACTGCAGCACTTCTCTGCAGTGCTGCAGCTGAGGGTTACTGCTTTGGGCTTCCAGAAGAGAGCTGTAGCAGGAACAAAAAGAGAAAGATCAGAGCCAATACAGGAAGAAGGAAGAGAAGGAAAGGCCCTGCAATGGCAGAATTTGTCTGAGATTTTGCTGATCTAAGTAGCAGGACAAGCCCTCTGAAGAGCCTGCTGTGATTTTGAGTAAGTCACCAGCCCCAAGGTTACCTTCATTCTTATGCAGACCAAGCTGTGAGAGTAACTCACATTGAAATTTACTGAATCTCCTCATAAACTTCTCCCAAAAGCAAAGTTATTTTGAATAAATAACTCTAAAACCCTCTTATTCCAAACCCTCTTTCTCCTTTTCTAGATCTTAATTTGAAGCACATACTCACCAAAACTAGGTACAGATAGAAAAATCTGTAAATTTCAAGATCATTTTTTCTCAATGTTTTATGAAAGTAGAATTAACATGTTCATTTCAAAAATGTAAAAATTAAACACAGACTTTTTCTTCCTCGTTTTCCTCTTACCTACTATCATTGAAACTATTCAAATATTAAGAACTGTTTCAGAAACTCAAGAGAAATGGACACCCACACATAAGTTAAGCACCTCAGCCTGTCACCTGGCTTAAACTTACTGGTTTCTATCTCTCCTGAGGGATGAGAATGAGAAAAAGGAGAGACAGAAAAGTGTGGTTAAGGCACTCATTATTTCAGAGGGAGAAGTACTGCTATTGAACAGAAAGGAAGTGATGCTGTGTCTCTTCGTATATGAGAATTGGAGGAATAAATGCGAAGTCAAACTGTAAATTACCAAGGGTAGAAGTTTAGTAGGTGTAGGGTGAATTTGTTTTCCCCTCTAGTAATTCTAATTTCACCATGTGCTGAAGAAGCATGTCAAAACCTAATGTGCACCTGTTAAGGGTTGTCTGCATCTTGCTCTAAACTGGCATAGATTTCCTATGAGAATACAATGCTTCGAATAATTGCCTTCACCAGCTGTACCTTGGAACATCAGCGTAGCAATGCCCCAGATACAGGCTGTGCTCAGTCATCTGAGATCAGAACAGGAAGGTGGGAAAGGCAAAATGAAGAATCTGTTGATGACAGGGTACAATCCTTCTCGTATAGAGGGTAACACAAAATTTTTTTCACTCATTCTGCAACAAGAGAGGGGACCTCCAGCCAACTCTATTCAGATTCAGCAGCTTCACAAAAACAGCTCAGGCTGTTGAGGAATTTGTTTCTTACTTTTATATGCTAATGTTGAAAATTAATGGAAAAAGATCATATTCTAGGGAATCACAACCCACCTCCAAATATTCGTTCACTCTCTAGAGTACCTGGAAGAGGAGTCAAACAGACCTCTGTTAGCCTAACACAGACCTACATGACAAATTCTTAAAAACAGAAATGTGGAGATCTATTAACAAATGCAAAAAAATAAGTACAGTGTATCTGTTTGGAGATATACAGAAAAGGCAAAACACTGTCCCAGTTCAGGTTGTATTCAAACAATACCAGTACAGCTCACTGAATTTCCCTATCATGTCCAGCTAAAATTGAAGAACACATTCAATGCAGGCAGCTCGGGCAGCAGCCGCACTGGGAGCTGCAGGTTCAGCTCTGGGTGGGAGCCCAATGCAAGAAGCAGGAACTGCCAACTCTTGGCCCAGCAAAGGGCTCTGGGACCTGTAACACCAGCCAGGGGACCAGACACTGAGACACAGCAGGAGCTGGTGGCTCAGGAGGAACAGCAATAGTTTTACCCTTGGACTGTGAGGGTATAAAAGCCCAGGGGTTCCTTTGTTGGGGGTCTCTACTTGGAGGCACCAGCATGAGTTGTTTCTGTGTTACTGCCCGCTGAATAAATTGCTTTGTGGAATAAGACATCTGAGGCTCTTCTAAGGGAAACCTGGTACCGAACTGGTAAGGAAACTGTGATAGATATGATGGTAAATTCGTGTAATAAAATGTAGAAGATGCAATAACTGTAGTAAATGATAGAATGTATTAGAAATGTTATATTTTGTAACTTTGTAAATGTAAAGTAAACCTTGGTTCCCAGAATGGAAGAGGCATTTCCCAAATACCAGGACATGCTTTGGGAGCTGCAAAGTGGCAAATTATCACCCCGATTTGCACGAAAAAAAGGGTAGCTCACCAGGATGTCGCTCCTTGAGCTAATCAGATCTTGTACATCTGGACCATCAACTCATCGATACTAATCTCAAGGGTGGACCTTGAATTTGAAGAAATCAACATCCCAAAAGAGGATTCCCAGAAAATTCTTTCAAACATGTTCCGTTCAAGATTCATCACCGAGTGAAAAGACTGGGTTTGAATCTAAAGACACAATACCTCCGCCACCGGGAGGCACAAAATACAATATAACAACCCGGACCCAAACACCAGCAAATCGTGGAACAGTGCAAGATAGCAGCCCTGCTGTCGGTCGTCTCTTTTCACCCAACATTCGAATGTTGTTTTCTTGGCTGTCCCAGATTGATTCTAAAATGGAAGAATAAAATTTATTCTTTTTATCTAATTGGCTAATTTTCATTTATAACAGAAACCTTGTCTGACCGTGTGAGAGTGGGGTGGGTGGGGGTGCCTTTTTCAAAGGGACTTCAGTCTCGGCAGTAGAAGTCTCTAGCAGTGGAGTGTGACTACCAGAGTGCTCCTGAATGGTCAGATGGGGAAGTCTCTTTAACACTGGCACCTGGCAAATGTCCCTTTTATTTAATGAGATCCATTAAATTCCACATTACGTGTGACTTACATGTCATTTACCAAGTCGGATATTCCATGCTTCTGAATTTTAATTCACACATATTCAACAGATTTAGAGCTACTGTACCAGCAGGTTGGTCCTAAAATCAGAGAGGAAAGAGTAGTTCAGATTGCTGAGGACATTGAAAAATAATTTCTTTATTTGTTTTGGGCTTCAGTAGGACTCTAAGAGCAGATTTGTTTCCCATTTCTCACAGCATGTTAAGCAAACAGAAATCAGATATTTAAACTAGACCAGTAATGAGGTGTGATGAATTGCACACTGGAGAGTAAGACTGATCTTTCTACCATTTACATATCAGCTACCTGAAGTATTATTTAACTGCATCCAGAAGATCTTTAAAGGTCAGAAGTAGCAGAAATACAGCAAAAGACAAGAGGAATCTATAGTGAAAATTCGGACAAAAACCATCAGCCACACCAGATGCTTGCACAACATTTTACTTTTTATTTCTTTAATACGCACACACAAAAGAAGACTCAGTTGTCATTGTTGAACTCAAGAAGAAGATTCAGGAGAGGCCTCCTATGTTTAGCATGGTGTTCAATATCTATGAAGCACTCACAAGCAACAGGAGTTTGCACTGAATTTTTCAAGAAGCGTTGAAGTGAGCTTTCTTCTCCCTGTCTCTTTTTTTCTAACTCTGAAACTATTGGAACAATATGAGAAAGCTTTCTCCAAAGCATATACTCTCCTGGATATTTTTCATCATGTGTCTCTCATTTCTGCCTTAATAGGGTGTTCAAGAAGTGCATCAAGGGCTGTGAATTTCTGTAATGCACCAGCTGATTATCTACAACATTAAAATACGTCTTTTGTACCTCAACCATTTAAACACAAATCTTCTAGAAGGCTGAAGTGTACTATTTCTCATGACAAATTTAAGATGTAGCATGACGTAATTACAAGTAACGTGACATGCAAGTTTGTGAGGCCATCCAAAAGTTTTTTTCTATAATGTCTGTTTTCAGCCCCATTTAATAACTGTTATTGATCTGAACAAGGGAATCCAGTGCAACCTCAGTCAATCTGTAGGTGACACCAAGCTGGGCAGGACAACAACCCCATGCAGTGCTACAGGCTTGGGGAAAAGTGTCTAGAAATCTGCCCAGCAGAAAAGGACCTCAGGGTGCTGGTAACAGCACCTGAACCTGAGCCATCAGTGTGCCTTGGTGGCCGAGAAGGCCAAGTGCATCCTGGCCTGTATCAGCAATAGTGTGGCCAGCAGGACCAGGGGGATGATTGTCCCCCTGTACTCATCACTACGGAGGCTACACCTTGAATCCTCTGTTTAATTCTGAGGCCCTCAGTACAAAAAGGACATTGAGGGTCTTTGAGCATGTCCAGAGAAGGGCAACCAAGCTGGGAAAGGGTCTGGAGCATAAGACTAATGAGAAGAAGCTGAGGAAGCTTGGGGTGTTTAGCCTGAAAAAAATGAGGCTCAGGGCTGACCTTATCACTCTCTCCAGCTACATGAAAGGAGGGTGTAGCCAGGCAGAGATTGGCTGATCCTTCAGCCGAAGCTACACCCTCCTAACCTGGTGCACCCAGGTTACACATAGCAACACAAGAGGAAATGGCATCAGGTTGATCTAGGGGAGGTTTACATTGCATATAAGGAAAAATTTCTTTGTAAAAGGTTTGTCAAATTCTGGAATGGGCTGTCAAGGAAAGTCATGATCCCTGGAGGTGTCTAAAAGACATATAGAGAAGGTACTTTGGGGTATGCTTTGGTGAGGGATTTGGCAGAGGTAGATCAACAGTAGAATATGATGATTCTAAAGGTCCTTTCCAACCTAACTGATGTTATGATTTCATGTGTTAATAAGAAAATTAGATATTATCCAGGACTTCCCATTGGTAAAGGTGAAAAAAACCAGATGGAGTGATAAGTAGCCAATAAACCACCTTAATTTTTATTTACTACATTGCAGTCTTCAACATCCTCACAAGGGAGGCAGAGGAGCAGGTACCAATCTCTGCAGTCTTGTGACCATTTATAGCACTCAAGGAAACAGCATGAAGCTGAGTCAGAGAAGGTTTAGGTCAGATATTAGGAAAGGGTTTTTCATCAACAGGGTAGCTGGGCACTGGAACGGGTTCTCCGGGGAACTGGTCATAACATTAAGCCTGACAGAGTTCAAGAAAGCCTTTGGACAACCTTCTCAGGCACATGGAGTGTTTCCTGGGGCTGTCCTGTGCAGGCCAGGAGCTGATTCCATAATCCTGATGGGTCCTCTCCAAAACAGCACGTTCTATGATTCTATGTTGTAAGAGGTAAGATCATACAAAGATTTCCAATTGACACATATGTTTTTGTTACAGGGATTATATAATCTGTGTTATCCATTTGGTCACATTGAATGTGCTATTGAACCTATTCTGTTACATAATCTGCTGTAATTTTATACACAAACATAGCAAAAGAAGCATCCCATCCCACAAGTGTTTTGTTTTGCACCTGAAACTATGGATATACATTAATTCTCATCAGGAAAAATCTGAAATTGTCTTTACAGTCATGGACATTGGAATAGTTAGCAAAGTCTCCTATCATCATGCATGGCTTTGTTACAGAGAACCACTCTTTCCTTTGGAAAGAAACAGACTTGATTTTACAAATCTGTTTATCTGTATTCTCTACATTTCTTTTCCATTTTCATTCTGTGACTAGTCATCAAATATTTGAATGTTTCCTGCATATGCTTTATTGTAGCACAGAATTTTGCCATATTCTCTCAAAATTGCTTCACTTTTTACGTACTCAGTGTGTTGTATGATTAAACTGATGGTTAAAATATTTAGATTCTGGTGGATTTTTAAAACTCTTGTCATTTTCCAAGTAATTTCTGTGAAGCAGTACTTACGTCAAATGCATTAATTCTCCCCTCAGCTGAAATCACAGCTCACAGGGAGGCTCACATGTGAAAAAAATGTATACCAAGTTTCTATGGTGAACTATTGTTGTACTCATGTGGAATCATATACAAGAATAATTCAGATGTTATCATTTGAAGTAGCTGTCTACAAATCCAACTACACGTAGTGGGGCTTTTGCCTCAAAAGCCTACTAATAAATTCAGTTCAGATTATACTTGCATGAGGATGATGTATCCCAAGTATTTTTGGGCATGGGAAAAAATGGTAGTATTATGCACAAAAGCAAGATCAAATGTTTGAAAAATAGTGATGCAATAGTCAAGATGAACATATTCTAAGTCCAGTAGAGCCAGATACTAGTTTTTAACTTAGCTCATTATGTATTATATATATATATATATATATATATATATATATATATATATATATATATATATATATATATAGGCCCCGAAGTTACAGAGTGC
>JANPWX010019824.1:569909-680410 GCA_024734555.1 Trochalopteron elliotii | reverse complement strand
ATATATATATATATATATATATATATATATATATATATATATATAATGTTCTTCATTTATATATAAATGAAGAACATTTAGTTTAAAACTAGAACATACTGGTTAAATATAGTTCCAACTAAATTTCAAACAAGGAAATTAAGGTACAAAATGGAAACTCCATGCAACAGAACAGAGGACATACTCTTGTTCCTTCCAACACAGATGGGATTCCACCCAAATTTTCATGTCTTCAAAGTCTGTATCCACCCAAATATGGTGTCTCCCACAACATCCTCCTGGAAAAGCTGTCGGTCCACAGCTTGGACAGGAGCACTCTTTGCTGGTTAGGAACTGGCTGGATGGCCAGGCCCAGAGAGTGGTGGTGAAAGTGCTGCATCTAGCTGGCAGCCAGCTCTGTTCAATATTTTCATTGATGACGTGGATGGGGCTATTGAGCCTTTCATTAATAAATTTGCAGACGACACTAAGCTGAGAGCGTGTGTTGACCTGTTGGAAGATAGGATGGCTCTGCAGAGAGACCTGGAACGGTTGGATCAATGGGCAGAGTCTAACAAAATGAAGTTTAATGACTCCAAGTGTCGAGTCCTGCACTTTGGCTACAATAACCCCCTGCAGCATTATAAGCTGGGGATGGTGTGGCTGGACAGTGCCCAGGAGGAAAGAGACCTGGGAGTTCTAGTCAGCAGCCAGCTGAACACGAGCCAGCTGTGTGCCCTGGTGGCTAAGAGGGCCAATGGCATCCCAGCCACCCAGGAATGGTGTGGCCAGCAGGAGCAGGGGGGTCATTCTTCCACTGTACTCAGCACTGGTGAGGCCACACCTTGAGTGCTGTGTCCAGTTCTGGGCCCCTCAGTTTAGGATGGACCTTGAGATGCTTGAATGTGTCCATAGGAGGGCAACAAAGCTGGTGAAGGGCTTGGAAAACAAGCCATATGAGGAACGACTGAGGGAACTGGGGTTGTTTAGCCTGGAGAAAAGGATACTCAGAGGTGACCTTATCACTCTATATAACTTCCTGAAAGGTGTCTGTAGTCAGATGGGGCTTGGTGTCTTTCTCCAGGCAGCAGCTGACAGAACAAGAGGACGCAGTCTTAAGCTGTGCCAAGGGAAATATAAGTTGGATATTAGGAAGAAGTTTTTCACGGAAAGAGTGATTAAATACTGGAATAGTCTGCCTGGGGAGGTGGTGGAGTCACCATCCCTGGATGTGTTTAAAAAAAGATTGGATGTGGCACTGGATGCCAGGATCTAGTTGAGGTGTTAGGGCTGGGTTGGACTCTATGATCTTGAAGGTCTCATCCAACCTACACATTCTGTGATTCTGTGATTCTGTGAAATATAAAAGTCTTCTGAACCACACACACAGGGATGGAGCTTACAAATATGATTGTCTGACAAATATATCCTGTTCAGCATCAGATTACTGCAAAGAATAAAAGAAGTATTCTAGTTTCATTCAAAGATCTTGAAAAAGTGTAAAGGAAATGTCACAGTGGAAGGAAAATTTAATTTATCTTTCACTGCAGGATATTTTTTCTCTTTTCTTGCTCCTGCCTGATGCTAGCACTCAGATCTACATATAATCATTGGTAACAAAAAACAAGCCTACTTCTTTTTAGCCTTGGCAAGCCATTAAAACAGACTGGTTTGAAATAACAAGAGTATATACCCTCAAATGCTTCCTGAACCTCCTAGACAGAATCACTTATTGCTGTAATTAAGGCCAACAATAAAACCTATAACCACGCTCATAGTTGTGTTAGACTGTGGAACTGACTGAAATTAAAAAAGGCACACGGTGAACTATGGTTCAGGCAGTGACTATGAGGAACATTTTTTTTAGTCACCTGCATTTCTTTTCCTACGTTCGGCCACATTTTTTCCAAATTTGGAGCTTTGGTTGTCATGGCTGCAGCTTAGTCCTGACAGCTACCTTTGTTACAGCAACCTCCCTCATTCTGAACTGCTTCAATTTGGAAGGTGGAAGTAAAATAGAAAGTTACCTTTTCCCACTCAGGGCACTGCCTACATGGTGACAAAATATTTCCTATACCAAAGCAGACAGAATATTCAATACACTGTTAAGCACCATTTCTTGAGAGCAATGCCATCATCTTTAAAACGCTTTAAAATGCAGACTGTTTGTGAAGACAGCAAACTCTGGTTTCATTGTCTTTTTTAAAACATTCACTATTTTGATGCACATCACAAAATATCTGAACAAATAAAGTTCAGAAAACAGGATCATTTGCTTTGAGTACTTTGTATTGACTGCTTTGAATTAAATCAAGCCTATCCAGTCACAATGATTGCAATATCTTGGGTTTTTCTCTCATCCCCACAAACATATATCACAACCTGGAAGACATTGACCAAAACAGAGTTTTTCCCAGAGTCTTGAGTAAGTGGTGCTTCTTATTTGCAATCCATAAAACAAGAATTACATATTTATCATTTTCAGACACAAAAAAACGTTTTCTCAACAGTCTTTGTCAAAGATCTCTGCTATGGGACTTGGCCTTGTCTGAAAAGCAGTAGTGACTTTTTGTCACTGTACCTTCTTAGACATAAGTCAGATTAACCTGCATCTGTCTTCTAGCTCTGAGGCAGATCATTAGCCAAATTCTTTTTCCAGAGTTTTATAATATCCAGACGGAACCATTCATAAAGCTACTCATTGCACCAGGGACTTCATTAACAGTAATTATGCAAACCAGCATGCCACATAAGAGACTGAGACTACCAGGTGGGTAGCCTGCAATGCAGGGATGATTCTCCTAATTTCTGGAAACTGATTAACATTCTGATTCTGGCTTAGAAAGAAAAATAGATTTACAGTTATCCTTGCCTCAGTAATTTTGTCTATTTTCATAATCAAATAATCACATTAGGCCTACAGCAGATATTTCTAGGTTCAGATCTCCCTACATTTATATAAATTATTTCAGTACACACTATAGCTTAGTTTCCCTTTTTTCAATTACTTGTGTCCAAGTGCATTTTATGATATTATTCATTGTGTGTAAGAAGTAATCAAGCTAGATTCCTGAGACAGACAGTCATTCTGGCCCTTTAATTGTAATAGGCAGCAATTCATAAATACCTATGTATGGAAACACAGTCTTCATTAAAATTTGACACACTTTTGAAAGGTCGCATCAGCACCCCAGTTCTTACACAAGTAAACCATTGCTGGTGGCTATGTTCTTTGGTGTTCCTGAATCACATTCCTGGGGCTGTGGCACAACATCTCCAGGTCAGCTTCCAAACACGTTTGTCAGCAGCAGGACTTGTGGGTCTGTGCTGCTTTTGGACCAAGAGGTCAGCGCTGCCATGGTGTTCTGGTTTAGGACAAATTAGGGGAAGGTCTCCAGAAGGAGCCCCCCAGAAAACAAACCTCCACCACCCCTTCCCCCCACCAGCTCTGGGTTTGAGAAGGAATTCCTCAGAGGAGAAGTGGAAAAAACTTATTTATTGACAAATAAACAAAAACACTCCCCAACACAAGGGAAAAGAAAAATACTCAAGCAGTTGCTGTGAAGGGAGGGCACAGAGCTTCTGTCTCAGGCATCGGAGACCCCCAGATATTCCCAGGTCAGGTCCAGAGCCAGGAAAAGAAAAAACAAAACAAAAGCAGCGAAAACCAGCAAAAGCAAAAACAAAAGCAAAAGCAAAAGCAAAGCCAGCAGCAAAGCCAAGCCAGCAGCAAAGCCGAGCTAGCAGCAAAGCAAAGCCAACAGCAAAAGCCCCAAAGAACAAGTAGCCCCACCGCGGCAAAACAGCCCGCCAAAGGCGGGGGGGGGGGCAGCTGTTAGACATAACAGTGCAGTACACAGAGATAAAACTGCACTATTGGGATAGGAGGCACCGTCAACCCAGGACATTCCACCCCTTATCCCATATTGTGAATATACAATAAAAAAAACTTTCATCTCACTTACTCAAACCTTCAACACTTACACATTTCCTTCCATCTTACTTGCTCAGACCTTTGACACTTATACGTTTCCTTCTGTTCCATGTAGTAACATTCATCCAACAATGACATTTACATAGGAGTCTCACCCCACATTCAGATCTCCCTGAGGTACACAGCGTGTTATTCCATCTTTCTGCATTATCCACCATGTATAACCTGATCCTTGAGCAAAAACAATCCCACGGATGGGTTTGCCTGTACTCGAGGCAGGGTTAATCCATACTGTCTTTCCCAACAAACCTCTGACATGGGCCGCTGGGGCTTTATCTCCATCTACTATATTAAGGAGCTCAGACTGAGCAGGACCCACTCGGTTGGTGGAACCTCGGGTGTTAACTAACCAGATGGCCTTTGCTAAATGCTGCTCCCAGTTTTTTAGAGACCCCCCACCCAATGCTTTCAGGGTGGTTTTTAACAATCCATTGTACCTCTCCACTTTACCTGCAGCTGGTGCATAGTAGGGGATATGGTACACCCACTCAATGCCACGTTCCCTAGCCCAGGTTTTAATAAGATTATTTTTAAAATGAGTCCCATTGTCTGACTCAATCCTCTCGGGAGTACCGTGCCTCCAAAGGACCTGCTTTTCAAGGCCCAGGATGGTGTTACGGGCCGTAGCATGAGACACAGGGTAGGTTTCCAACCATCCCGTGGTGGCTTCCACCATGGTCAGCACATGGCGCTTGCCTTGGCGGGTTTGAGGCAGCGTGATGTAATCAATCTGCCAGGCCTCCCCGTACTTGTACTTGGACCACCGCCCTCCATACCAGAGGGGCTTCACCTGCTTGGCTTGCTTAATAGCAGCGCACGTCTCACAGTCATGGATAACCTGAGAAATGCTGTCCGTGGTTAGATCCACCCCTCGGTCTCGTGCCCACTTATAGGTGGCATCTCTACCCTGGTGTCCTGAGGCATCATGAGCCCATCGTGCTAGGAACAACTCTCCCTTGTGCTCCCAGTCAAGGTCTATCTTCAACTCCCCTATCTTTGCAGCCTGATCTACCTGCTGATTGTTTTGCTGCTCCTCATTAGCTCTACTTCTGGGGACATGGGCATCTACATGGCGAATCTTCACAGGTAGTTTCTCTAATCGGGTAGCGATATCTTTCCACTCTTCAGCAGCCCAAATTGGTTTTCCTCTACGCTGCCAGTTCACCTCTTTCCATCTCTTCAGCCACCTCCACAGAGCATTGGCTACCATCCAAGAATCAGTATACAGATAGAGCCTTGGCCACTTCTCTCTCTCTGTAATACCTAGGGCCAGTTGAATGGTTTTGAGTTCGGCAAATTGGCTGGATCCACCCTCTCCTTCAGTAGCCTCTGTGACCTGTCGTGTGGGGCTCCATACAGCTGCTTTCCACCTCCGACTCATCCCTATGACGCAACAGGAACCGTCGGTGAATAAAGAGTAACGTGTTTCCTCTGCTGGCAGCTGGTTGTATGGTGGAGCTTCCTCAACCCAGGTCACTGGTTCTTGTTCTTCATCTGAGACATTAAAACTTTCACCTTCAGGCCAATTTGTAATCACTTCCAAAATCCCAGGGCGATCTAGTTTCCCAACTCGGGCACGTTGTGTGATGAGGGCAATCCACTTGCTCCATGTAGCACTGGCAGCATGGTGGATGGAGGGAACCTTTCCTCTAAACATCCACCCTAGCACCGGTAGTCGGGGTGCCAGGAGGAGTTGTGCTTCTGTACCAATCA
Source organism: Trochalopteron elliotii (assembly GCA_024734555.1). Taxonomy (NCBI): domain Eukaryota; kingdom Metazoa; phylum Chordata; class Aves; order Passeriformes; family Leiothrichidae; genus Trochalopteron; species Trochalopteron elliotii. Next base: position 674,724 of record JANPWX010019824.1, on the reverse strand, counting down.
CCTCCAAAGCAGCTTGGACCCTTTCATAAGCGGCCAAGATTTCCTTTTCCGTTGGGGTGTAGTTATCTTCAGACCCCCTGTAGCTCCAACTCCAGAATCCCAGTGGTCAGCCTCAGGTCTCACCAGGTACCTTTTGCCAAAGGCTCCAGGACAGACCATGGCTCCCGGCTGCAGAGTAGAGCACATTCTTCACATCTGGTCCTGTCCTAACTGGGCCGAGGGCTACAGCATGAGCAATCTCCTGCTTGATCTGGGTGAAAGCTTGTTGCTGCTCAGGGCCCCAGCAGAAATCGTTCTTCTTGCAGGTAACCAGGTAAAGGGGGCTCACAATCTGACTGTACTCAGGAATGTGCATCCTCCAGAAACCTATAGCACCTAAGAAAGCTTGTGTTTCTTTCTTGTCAGTTGGTGGGGACATAGCTGTGATTTTGTTAATGACATCAGTAGGAATCTGACGCCGTCCATCTTGCCACTTCACTCCCAGGAACTGGATCTCCCGAGCAGATCCCTTAACTTTACTTTTCTTAATAGCAAAGCCAGCTGCCAGGAGAATGTGGATGATTTTCTCTCCTTTCTCGAATACTTCTGCTGCTGTGTTTCCCCACAAAATGATATCATCAATATATTGTAAATGTTCTGGAGCTTCTTCCTTTTCTAGTGTAGCTTGAATCAGTCCATGACAGATGGTAGGACTGTGTTTCCTCCCCTGGGGCAGTCTGTTCCAGGTGTACTGCACTCCCCTCCATGTAAAGGCAAACTGAGGCCTGCATTCTGCTGCCAGAGGAATGGAGAAAAATGCATTGGCTATGTCGATAGTGGCATACCACTTCGCTGCCTTGGAGTCCAGCTCGTACTGCAATTCCAGCATGTCTGGCACAGCAGCGCTCAGCGGTGGAGTCACTTCATTCAATGCACGATAGTCCACAGTCAGTCTCCATTCTCCGTCAGATTTTCGCACAGGCCAGATGGGGCTGTTGAAGGGTGAATGGGTTTTGCTGACCACCCCTTGGCTCTCCAGCTCACGAATCATCTTGTGGATGGGGATCACGGCATCTCGAGTTGTTCTATATTGTCGACGATGCACTATTGAAGTGGCAATTGGTACCATTTGTTCTTCTCCCTTCAAAAGTCCTACTGTGAGTGTGTTCTCGGACAGTCCAGGCAAGGTGTTCAATTGCCGAATGCTTTCTGTCATCACAGCTGCTATTCCAAAGGCCCACCTGAATCCTTTCGGGTCTTTAAAATACCCACTCCGGAGGTAATCTATGCCCAAGATGCATAGGGCCTCGCAATAGGGTGTTTCTTCCACTCATTCCTAGTCAGGCTCACATCTGCCTCCACCAACGTATAGTCCTGTGATCCCCCGGTCACAACAGCAATAGAAACAGATTCTGCCCCTACACATCTCGATGGCATCAAAGTACACTGTGCACCAGTGTCAACCAAAGCCTCATAGTGTTGTGGCTTCAATGTGCCAGGCCAACGAACCCACACAGTCCAAAAAACACGATTTTCCCTAACCTCTACCTGGCTAGAGGCAGGGCCCCTCTAAGCCTGATTATCCTTCTTTCCTTGGCTACATGTCTTAGAGGTTCCTTCAAGGGGATCGGACATGTCATCATCATCATCATACTTGGCATTTTGGCTACGAGCAACTGGAGCTGCTCTCTGTTTAGTGAAACTTCCTCTTTGAATCTTACCTTCCTTCGAATTGCGTACCCGTTGTGCCAGAGCAGCAGTGGGTTTTCCATCCCATCTCCTCATGTTTCCTCCAGACTCAGGCAGGAAGAACCACAACTCAGCTCGTGGGGTGTACCTTCTCTCCCCATCAAAGGAGCGCCAGCATTGGATACCAGGGCCTCTAATCTGTACAGCCGAGATTTGGAGGAAATCCTCCTTAATCTCTTCCCTGAGTTTCTTATGATTCTCCTCTATTTTGTCTTCTAGTTTCTGCAGTCGTGTTTCCACAGCTGCAATTCTGGCATGAGTTGGGCCATGTACAGCATCTGCATATGCTGGAAGCTTCTTCACCATATCAAGCACAGTCTCATATGTCTCATCCCGCTTCATTATTGCTAGAGCAGAAGCGTATTCAGGTGGCCCAAGTCGCACAAGTTTCCTCCACATGACAGGTGTACATGGTACCAGGTCCGGATTCCTAGTTGTTATGTCATCTGAATAAATGAGCTCTGTTACTGCTATCTCTCTCAGACGTTGGATCCCCTGTTCTATGGTCTTCTACTGTGTTTGTTGCAAATAGAGGTCATCTGCACACAGGTATCTTTGTGCTACACCGCCCAGGATCCGTTCCCAGAGACTGTGAGGGCCAGCCTCCCTCATCATGCTTTGGTCGATGACAGGATCATGTGACAGAGATCCCAAATGTCTCGCTTCGGTGCCATCCAGAATGGTAGCCTCCCCTGCAGCATCCCAAAGGCGGACTAACCAACTAATTATGGATTCATCGGGTTGTCGCCTGTAGTCCTTTCTTAGGCCTTGAAGGTCCTTTAGGGAAAAGGTATCAATATTGGCTCCAGAATCTGTACCCCTCGATGTGGCTTCTGATTTTGGTGAAGGTCCTTCTCCTGCATCATCATCATCATCCTCCACCTTGCGATCGGTCTTGCTTTTACACTTTCCGCCTCTTGTATTAGCAGCAACAGCCACTGGTTGAGGCCTACTGTCTAGTTCAGCTACTGGCCCAGAGCCTGGGATATTAGCTGCAGGCTGAGTGACTGGAATAGTAACTAATTTATCTCCCTGTTCCCTTTCTTCTATCTGCTGCCCTGCAGTATCTAGCAGAGTACGATAAACATATGCCAGGGCCCAGCTCACTACAATAATCCTTTTCTCTTTAGTATTGCCATGGCACTTCTCTTTCAGGTACTTTGCCACCTCAGCTGGGTTCTGAATTTGTTCAGATGGGAAGTCCCAGACTATAGGATCAGAGAATTCTGTTAAAATTTGGCCCATATCCTCCCATTTCCCACTCCACTCAAGATTTCTCCTGCTTGGCTTTACTCCTAAATCAGAAGTCTCATTAGCCCCTTTGGAAATCTCAGCTTTCATTTTATATAAACTGCGGACAGTATAGAAAAAGCTTACTAAATTAAATGCCAGAAAGATGGTCTCTTTAACACTCAGGGGAGACTGAACATTTTCTAATAGAGATGTAAGCAATCTAAAGGAGAAGAAGGAGAACAGAGGCTGGAAAACCCCTTCCCCTGCTTCTCCCCCAACAAACTGAGTACACACCCATAACAATGAACCATACACTTCTAGAACGGATTCCAGCATTTTTATAACCCTCCTGTAAATCATTACAAACAAGCCCCGCCCAATGAATATTCTGGTTAGTACCCCATGGCTACAGGAACTACGTATTAGGGACAATACCAGAGCTATTTCTGGGTAAGGAAATAACCCTAGGTACCACAGAGGTATTAAAACTTCAAAAAACCCTAGGGACCAGAAATACCGGCAGGCTTCCACCCCAAATGACATTATGAATCTGGAAAAAACCATACCAATACACCCACAAAACAATTAGAACCACCAATATTATTATTAAAGTTTTTTCCACTTCCTCTGGCCCTTTCCCGGCCAATGCACCAAAAGTATACTGTCCTGGTTTAGGACAAATTAGGGGAAGGTCTCCAGAAGGAGCCCCCCAGAAAACAAACCTCCACCACCCCTTCCCCCCACCAGCTCTGGGTTTGAGAAGGAATTCCTCAGAGGAGAAGTGGAAAAAACTTATTTATTGACAAATAAACAAAAACACTCCCCAACACAAGGGAAAAGAAAAATACTCAAGCAGTTGCTGTGAAGGGAGGGCGCAGAGCTTCTGTCTCAGGCGTCGGGGACCCCCAGATATTCCCAGGTCAGGTCCAGAGCCGGTCCAATGATCTTCGGCAGGGGGATGGGGGAAAGAAAAAGGGAGAGAAAAAGGAAAAGAAAAAAAAAAATGAAAGCAGCGAAAACCAGCAAAAGCAAAAACAAAAGCAAAAGCAAAAGCAAAGCCAGCAGCAAAGCAAAGCCAGCAGCAAAGCCGAGCTAGCAGCAAAGCAAAGCCAACAGCAAAAGCCCCAAAGAACAAGTAGCCCCACCGCGGCAAAACAGCCCGCCAAAGGCGGGGGGGGGGGCAGCTGTTAGACATAACAGTGCAGTACACAGAGATAAAACTGCACTATTGGGATAGGAGGCACCGTCAACCCAGGACACATGGGCAGCTCTGTCCACTGGAATGCCCTACAAATGGTTCTGGTCTGGATTTGCAAAGTATTTGGTTCATCTGTCCATGGAAATTTCTCCTTCTCAGGGAAGGGGGAAAAGAAACTACTCATATGAAAAAATTAGAATATAAATGCATGCATAGAGCTTGTCAAAACTAGCATTACTTAAGTCATCAGGAATCAGTTTAGCAAATGAGCAAATATTCAAATAGTCTCCTAGAGACCTCAAGTTGGTGGTAGTCTTTGCTGAAAACAGAGTTCAATTTTACAAAATATTACCTGACACAGCTACCACACTTCTCTGCAGAGCAAAATGTGGTGCAAAGCCATCTCAGCTTGATCTAAATTAATTTTAGAAAAGCAAAAACTCATATTTTTTCATTCTCTTTCAAGACACAGCAGTCAAGAAGAGATATGTTAAAAAGGGAGATATGTAGAAAAGAACACAGGAATGTACTCCAGATGTATTTTTGAGCTTTGCTTCTACCTGAGGAAAACAAGAGCAAGAGTGACAAGAAGGATGGAAACGGTGCTATCACTGATAAAAAGTAATAAGAAATATCTGTAGGCAGAAGTTGAATGAAATGTTAATAGCAATTTTTTGCCTCCCTCAGGCAAGAATGTTACTATACTGAAGTAATGATTCTCCCACTGACTTACTGAAAACTGAATTTTATTTTTTATATTGGTTGTTTTAGAAACTGGATCTTGGGTTCAGACCTCAAGGTGTAAAAATCTGCTCAAGAATATCACATTACAAAAGTGTAACTTACACTTACAGTGAACTTAGGTTTTCTGAAGTCAACAGGAAATGTAAATAAGCCATAACGATAATTTTTAAGAAAAGCTTTAAGAGGTAGCAAAATAAATGTAATTATGACAGCCTGTGTGAGAGGATTTCAATGTTTTTGCAGCAGTTGGTGCCATAAGTTTTCCACCATGAATGGTTTTGTTCAAAAACACATCAAACAGGTGCCCTTTTGCCTTTTTTTACTGTGAAACATTTTGGTAGATGGAACTACTTGCTCAGATAAACAAAATTTTCCTTTTTCTCCCCCTCTTAGGACACTAAGAACTTGTGTTATCTATTTTAAGAGCAAGATTCATTTTAATTCAATGTTCCACTCAAGGTCATGGATGTAATGCCATATTCATGACAAACCTTGTTTAAAAGCCTGTGTTTCATTCCATGTGATCTCATTGAATGTAATCTCATTGTTCAGAGGGCCAGTGTCAGCACAACCACAAGAAAAGGCTTTTTCCAGTCTGGTATAGCAACACAGCACAATTGCTTGTGTAAATGTTTACAGATTGTTTACAAGCTATTAACATGTAATTTCTAATTTCATTACTTCTAGACAGATTAAATAGATAATCCCAAACAAATGGATAAATACCTACTTAGCTTAATATACACTGAGAAATAACCAAGAAAAAAGTGTATTTCAGCAACTGCTGCCTTATCTTTTTCTTGGATTTATCTGCCTTTGTATACACAGCAGTGGATTACAGCTGGGAACTTTTCACCTCTATCAATCCTACATTCCCAAAGCCTTTCAGATAGGTAGATAGGTAGATAGACTGAAAAATTGTTATAAATTTTTAAGAGAGAAGGATTCCTAATGCATATTTCCAAGTCATTATTGAAATCCAAAGTCACATCAATGCTTCCAGAAACATTTCCTAAGGTTATAACAGAATTGTTAGAAAATTTTATTTAGACTCTTGTATTACATATCCAAGTTTCAAAGAATTGTGTTTAACTGAAAAATGAAATATGAAGACTTTTTTTGAGAGCACAATGAAGGTGAAAAACAAACAATGCTGCTATTAACTTTCTCTGCTCTGACAAGGTAGTTAGTTGTTTGCTGAAAGTATCACCAGTGAAACAATCTGCACTGACTGTGTAATTATCATTGTTTATGTCAGTGTAACATTGTGGTGCATCAGATTAATATAAACACCACCTTTTTTCTGTAGCTTTTAACAAAATTTCCCAGAAACAAAATACTGAAAAACTAACTAGGTGGTGATGGATGATGGTCTCTTACTCAAGAAGCGAAATTCAATAAATGTCTCTTAAATAGGTAGTCTCATACATCCATGTTAATTCCTCCCACCACAAAATAATAAAAAAATCACAAAGCAGAACATAACTTCCACCTCTGGGTATTTCAGTTGGTCTGGTTGCTGTTGTTGTTGTTTCAAAGTCCAACAAAGTCCATAGTTTCGCCTATGACAACAAAATTTTGTTCTCTCATATTTTGATATCATATCTTTCCCAGACAGCCTGCCTGATTGTGTTAGCTGAACTCAAGTGCTGTAAAGCCACATTTGGAGACATTCAGCACCATAAAAAGCAACTCTAAATTGCCTAGAGTCTGCTGTGCAGACCTCATGCCTTAGCAGATCTTTAATGATGGCAAACAGCACACAGCAAGATGAAAATACAAAACCAAAGAGAACAGCAGAAGTGACTGTTAAAAAAATAGGAGATAGGGGAATGAAAAGGGGGAAGTGAATACAGCTGCGAAAAAGAAAAACAACAAACCCAAACACTGAGGATTTACTGAGAGGTTTTTAAATCACATATCAGTGCACTGAGTTGCATCAGAAGGTAGCATTGGTATTTCTATGGGTATGAGTCTTTCCTCATTCTTCACCAAGTAATCCTCCATTGGTCTACAGTATGTTGAATTCTCCCTGTTCACCCTGAAATATTGAACATAAAAAAGATATCCTTAAATTTCCCTTTTATTTTCTGTATATTTAAGTCCTTTTCCATTTCATTTACATGAAAATGCCACAGGTTAGTGATGGTGTGGCTAATTTTCCGCTTTCTTTGCCTCAGAACTAGCTACTGTTTCATTGTCTCTGTTCTTTCTGTTTAATTAAATCATTTTGTTGTCGTCTCTTTTTCTTTTCAAGTAGATCTACTTCAAATATTTGGTAAACAAATTCTACAATTAAACAGTTGGGATTTTTTCATGTAGATAGAATTCATATAATATTCATAATGAGTTACTTATTTCTCATGTGTAAAACAGCACTGTAATTAAATTATTTTCCAAAATTAACTTTGGTTATGTAGTAGCTGGAATGCAAGATCTAATTTAATATTAGATTAGTGAAACATCTCCTCCAGGGATAGACGTTAGAGAGCTAACAGAACTCCTTCAATGTACTTACAAATGCTGTGAGGATTGGCACGCTCCACTGACTGCAGCAGGCAGCAGTCAAACTACTAGGTTCCTTGTTCACAGTCCCAGAAATTGAAAAGAAACAAGGAAAAGAGATATCCTCTGGAGCAAGCAGTGTGAAAATGTATTTTTATGTACCAAATAAAACAGGAAAAAAGACACATGTCATGGCTTTTTTGCACAGGTGCAAATCTGAGACTTGTGGTGAGTGTCCAATATTTTTACAGCCAATGCATTTGAAGCAGTTCCCCCCATTTTCCTCACCCTCATATCCCTAGCATTTGGGTCAGATCACAAAACTCAAAAGATGCTGGGAGCATCACAAGAGTAAATCAAGCTGGAAAAAGTACCAGTTCCTAACTGGAAGGGAATGAAGACACGGGACCTTGATGGGGCCCAGCTGCTGTGTATAGTGGTGACTGGCATGAATGCAAACCTGCCATTGAACACAGGTGGAGATCCCAGAGGGAAAGAAATTGCTATGAAACAATGGATGTCTTTCACTAGGACAGACAACACCAAAGATTTTAAAAGCCTTGCAAATATGATTCCACAGTAACAAAAGTTGCCACATAATGTCTCCAGGCATATTTGTATGCAGCCAATGAAAATACTAGCAGAATACTAAAAATAATAAGGATTTCCATGAGCCACTTTTATACCGAGGTAAAATTGCAAGAAAATGCTCACATCTAAGCAGTTGATATTGCAAACCAAAATGACCTGCCAATTTCCACATGCTGCACAGATATTTTAACATTAGAACACAAACATTCACACCAAAAAGAAAAAAAAAATCATAAAAAAAAAAAGCTTAAACTCTTTAAACTTTCTAGATTACAAAATCCAGTTAGGAGATAATGTCTTATGGAGATAGGTGCTTCCCTTGTGCTTAAAGTGTGAATGACAAATATGACTCTCACTGAACCATATGAAAAATGAAGCCTTGGGACAAAATGGAAGAGGAGTGCTGCTTTCCTTTTAAACTTTCAACATCATTTCTGGATACCCCTCCTGCCAAATTTCATTCTTTCATATACATTTTTGTGTTAGTAAGTGTGGAAATCTGTCTCTCTCTAAACTTTTGTCCTATGTTATGTCATTTCTGTATTCCACATCACTGCATTATGTCTCATTAAAGGACTCTCACAATATATGATATTAATACAATAGCTTCTGTGCTTTTCTTTCAGGGTAAATTTTAAGGTGTCACATGTTCATACTTTTGTTTACTCTTATGATGAGAATATTTTATTAACACTCATACAGTACTGAAATATTCCCAGGGTATGAGAATAATTTTGGCTGCACTGTTGGAGCAAATTACACAGGACTCATTGTATTGTTTGAATATCAGTTGAATACCCAGGATCTGCATTTGTCATGCTTTTTCAACTTGTTCCAGTTCATTCTCAAGAAAAATAAATTACAATTTTTTGAAGTAATTGTTTTAGTTGCATAACTCTTCATGCATCTTCATTTAGTGCCAGATGATTGTTGCAGGTGGCAAAGTGCATTGTCTCCCTTCAGGAGTGCTAGTCATCCCTCCAGGAAAGAGACGCACTGTCCTTTATGGAATCGTGCATATGAATTCATGTGCACAGATATTTGCACACGGATCTACTGTTGCAATCTGCAGAAATGCTCCCTTTCGGCTGCACAAAAGCAGAAATCTTACAAAAGGATGTAAATTGCCCTTCTGCTAAATGAAGGTTCAGTGTAATCTTCTGACTTGGAGTGTTTCGTGTTCCTTGATACATGGAAATTTTCTTCTGTGAGCTACCAACTGAACAGCTGAGCAAAATTCCCTCTGGATGCACAAACCAGATAATACTACAGCTCCATTCTAGGGCATGAAACTTGTCACGTAGACCCCACTGGATAGGTATTGGGTATGACAAACTAGAGGCAAGTATATGCTTCTAAAATTTAGGTCCAGAAGGCACCCATGTAATGTGCTGTGTCAGACCTTTTAGGTAATACAGTTGCTCTCTGCATTTTGAGGTATGCCAACATTTAGAACAATCCCTAGATGATTTACAGGTATTGACATATTTCCAGGATGTATAGGCACGTTGATCTGACAGTCATCACCACTCTGAGCTGTCTATCTAATGTTCAGAGTAAAAATAAAAGTAGAGCTGCTGGCATTGCTTGGAATATAACAAGGCAGAAATTCATCTTTGCCTCCATCTCCAGCTATGGGAAGAGAATAGATCTTTACAGAATAGTCCATTCTTATAAACTGAATGATAACGTAACTCAGAAAACCCAGTTTGAGCATTCACTGCTTTTTAATAGCTGGCTGCCTAATTTTCTGTTTTGACATCTGAAGAAAATGATGACACACTACATATAGTAAATTCAAATTAAAAAGAAAGTCTTTGGTGAAAGACACAACTGCATTGACAAATTGCTGTTCACGGTGTAATTTGAACAGCAAAACAACAGAAAAAATTCAGGATGCCCAGAAACCATGCAAAGGGGTACTGTATGATAAAATTCCCTCTTTTTTATCCTCTGGGAAGACTTCTGGTCCTACTATTGAGAAAGACCGAAACAGATTGAGTCCAACTGTTATTGCAAAGTGATAAAATGCCTACAGCTAAAAGCCCAGGACCTTGCAATTGTTTTGACTCACAAAGCAAAAGAAGCATTACTGGCAATTTATTGCCTAAGGTACACCATGCTAGGCACAAAGAACTACCCTGCTTATATAAAGCTACCACTACCTGTTTCAAAAGGAGTCAGTCTCCAAATAAGGTGAAAAACAAACAACTTCAAGAAACATGCATTATTTCTTCTCTCTGGTGCCTATTACTTTATTTTGCACTATTTCTAACAGAAACAAAATGCTGAAATTGTGACAAACTGGGACATTTTATTACCTAGAACACCATACCAACACATGCATAGTGGCAAACCTCAATTCCAATTTCTCACATGCATTTAGTTTCATTCCTTGGTGCTGCTTATATGTAGGGAATTTATGTTGCATTAAACTGGGCAGTCCATTGCTTAAGGTGCTTCAGTTCCTTTGAAATCTCTGAATCCATGACAGTCTAACACCTTTACTAAGATCCATCTCCATTTCTGTAGCTGTGGATGAGGAGTCTGAATTTAAATACAAGTTTCTTGTACTTTCTGCTGTAGGTACTCAAGATTTCTTTTAAAACATTATCATTGCTGTTCTTGTTTTTATTAATCAGCCATGCTCCCTCAGATTTACAGCGTTCTGATGCTTCAAAATAGATTTCACTTCAGAGACCTTAAGGACATTTCAGAAGTTCCATAGTTTTATATTTATTTCTTTAAAAGGAGTTACTGGCATCTTCTTCCGGTGCATTCTAAGTTTCTTGTTTGGGCTTTTCAATTAACACATCCTTTCTTAGTGTCTGACATAGGCATGTGGAAACAGACACATTACTTAAGGGGTTCACAAACAGTTACCAGTAAAATAAGTTACAGTAGGAGATGTATATAAGGATATAAGATACAATAGGATATACATGTTCAGTATAATTCACTTAATGCAACACTGGCCGTATTGCTTATGTGTGGGACCTCAAACAGCCAAAGTATTGTGCCAAAATTTAAGGTCCCAAAATTAAGAGAACAATAATTCTTGAAGGGAGAAAAATGTGTGCTAGCCCTGTAATACAAGAATTGAGCTGAAATTATTCTAGTGCTACTTTAAACACTCAACAGAGCTGTCTTCCAACCTGAGAAATGGAAGCTCATTAGCCACCCCAGATCATCATCAGCAATCACTCCATTTTCCCAGATCACGTTCCTACTTAATTTCCCAACTGTGGAAAGAGACAAAAGTATGTAAACTCAGAGCAACACATGAAAACAAAGACCCATTTTAATTTCCTGAAACCACACAAAAAAATCATTTGCATAATCACAAGCAGGAAATTTCTAACCACACACATCCCTCAGGAGTATGTTGCTTTGCTAATGACTGTTGAAGATCCTTGGAGTGGTTCACACTGACAGAAAATACAGTTAGTAGAAGACCACAGGTACTTACAGTTGGCTGCCCAGGGTACAACCAAACTTCCTCCAGTCTCGGGAGTCATTTCTTCACAGTGGCTTTCAGTGATCTTCAAACACAGTGGTTACCAACACCAAAAGTTCTTCCAAAAGAACTTAAAGCTCAAGGATTTCCAGGGCCAGATGTAATTTGTAGTAGTATATAGTAGACTTAGAGTTTTCTTACCTGAACTACTTCTGTCTCCCTCTATAGTATGAAAGCCCAGTAAAACCCATAGCAAGATATACACAGCTCCTTATTCACAGCAAGATATCCACTTATGTCTTGAAAAGTCACTTCCTTTTCTTTCTTTTGAACTTGCCTCTTATTGACTTTATGTGATGCCAGCCATAATGTGAAAGTGATGGGCCAAGAGCCCATGAGGAGGCAAACATGCCACTGGGAAGTAGTTCTGTGACTACCTTTTTTATTTTCTGAGTATTTTCTCCACAATTTTTATTCCTGGTCATTATCACTGATTCAAGCACAATAGAAAAGCCTTTCATAAAAGCAGTTTGACTTAACACTAAGAAGCCAGGAGATAAATTGAAAAGCATATAAAGTCTTTCATAAAATAATATCAGAAAGGCATTCATCTTAGAATTGCCAACGATCATTTTCCAAAATAACAGATTTATGGCTAAAATTCATCCCTACAGTGTAAGGTGCCACAAATACCATTCACTCCTCAACAAAGCTCAAGACCAAAGCTCAACTGAGGCTTAAGTTGCAATGTGTCTTGAGTTTCCTTCTGTATTATATGTTAATTTGTATTCGTTTATGCAATTTACCAAAAAGAAGTAAAAATATTTAGTATATCAATATAACATTTGTACATCAGGTTCCTGACTGGGTACGGACAGGGTAATGCACAGTCTCAAGTGGATTAAAGTTATACAAGACTACAACATGAAACTGGGTACTCTAGTTCTCCCGATGCTTTAAGGTTGTCCTCCTTTCAGCCCTGAAAATGTAGGCATTGCTCACTTAAACAGTTAATCATTTAACTGTAGAATAATTATGTGACTCACAATTAAACCATTAATATTCATTTGGGTTGAAGTAGAATTAGCTAGTTAGCTACTTACTAGTTGCTAGTATGGGGCTGATTTGAATTTGTGCTTAAGCCAGGGTTGATAATATATTGATGTTTTAATTAATGCCGAGGGTGGCTTACAAAGAGCCAAGGCCTTTCCTGCTTTTCATACTGCCAAGCCGGCAAGGGTGCTGGGGGTGCATGGAAAGCTGAGAGGACACACAGCCAGGACAGGTGACCTAAATAGGCCAAAGGGATATTCCAGTTCATTTGATATCATGCTCAGTATTTAAAGTAGAGGGAAGAGGGAGGACACTTGGAGTGGTAGATCTGGTCTTCCCAAAGAACTGTTATACATGATGGAGCCCTGCTTTGTTGGGGATGGCTGAACACAGGCCAGCACATGGGAAGTGGTGAGAGATTTCCTTGCTTGGTTTTGCTGTGGACATGGTTTTCACTTTTCTTATTACACTGTCTCTCAACCCACCAATGTCCTATCTTTTACTCTTCCAATTCTGCTGGTGCAGAAGTGAGTGAGTGACTGTGTGGGACTTGGCTGCTGGCTGGGGCTAAACCATGACATGTATAACAGAAAAGGTGGCCTTACTGAAACCCCAAAGCAAAATGAAATAAAATAATTATTAGGACGTTAACCAAGGCAATACCAGCTTTTTACCTTTAAAGGCTGCTGCAGACTATTTGCTTTCTTTCTAGATTTATTTAAGATACTTGTCTGGACTTTGGATAGTGCTGCTGTGAGGATCTGCACATCCAGTTGAATTAAATTATATCTAAATTTCAAATAGGTTGTTATTATGCCATGATTTTCTACAGTTAATTTTGTTTGTTTACCTGCATATACATTGTGTACATTTATACATATATAACATTTTCCAATTCTTCTGCCATATTACAGAACTGATGAAAAACTGACAAGAAAAAAGTCTAGCCTTCAAACACATCCATATCTGAGTCTCCTGGGATACCTATGTACTTTTTCTGAGTGTTCTGTGCTCAGAGCTCCAGAAATATTACTGATATATATAGAGTATATATTTAAAGCTTATTTGCAAGAAGGAAACAAAGATGCAAGTTTAAAAAATCGTTAGATAGAAAAATACTTTCCTTGTTCAAATGCCTGGTCAGCTGAAAACAAACAGTGTCATGTTGAAAAACCAGTGATTATAAAATATCGCCATACTCTTCCAATTTTATCTGATACTATTTTAGGAAAAATAAACTGATAAAAGATTATGAGTAATTCTGTAATTTTTTTATATTAATTACATACAATGGTAATGCAGCAATTTTAAATCTCCCTGGAGGGAAACAAAAAACAGTCTTTTTATCAAGTAACAAAGGCATGAAGTCAAAATGATGATAGATAAGTGCAGCCTAATATTCCAAAAGCTCTAACTTTTGTATGTATTGTAACATCCATTTAAAAATCTTTAATTAAATTTCAAAAGTAGCTGAGACTTCCTTTTGATACTTCCTTCTGAGACTTCCTTTTAACTCAACACACACACACATATTACTATGACAAAGTTTGAAGCACAGTTAAAATAAAAAAAACCATAGATGTCTTCTCAGAGACAATATTTCATACTTATTGTCCAGGTCCCACCAATCCAATTAGATTATTTGAAGTGATAGCTCATAAATTGTTAATATATTGCTCTGAAAGTGAAGAATAATACTTATCTCATTTTTCCAGCCTGCTGGCTCAGTTTCTGCACTTTACAATAATTTGTTACAAAATTTTCATTTTTCCATTACTTTTTATTGTTAGTTCAGAAATAAAATCCTATTAAGAGAGGATTTATGATGACAAGATAACTATAGTGTGGATAACTACAGGAGCAGAGAGGGTGTGAGTTTAATGACACACAAATAAAGTTTAATGAAATATTATGAAATGGAAATAACATAGAGTCTGAATAAATCTCACCGGTAAGTATGTATTATAACTGTAGGAAAATAAAATTCATAAAAGAAAAGGGCTGTAAATATAAAGAAAATCAGTACACTAGGCAAACAGCAGAACTATCCAATATGGTAGCACTATTCAGACTTTAATTCTTAGAGATTTACTCAAAAAATTCTTGAACCCTGTATTTCTATCCCAGGCTCTGCTATTTTCTGTCAGTCTGCAGAAGGACATCTGCCAATTAAAAGGAAATTAATTAATAAAATATCAATATACCTAAATGATACAGATTACATATTCAAACCTATTCAGAATGGAAAGTGTCAAGGAGAGGGGAAATTGCAATGAACCATGCAATAAAGGGATGTGCATCAAATGGTCCACTCAAAAAGCTGATTTGTTTTAAGCCATCACAAAAATTTTATAGTGAAAAAAATCACACACATTTTTAAAGCAATGAACACGAAAGTACATTAGAAGGAGTGAATTATCGCCACATCTAACATAAATCACAAGGTATTTTACATCTTAATCACAAGTAATTTACATCTTAAGGAGGAAAGGACATGAAACCCAAACACTGGGAAAGCTAAAGGTAAGTTAAAGAACAGCACAAAACATCGTTTTTGAAGAATTTCTATCTAATTAAAGGCTAGTTAATAACCTTCACTTTCTTTTTTTCTTTTTTATACAGTCCTTCAAAGGAATATTTCTAGCAAAGCTGTGCTGTTCCATAACCTGCATATCCTAGTTCTCTTTCTATTAATGTCTCTGCAAGATCAATTGTTCCAAGTCATCCAAACACAGGGATGCAAGAAGTACAAGCCTATTGCCAAATTTGACTCTCTTTGGGGTTTGGAGGGAGTTAGAGCTGTTGTTTATACATTCGTATCTCTGTCCTACCATTGTAGTCTCATTTGTTACATTGTGTTGCTGCAAATAATTTTCCACTCTGCAGAGAAATTACTTCTAAGATACCTCTCCTGCCTATATTAAAACTCAGTCATTGCATAAGGATTAAATCAGATACAGTGTTTGATTCATAGAAAATTGCATACAAGCTCTCCTGATTATAAATTTCTAGATGAACGGAATTATTTGCAAATTCTTCAACTAGATAATTTATAGAGAAGAGACAATTCACATAATAATCAGTTCAATTATTCATTATAAGCTTTTAACAATGTACTATGTAACCACGTTACATATACATCTCCCTTTGGTGGCAGTAAGTTAAGCTTACTTTGAATTTGGCAAAACAAAATAATTTCTATAGATAAAAACCAGGTAACCATACTTCAATTAATTGAGAAGACTTGAGACAAAGAATATTACCAAGTGTAATTATAGAGCAGTGTGCCCATTTTTGTAGAAATTTTTTGTTGCATTGAATTCCCCATTTCTTAGGGAAATTATAAGCTTACTTATAACATATATAACATATCTATCAATAAAAGTCTCAAAACTGATCTATTAGTTCTGTTTGTCTAAGAATATCATTCTTCCTTGAAAAGTGTGGCAGTGCTGAGAAATATTACTGCTGATCAATATTTGTTAATAAGATCAACCCAGTATGTTTTTCAGCATGCTATTCTAGTAATAATATTATCATCTCTTCTAATAGAAGATAATTTTTAAATATTTATGCCATTCAGAAAAAATATTTCTGAAGATAAAAAGGCTCATAAGTTTTGAAAGAATGACATTTAGGTTTCTACTAGGTCTTTTGCAGCTACCCTTATTATTTTTGAAACACACTGAAAGATTCATGAGAGTCCTACATCATGAAAAATATGGCTTCCTGTTGCTTTTCCACTTCCTCTAATGCTTTCTAATTTTCTCATCTAAAAAGGCCTCCAGTCTAAAGCCCTGATATAGTCTTTGTAATATTAAATATTAGTTCTTATTTATTTAACTTTTGGGTTGCAGTCCAAAACGAGTCCTACAACAGAAACAAACTGCAGTGGTACAAAATCAGGACCTTTTTTTTAAATTTTGTCTTAAATTCACACAAAAGGAGAGAAACTTACATCAATCAAGTAAATTGAAATACTGGAAATGTGTGAACAGATTGGAAGATTTTTGAAACAATATATAGTCAAGTTCATAAGGGTGATGCTATTGATAACATGAATTTCACTGTCCTGGAAGCTTTGGACAAGACTATGCATTGAAAGGCATTCTAGAAAGAGAAGGATTAATATCTAGAAAAATAAAGGAAAAAGTATTGAGAACTACCAAGGAGAGAAAACTAAGAGTCAAAAAATACTTCTACTACATGGAATCAGTATGAAACCACAACACCAGATAGAACGGGTGCCAAAGGTAAATCTGTTCAAAAATGCAAGCAGAAGAGTTTGCAGAAGAAAATCCCTTCCAGATTTACAAGTCACAAAGGTATCCTCCAATTTTGAAAGCAATTTGCTAAACTTTACTTTGTTACATGTTAAAGGTAAGATTGAGAAGTTAATTCTACTAAATCTTTTCTATCTTTCTACCCCCTCCTCTTCTATCAAGAATACTTTGCATATCCTTCCCTTTAAAAGTTACTAATATTTTTAAAATTTTCCCTGGTTTATTTTTGCATTATGTCAGGGTTTAGGAACGGTATTCCCCAATTTAGCAGTTCCACTAAAAAGAAAACTACAAGCTGCTTCCCACCCCTACTCCAGCAGGAGACATGAGAGGCAGAGACTACACATTGAGATAAAAACAATTTACTGGAAACAGCAATAAAATAGGAAAACAAGCAATAACAGCATCAATGTTGTGTTTTGTACACAACAGTGTAGAAAAGAAAGGGTGATTTACATGCAAAATGCTTATGAGGCCCAGGAAAATGAAAAACAATGGCAGACAGACCCTCTATGCTGCCCTGGGGTTTTTTGCAGATCACAAGCCACACCCACCTTCTTCTCAGAAGTGGCAATCCCTTTACTCTTGTCACTGGTGGTGACCTAAATGGTATAGAATAACAACCTTGACATGCTTACATAGGCTCCAGGCTCCACTTTCTCATGGCTGCTGTGAAAAAAATAATTCTGTCCTGGCCAAAGCCAGGACAATTGCCTATATTATACTGAAAATGCCCTTATTTTTCTGTTTCAGATTTTACGGGAGCAGTTGGAAATGTTTTCTGATCAATAATTTTGCTTGGTAGAGGGTTTTAGTTGCCAATTAAGTGTTTTTTCTTCTTCTTTTTCTTCCACCATACCTGACATTTTTCCTCGCTAAATCAGTGAGAAAACACCTGTCTCTACAATCCATTGAGAAACCACTGTTCATCAAGAGATACTTTTTGTAAGTTTCTTCCCCACATTCATTATGGCACCATCCTATTTATGAAAGCTTTGTCTAATTGCCTGCTATTTCTGAGTCTCAATTGTCCACTGAAAGGTCTGCCCCTGGAAAGCAGGGGTAAAGCATGAGTAAATGCTAAAGTATAGGAGTTCACAGAGAAGACTCATTTCAAACAGCTTTTAATTCACTCAGACCCTTGAGCATCTGCCAATGTGCACAGTGAGTTAATCCTCTTTGGCAGCAGCTGGGCTATGAGGCAACCCTTTCTTGCCATGGAGGGCTGCTTATTTTGTGGTACTGTAAGAGCTTCCCCTTAAGCTGAAGGACCTGTCATCATGCAAAAATAGGATCTAATAAAATCAAGTGCAAATTCTTCCACTTATAATTTTTTTCTGAATTTCTGCATATCTCTTATGTGAAAATGTATGCAAATTTTTATGGAGCCTATGTGAATGGTCATTCCTCCTCCTGATATTTGATTACTTGCCATATAAGAAATGGAGAACTAGGAAATCTAGTTCCTGTTTTGGAATCAGCAGATTCCAAACCTCAGCTGAAATCAATTTCTTATAGTGCCCTTACAGAGCTGGTCTGGGGTAAGAAGGAGATTATTAGGGGAAATGAGTCTTATTTTGACATACGCAAATATAGTGTCCAAGTGTAAATGATTATAACACTTTGAAGAAAAAAGGAAGGAGAAGCTTATTTTCAGATGCAGGCTTGAATACAGTTTTTACTTAGCTGAAGTTGTCTTTTGAGGGTGAGCACAAAGAAGAAAGGATAAAAAGGAAAGGAAGAATTATGAAAGAGTGACATAGTTAATTACAAATCTGCATGCGTAGATCCTAACTTCAATCTGAACCTGTTAAAAAAAAGGAAGTGCCCATATTTTATTTGGCTTTATCTATTGTAATTAAAAGTGAATCTTATCACCCTCAAAAATTCTATTGTGATGATGAAAGCACCTTGAATGGAAAGAACCTACTCAAATTCCAATTAACCTATTCATAACTTTTCAAATCCTGTTGAAAGAAGAAGAGTGAAGTGTGCAGGAAGATTTGTATAGCTTTGTGTAACTTGTAGCATCTTTTCTGTTACACTTTTCAGGAATATCTTATTTTTCTATTAAAAAATACTTGGGATAAGAACTACCAATTCACTGATAGTCATAGGTTTTATACAGCTTATGCATATGAAGTTCATATTAGTCTGTATTCTATGATATCAGTTCAGCCTCTTCTGAACTCTCATATTTTTAGTCACCTGTTTTCAGCAGCTGTTTTCATATTTTTAGTCACCTGTTTTCAGATGAGTGAAAACAAATTAATATTCAAGTTCTTTTACATGCAATAGAAGCTGTGAAGTTAGGCACTATTCGTGCTGCGCAGCAAACATGGGAATACTTCCTTACCAGTTTATAATACGAAAATTAAAAGGCTTTGCAGAAGTACCTTTCTGCTTCCTGAGAATTCTCTGACTTCAGTGTGTTTGTGGCTAGTCAGACATTTCTCTTAAACTCTCACAATCAAACTTTTATCAAAAACGTTTAGAAGGAGGCTTGAGACATTTCTAGAGTCATAAATCACCTACTGTTCATTTATCACAATCTCTGCAAAAGGAAGCTTCAATAGCAAAACCTAGATTTTAGCTGTTGGTATTCAAGTTGTCCTGTTTGATGTGATGTCACCAGCCACATTTTCAGAAATACATTACAATCATTATATTCTTTCTGCATGCCAAAGTGTTGTCAGTTTCAGCTTTCTGAGGCATCCTTTGGTCTTCAAGACAAAATTTTCTTTTATTTCTTCATCTTGCTAATGTTCTGCTCCAAATTTCAGATGTGAGCTTCATACTCTCCTTCCAAAAGGTCAAGCCAGAACAAGCTCAAACAAGCAAATCTGCTGCTTTACAGAATTTCAGAACCAAACACTAACTAACATTTTGCAGAAGAGGCTCCAATTTTTTATTTTTCTTTTTTAGTATTATATTTCTATCTTAGACGATGTATGACCCTCGTCCTTCTAAGATCTCTAGAAGTTCTCTCCATTGGAAGAGCAAGCCAGTCAACAAATACAAAATAGATATATGAGAAAAGGACTGCACATATTATGTGTTCCCATTTCACAGGATCCTCTGCTATTCCTACATTTCCCAGGCCAAATTTTTTAACCATTACCTTAGCCATAGCCAGTTGGCATCTGCTGTGTGTCTGTTACTGCCCACTGACAAACACATACTCACTTACTCCTGACTCACAGTGGACCACTCAGAGAGAAGCATAAGTGTGCTTCTGTTATATATGTACTATAAGTATACCATTCAAGTATAATAATCATCATTTAAAGTGCTGATTAAGTGTAATGACAATAAATTGTCTTTTCACAGTTCTGTGCTTACTTTCTATTGCATTAAACAGATGTTTGGCAAGAAAACATACTTCAAAACATTTTTTTTAAAAAATCCATACTGAAAGGTTAGGATTTTCAAAAACAGAAAACACATAATCCAGAATTTGAAAACTATGTGCTTCTTTGAAAGTGCTATAATTCAATACCTACTGCCTTTGCACTCCTAGAAATGTCCAAGAGAAACATACTATAACTCAGACACACAATTTACTGAGATAAACCCAAGACCAATCTGGCTAGTAGGAAGGAATGATCCATGACACTCAGATTAAGATGCAGCATTTTTGCAAATAATTTTCTGTAACCCCTGCTTCAAAAGCACTGCTAAGCATTTCAGCAGGAAACATTTCATTCCTGTAAGCATTCCACAGGGTTGTGATTTTGACACAACTGTTCTCATGTTCACTGACTGTGTGACACATAATTTTTCCTTAACATATATTTAAATATGTTAACATATATTTATATATGTAATAAATGTATGTATATACGCATGTGTGTATATATATATATTAACAAAATATTAACATATATTTAAAAAGTGGGGGAGTTTAGTTATATGTCAACCTCCACAATTTACAGCACCCAAAGTGAAGACTAACTGTGTTAAACATTTGGGGATATCCTATTCCAAAAGATGTCCTACTTATAAGTATTCTGGTAGAAAATCACACTTCCCAAAGGTAACCTTCTAAGGCTTCACCTTCAAGTGATTCAAAGATCAGAAATTACATACAGCTGCCTTCATTCAAGTTTTCTGCATAGCTGCTACAAAGCCAATATATCTTATTATTTGTGCTGCAGCAGCATCTGGACAGCATCTAGAAAATCCAGAAATTTCATTAGCAAGTTATGAATCTTTAGGAACTTTAGGACTTAGCTTGATTCAGCAGGAGATTAAAAAATATCTATCTCTACAGTGACAGAGCATACAGAGATGTAGGGGGGTTACTTGGGTTTTTGCTATTTTGACACTGAATTTACAGTTCTGTGCTGAGAGTAGCCACTGACTGTAATCAGTCATTGTGATCTCCAGGAAAGGACAGCATACACACTTAGCCTTACAGGTCTGATAGCTGCTCTGCAGGCCACTGGTTTTCTGACCTGATGGTGCTGAGGCTCAGCTTGGAAAGTGTTTGACACTGCTGTGGCCATGCCCCTGGAAAGGATATACTCCACATGGCACACACAGACTCTGTCACCCTTCATGTGCCTCCACCCCACCCATGGTGTTTTGGGCCTCTGTGGGGTCCCTGACACTCACAGCCTCTTCCTAGTGCGTCACCTTACTCTTGCTCTCCTGCCTCATCGTTCTTCTCCCCCACAGCTCACTCCCATCACCATTGCCCCAGTGTAATAACCCTGTTATCCCAGCCACAAGGAAGAGATCCCACTCCCAACCCAGGCTTCCCTCTTTCACTTTTTCTCGTGGGTCTGCCCATGGGGAAACTATGGTCATTAATCAGACAACACGCATGAGATCACTGGTTCATACAGCATCTAACATGTAAAATCATGTAAAATCCTAGCTAACATAAAAACATTTCCAGCTGTTTTTTTTTTAATAAAAGACTTGCAATTTTCCAGCAATGCAAAGAACAGCAACATTTTCATCAAATTTTACAAATAATTTGATTACATGTTTACGAAAATATGAGCGTAAATAAGTCTCTATTGTACCAGAAATAAGGAAAACACATCTTTATGATGAGGCAAATGAGTCAAGAAACAGGGTTTAAATGAAACAACACCTCAAAACTAAATTAAGATTAAAAAAAAGAAAATAAAAAGTCATGGAATAACCACAAAACCATACAGAAAAGGGAAAAGTTTGAGTTTAGAGACAAAGCAGAAAAATGCAATGGCACAAACTATCTGGACAAAACTTACAAAGAAAAAATTAAAATACCCTTTTTAAAAGACTTAGAAATTAAGGTGTTAAATTATCCCTTACCTTATGAAATCTCATCCTCAAGAGCACAATTATTCAGGCACCAGAGAAACAGGCACAGCTGCAGATTCTACCTATACCTAAGCAAATGTCTCAAAACAGAGCAATAAAAAAGCAGTTACTCTCTGAAAGCTTTCTGAAGAGACTGGATGGTTTAATATGTTCTTGTAAGTATAATTTTCCAAAAGGAGAGGCTTAATCTATATTCCTAACAGAAAGACTTAAGAACTGATGGGAACATTCTTGCAGGCTTTGGTGAGTTTGGAGTCAGCCTTCACAAAGGAAAGGTGCTTGAAGATCAGTTGCACCCAGTAGAGTATGCCAAGTTCAGTGTTTTGTATATGAATGTGCTTTCACACAGAGGGAACTACGGCATGCAAGTGTAGGTCACAGTTCTTGGTTTGGTTAACTCTGTAAATGTTTAATCCTCATCTGTGTTCAAAGGAAGCCCAACTGCAATATCTAAAGGAACACCATTAGACCTTGCTGTAAAAAGTGTGAATTCTTTATTCTCTTTAAAGTAAAACTGCTCTCCAAACCTTAACATGAATGAAGCGTATATGTCTGTATCACTGGAAAAAGAGGATATTATCAAGTTATGTGATATCTTAAACAGTGATCACATTACACTGATAAATGCAACAGGCAATACTATCTCAATAGTGTCATGATTAGAGTTAACATTATCTGCTTTATTTTGATCACATAGGTGTAATTCAGTTAGAGGTAATCTTTAGATATGTGCAACTTAGAATCAGACCATAGAATGGATTGCAAAGATCATGTGCTTCCAAACCCACTGACATGGGTAGGGAACCTTCCACTAGACCTGGTTGTTCATTGGACCACTGAGAAGACACTTCACTTTACCAAAAACTTGTCCTGATTAACAAGTCCTTTGTTTTAATTTTTTTTCCCTATTTCTAATTATTGGACACCTGTAGCTCCATTTCATGCACTCCAGCTGACCAGTGAATTGACCTGTCCTACTTCAGTGTCATTGAAAATGATAGAGGCAATTCTAAATAAATCACAGACATTTAGAATAGTTAATGAACTGTTTTAATGTATTAGTTATGCTGATACCCTAGTATAAAAGTATTCTTTTCACAATTTTTCTTCAGAAAAATATTTCAGATTCAGCACAAAGATAAAAAATAAGGTCATCTTATGAATAAGTGTTGTATGTTGAGTAGATAATGCAGAAGCTGAAAGTATTCAGGAGAGCTGGCAGATTATAAGAAAGCATGACATGGAAGTCTCTCTCAAAGAAGAGAAAAGGACAAAAAATTACAAGATACAACTATGACCAAATTTTAAAAGACAAAAATAGCAGAGAAAGACAAAAGAATAATGCAGCAATGTATGAATAGAAACCATAAGGACAGAGGTATGAGATAAAACTGGCCAAAGGTACTCAGCAGGTGAACAAAAATGCTATACTGTATTTACAGAATCAGAAAAGAGTAAAATGGAAGGTATACGCTCATTGATTGTAGACAAAGAGAGAAAATAAGCATTGAAAGAGAAAGTTATAAAGTATTAAAACACCTTATTACTACAGTTTTGAAAACAGAACTAATTACACAATTGATTTTAAAGCGGAGATAGGAGCATGGAAAAGAAGTGCTGAGCAGTGTCAGTTAAAAAAACAAGTAAATTAATTATCCTACTATAAGAATATCAAAATTTATTGAGAATAGTGAGTTAACTGAGAAAAAGCTCATAAAAATATATGGAAAAGAGGCAGCCGTTAATCATTATGGACTGGTTTCCTGCTGGTCGAGCCCAAGAAGAAGGTCCAACTGTTAATTCCATCAGGGAGAACCAAAAAAGTGGAGATAATTTCATAACCAATTAAACTCTTTAAGCACGGTTATCAGTAGCTTTCTATCACTATGGAAGGACACAAAAGTGGTTTTCTTAGACATAATCAATATTTTGCTTATGATTTGAGTGATACAACACTTTAAACACTAGTATTAGGAAGCTGTACATGTTTCAGAGTTAATGCAGAAAACAGTCACAAAATTTCTCATATGTCAAGAAAGTGTCAAATGGGAAAAAGGAAATTCAAAATAAGTAGATATGAAAATGATAACTCTTGGCAACAATAATGCTGTGAAAGAAACCCTTCCAGTTTATACTAGCCAGCAAACTGATTCTAAGTTAATGATGCTGCTTCATGAAAAGCAGATCTCAGTCAAGACAATCTTAGTCAAGAAAGTCTTACTGTCAGCTATATTTTCTGGAAGGCATGGGAGATAATCATTCAGCCATACAGAGCAGGGTCAAAGCACTGGATGAGGTGGTGCCTCGTGTTTGGTCCTTGTACTTAAAAGGGGGAGAAAATCCAGCAAACAAATTACAAGAAGGGTCTTGAACTATGGGAAAATATTAAAAGATCAGCTTTATTTTGCCTGGGAAAGAGAACTATGATATTGGAAATGCTAATTGTGTTATAGTTCTGCTGCAATAAAGGGATGAGAAATCATTCTTTTACCATTTGGAGTGGATAGCTGAACAGTTGGCTCCAACTGCAAAAACAGAGTGGGTAAGGGAAAAAAAAGAAACGAACAATAGCAAAGAAATTAGCACCATATATATGGCCAGAAGATCATTAATTTAGCAGTCTGTTTTCATTATTGCATATTCTGAAAACAAAACTGTCATTCCAGAATTACCCTGTCTACTTCTGTAGACTCCAAAATTTTGATAAAAATCTGCACATATAAGGGGGAACGTATATTCCTAATTCACAACTGATTTAGCAATAGAACTTTCTATTTGTAATGATTAAAATAAAAAATCATAATCTTTTACCTTTTGCAAGGTAAAAATTACTTCCTGTACACAGCGTATAATCCTTAATCTGAAATTAAAATACTAACATTTCCTCATTTTGTGTCTCTTTTACCAACACACTTTAATATTATCTATTATATAAAAATGTGAATTTTTAGTTTCTAGATGATTCACTTTTGAGCAACAACCATTGTACAACTTCATTGTAAACCTAATTGAGAAAAACATTGCACACTCTTCCAACAAATGGGAAACATTTATGTCAGGGGCAGCAATTCTCTAAGACAAACCAACAGCAAAAGCAGAATAAATTAGGAACAATTATCATTCCAAAGACAAACACTTATATATGAAATATTTCTATTATTAAACTAACTCTGTTCTATTTTCTACCAAACTCTACAGCCCTCCCACCAAAAGTGATAAATTTATCCATAATGAGCTGATACATGAAAGTAATCTCCTGATGCAAAATTTTTATTAATACAGTAATTCTTTCTAAAGTCCTTAAAGCTGGTGTTTCCTCTGCACAATAAAGGAATAACTTCCTATTTATTTAATACACTCATACAATTTTCTGCTTAGCCCAGCTAAGCAAAAATGTTGCTCAAGCAAACTTCAAGCTCATTGATCATTATGGAGAAAGTAATAGAGTCTCTCCCAACTGCATTTCTTACCATAGACAACATTTTGCTTGAAAGCAGAGTTCTGCTACAGCAAAAAAATGCATTAGAGTAAAAATGGATGCCTGTTAAAAGAATAGCAATAACAACAAAGAAAGGTAATCTGGGATAACTCTGAAAAACAATACAATCTCCACTTACTGAGCATATGAATTAAGTTTCAAAGATCCAGCAAAGGACAGATAAAATCTGCTAAAGTTGCTCTGCCTTTGGCAGACATGATTTAGTAAGCTATAGAATAGCAAATATTAAAGCAGACTCTGAATTAGCTAAGTATTGGGGGTTTTTTGTTATGTCAGGGCTTTCTAAATTAATTATTTGAGAATTCTTTATATAAATTCACACAATTTGGGGAAGAAAAGGAAAAAATTGAGTCATTTAGCTTGCAAAGGATAGAGTCTCAAGTGGAGGTACAGTATAGGAAATGAGAGAGGCAGGCAAAAGGGAGAAAGATATCCCATCCTCAAACCTTTTTGTGGGTCACCCAAAGGAGACTATGGTCATCCCAGCCCTGTTCTGCTGATGTAAGTGAAGAAACTCTAAGTGACACTAAGTGACTGACCTGACTTGTGTAAAATCCCTAACTATATTTAGATTTCAGACTAGTCTCAGGAGTAACTTAGACAAATCAAGAGAAAAAATTCTTGTAACTTTCCTGCTTTTTCTCAGAAAAAAAAAGTCAACAAAATATGGTTGTTTTGGTGACATGAAGATTTTTTAAATAACAAAAAATATGGTACAATGTGTGATGTATATTAGAATTAAAATGCCTCCATTCAGTTCTGTTGAATGAGCAGCAAGTGTAGAATTTGCTTCTTTCCAATGTTATCTCCTTAATCAAAACCAGACTCCACTCAGCAATATGGACCATCTCTACAGGACCAAACAAACAAAACTTGGATATAGGAACATATATATGTGTTTGTGTGTGTATAAAAGAAACAAACTAGTTAATTATGCAGATTGGCATAATTTTAAAATCTCGAGTTTTTAAAAATATCTGTATTAACTACAAAAATAATGATAATTTTCTCCTGAAGTATACTTCACATAGCATCTTCTCAGTTCTGGGAGACACAATGTGAGTATGTGTTTGGCTAGATTTTGGTTCAGGCATTATGACATTCCAAATGAAGGAACAAATAATGTCTTAGCACATACATATCAGTACATTTTGGGTTTCAGCTTCCTTCAAAGACAGATTTCCATCAAACCAATAATACTAATAAAGGACAAATAACAATCCAAGCTCATGAAAATATCTCTGTTGTTTAGGATCTCATTCAACTTCAATAAGAAATGGCACATAAAGTTTGCTTAAGTAGTAAGGCTGGCAGACTTTCTGAGATATCTTTTAAAAAAAAGCCATTGGATGAAAAAAAAGCAATATGCACAGTGTTGGGAAACTAGCTGGATTACAATTTAGAATAATGTTCCATGATTAGGGCTTGATATCCTTTCAACAGGAAAGAATATTAATGGAGCATATGATGTACATGATAAGATTAATTTACTCAGTAAAAGATGATAATGGTTAAGAGAACAGTGGGAAGCTGGTGATGTTCAAGCTGTATAAAAGCACTTGAGGGGATTAAAAACCCCTGAGATCTGTTACTGAAGTTACAGAACCTCTAAAAGGACCACTTAAGCATTTGGTGGTAGTATAGATGAAGGAATTTCCATTCAAATCCAAAAGACGTTTTGTGTTGTCAGAGTATCATAGGATTATTTAGGTTACAAAAGACCTTTAAAATCATCAAGTCCAACCATTAACCCAGAATTCACAAGTCTACCACTAAGTGACACATCTACTAATCTTTTAAATACCTCTAGGGATTGTGACTCAACCACTTCCCAGGACAGCCATTCTAATGCTAAACAACATTTTCAGTGAAGAAATTTCCTAATTTCTAATCTAAACCTCCTCCAGGTGTGACTTGAGGCCATTTTCTCTTGTTGTATCACCTGTTACCTGGAAGAAGAGACTGACATCCACCTGAACACAATTTCTTTGACATAGCAGTAGAGAGTGATGAGGTCTCCTCCAGGGTAAACAACCCCAGTTCCCTCAGCTTCTCCTTATAAAACTTGTGCTGCAAACCCTTCAGCAGCTTCATTGTTCTTTTTTTAACAGCACCTCAGTACCCCAGGGCCCTTTTCAACTCAGCTGCTTTCCAGCCACTCTGCTCCCAAGCCTGCAGCAATGTGTGGGGTTACTGTTGAACTTCATATGATTGGCCTTGGCCCATCATCCAGCCTGTCCAGATCTCTCTGTAGAACCTTCCTGCTCTCCAGCATATCAACAGTCTTGCTCAACTTAGCGTCACTGCAAAGTGGCTGAGGAGGCATTCAATTCTGTCATCTGGATCACTGATAAAGGTATTAAACAGGACCGGCTCCAACATGGAGCCCTGGGGAATCCCACAAATGACCAGCCAAAAACTGGTTGTGACATGATACGCCACCTCTTTCTGGCCCCACCCATCCAGCCAGGTTTTTTCCCAGAGCAGACCTGCCCAAGCCATGAGGAGCTATTTGTGACACAATAGCTAGTACAGCACTCAATCAACACCAGTGTTCTCTGACATTTCCACTGGACAAAGATTTATTGCCTCCTCCAGGATATTGGCAACTTGGAGTAAAACCTGTTTTGTGACTAGATAATTCAGCAGATCATCAGTGCCATCAAGACATCCACTCTCCTGGGTCTCCTACAGCTATTTCTCTATTCTTCAGCTTTCTCATATCCATACTTCCTGAACAATAACACCCTTCATTTTACAGAAATTCTTGCTGCACTTATTTCTTCCTTCCCTCCATCACACAGTTCACTGATGCAGGAATAAATTAAGCAGGTGTTTATTAATACATCTATGAACCAGCAACATAACCATTGTAGGACCACGTTTATAGAATTGCCATACGCTGTTCTAGAGAGTAGAGGGATAGAACACCAATTCCTGTGCTCCTGCTATGCCAATACAAAATGTTACAGTAGAAATATAATTAAATAACAGTCCTCTGTGCACTTCAGCGTGTCCTGGCAGCCAGGAGGGCCACCTGTGTCCTGGGGTGCATCAGGCACAGCATCACAGCCGGGGAAGGGAGGGGATTGTCCCGCTCTGCTCTGCACTGGGGCAGCCTCACCTCAAACGCTGGGGGCAGTTTTGTGTATCACAATATAAGAAAGACACTGAGCTGTTAATAGAGTGTCCAAAGGGGAGCAACAAAGATGGTGAAGGGCTATGAGGGGAACATGTATGAGGAGTGGCTGAGGTCACTTGGTCTGTTCACCCTGGAGAAGAGAAGACTAAGGAGACACCACATTGCAGTCTCCAACTTCCTCGTGCAGGGAAGAGGAGGGGCAGACACTGATCTCTTCTCTGTGGTGACAGTGACAGGATTGAAGGGAATTGTCTGAAGCTTAGGAGAGGTTTAGGTTGGATATCAAGAAAAGGTTCTTCAGCCAGGGTGGTTTGGTACTGGAACATGCTTCTCATAGAAGTGGTCACAGCACCAACCCCTGACAGAGCTCAAGAAGTGTTGGAAAATGGTCTCAGGTACATGGTGTGATTTCTGGGGATGTCCTGTGCCAGGGCCAGGAGTTGGACTTTGATGATCCTTGTGAGTCCCTTCCAACTCAGCATATTCTGTGATTCTGTGAAAACAATAATTTCTGCCAAATTATTCCTTTTTCAAATTCATGAAATGCCAATTTATCCTTAATGGATGACATTTGTAGATAGTGGTCAATGAACCATGTGCAGATAAAGAGAAATTACATGTTCTTCCAGAACCATTTCTTTCATTCTGTCCACTAAATTGTTTTAAAGCAAATAAACATTACCTAAATGAACAGTTCGTTCCCAAAACATTAAAATCTCAATTACAGTGGAACAAAATTTTCTCTGTCTTCCTGTTTCAAGTCAGGCATTTAGGTATCTTTGGTTAAACCAAGCCTCTATTATCTCAATTGTTTGGCTTCCTTTCAGTAAGGGAGACAGTGATGTATGTCAACAAAAGATGTTGTTGTAAAGAAAAACATAAGGTCAATTAAAGGATGATAGAAACAAAATTCCACTAATTTTTTTTATTTCTCAGCAGATCCTTCCAAATGTAAAGAAAGGTATAATAATGTAATAAATAAGTCATCCTAAGACTTTACTCATTTAAATATAGTGACAAATAATTAGTTATGCAAGAACCTTCCAGTCTGAGCATGCTTTTAAGTTATGGGCTGGTGTACTCATGTACAGGGTACACTAGCTACTCTGCTATCCCAGATCACTTTAAGGAGGGGAAAAATCTAGTGAAAAACTGTGCTTAGAGCAACTGTGGTCACTTCTAGGAATTACTGAATTTAATGTTGTAGATATCCAACTACTTTTTTATAGTTCTGTGTAATGGTTCAGACCCATATGTCTCCAGGCTCTACCGCTTCACAACTAGGAAAAAAATTAACTCTGTCCTGGCCAAAAACCAGGACACTCTACTTTCGTTATTTCAATTACAATTGATCAAGATGCTTATCTTCAGCATCTCAGTAGCTGCTTTACATCCATACAGATTACAATATACAAATTTGCAGATGAGACCAGCAGCATCACTTGCTTGAAGGAAAATCCAACAATTGACCATTACTTGCTCTAAGATAACATCTCAGAGTTTAGATAATAGAGCTTTACAGATTTACAGCTGAGTTGGGCTTTACAACTGGTTTATAATGTCCGATAGCTACCAGTACATCTATCTTCCAGTCTTTCTTCTGTGGACCTTTTGAGCAACAACTAGAAATTAAATTTGTAAGGATGACGCAAGGTAAAACGGTATTCATTTTCTTATTTTAAAGTGGCTATTCAATGAGTTTATTGGATATTTTTTGAAGGTGCAGTAGCACAAGGAATAATAGATAATCACCTCTTTTATTAATATATTTAAAGCCTTTAAAATTTGTAACTAAATAAAAGAAAGATGTTATGTGTTTGAATGAACAAATGAAGAAAAAGTTTGTGAGAAGAACAGTGCAACCTCAATATATGACACCAAACCTCAGAATAGATTCTGAAGTTAGTTTTGGATGTTTTGTCACATTCCTAGATCTAATGTGCAGTGGCAGCCCACCAAAAAAGAATTTGGAAAAATTTGCCTTCAAGAAAGTGGATACTGAGAAGACAAGGGTTGTAATTTTTCTGTTATACCCACCTATTTATTATAGTCACATATTGTGCTTGGATATTGTCAAGAGAAAGAAGCAGCTGTCTTAAAATTAATGCCAGGAAAGGATGAAGTAATTTCCTTTAGCAACAACTCTGACACAGATGATAATAAGTTTTCTAAAACAGAAAAGTGAGAAAAAATTGAGGAACTGTAATTGACTGTATTCCCTTTTCCTCAGAGAAACAAAAATACAAAGGAAAAAAGCAGGGTATACTGAAAATAGCAGAAGATCATCTTTAAATGCACAAAAATTCTCCTTTCTACAGAGGATTGCAAAATTTTAAAATGCAACACCACAAGATCTCTGTAGAGGGAGTCAGCATTTGAAGGTTCAGAAAGGGGGTTAGACAGTTTCATTAATTGTCCCTTAAATGGATACTAAAAAAGACAGAAAGCAAGATAGAGATCTGTTACACAACATCTGTGTATACAACACCCTTCATGCAACAACTGTAAACACAGAATGTCCAGTGTTCAGACAAGGGAAATTGGCTATTTTGTCTCTGTTCTTGAAGACACATTTTTGGTCTACACAAACTACTGCTCTGATTCAGCAGGTATTCCTTGGGCAATGGTCTGTTTAAGTGCATGAGGAACATCTCTTTCACCTCTCTTTCTTAATGTGAGCTGTCACCACATAATTGCAAAAAGAAGAGGTGTCCACAAGTAGACAAGAGCCAGGGGGGGAAAAAAGTAGGAGACAGAAGATTATTTAATCACCAGCCATGCAGAGATAAATTGGAAAAACAGTAAAAAAAAATTTAAATAGAAAAAAAAATAAAAAGAGACACAGAAAGGAGGAGGAGTTAGTGGAAAGATTTGCTGTTTTCAAAATTAAAATAGTCCAGTCATAATCAGCAGGGTTTTAGTTTGGCCTTTGTGGCGGTTTTTTTGTTGCTTTTTTTTTTTGGAGGAGGAGGAGGATGGTTAATGTGAAAAAAGAAGCATTCAAACTTACTCAGATTAGTCACAATTATTCTAAATAAAATGTACTTTTGACAGAAACGCTGTCATCATTGTCAAAAGCATCTCATCTTCAGAATTGCTGCTTTGAGCTAGGCCTACAAAAGTAAAACTGTCAAAATATGACAAATCTCACTTTTGCTTGTCAGTTTTCACTTCCAGTTACTCACGGCTATTATGAGTTCAAACTCCAGGAGGGGAACAAATGTTGTTGGTAGAACACCTATTGGCTTTGAGATATATTGTACAATTTGATTATTATACAATATATTCTCCATTCCTCAGTTTTATAATAAAAAAAATCTTTTTTCAAAAAATAAAATTTTTCAACCAAATTTATTTGCCTCATCCTTTGAAGTTGACCAAGTTCATTCACTGAATGTTAAATTAGAGACAGTCAAACTAAGCAGTTTGTTAATTGCCTATTAAAATAACCTCTGCTAGCTGGCAAATACAGAGCAATAGTAAAACACTTTTCTAGAAATTAATGCCCTTCCCTCAGGGATTTAATGGGGCTCAACAGACATTGTTCATGTGGGCAAAGCTTGTGAATCACTAGGAGCAGAGAACAAAGAGCTGGTTTCTTCATGAGTATTGTCTGCAATGAATTATTCAGTCAACTATATTTATGACCACCTGTGATGAAAATGCACTACTAACTCCAATCACCATTAAATTGCCTTCCCTCCCTATCCCTAGTGATGGTCAAAGAATATTGATGAAATCATCTACTGCAGCACTTAATGTTTATTTAATTAACAAGTGCTCCTACTTGTTAATTGCAGGGTTGCCTTCATGAATCAAGGTAAGAACACTCACTGTTTAAATCCCATGAAGGTTATGTAATTTCTCAGGTTCATTTCCAGTGCACATTCACCAAAATGAGCCGACTCCATTTCGACAGTGCAATCACTCTCTCAAAAAACTCAGTTAAATGAAGAATGTGATAAGTAATGAAAAGAGTCCATTGAGCATCTGAGTGTATTTATGAACAAGTGCCACACAGGGAGAGAAATGGGATTCAGTAAACTGACAGTTAAACTTATAACTCATGTCCTCATCAAGAAAAGTCTCACTCAAAAATAGGAAAAATTACTGTGGTAGCTATCAGTAAGAAAATACGATTTTAAGAAAATAAGCCCACAATGGGTAGGATTTTATGTGCGAGTAATAATCCAAAAGAACTAGTAGTGGCTTTTGGGGTGGAGAAGCAGGAAAAAAGAATTCTAAGATCCTAAATTTTGCAGTCTAGACATCTAAAAAAACCCTCGGGAAGTCACTAAATCAAAATGTGAGACAATTGAAAAACCATTTGGGAAAAACCTTTGTACTTTTTGGGTTGTTTTTATAGTTTTGGGGGTTTTCTCTTATTATTAGGTTTTTGAAGACTGTAAAAGATATTTGCTTAGTTTTGCTAATGGAAACTTCAGCTTTCCTGGGTTTTCCAGTGGAAATAATGTTACACAATTAACAGAAAGGCCCCAGGAGGCCACTACATGTAGACATGGAGAGACAAGCTTCCAGTGTTCATTTGAACTTGTTGCAGATATCTCAAAAGGGTTAGTCAGCCAACCACACACCCAGAAAGTGCTTTGTTCTCCAATCAGAAAAGCGTAAGGAAAGTAACTGCAGTTGAGATGAGGGAAAGAAATCAGGTGAAACCAAATCCTCAGCTCAGTCTTATGTCAGAGACTGGTTTCTGCAGTAATGGTATTTTGTCAAAGTGAAATGTAGGAGCTGTAATAAGGGTGCAAAACTGATTGGACAGGAAAGCATAAACAGAGAGTCACAACCTGAAAACCACCAGCTGGAGACCACTTCAGCTGATGGCTTATGGTGGCAAGTTTCAGAGTTAATTAAATCCCTTATACTTCAGTTGCACTGCAGGGTCACAAGCACTGTCAACAGCTTTCATAGCCGCCACATAAGAACAAATCTCTACTGAGAATTGTGGTTCAGACAAATAGATATTTTGAACTGAGGGTTAGGGTCTGACCAGGTGAACACAGAATGTAATAAAAAGACTCATTAGATTTCCCTGGGGTGTGTAAACACCAGGATGGACAGAGTCCAGAGCTGGTGCTGTTGCCTGCCCCCTCTGCAACAGGCATCCTTCTCTTCAGAGTACAGGAGGTAATAAAGCAATCCAGGATCAAAACAGCTCCACATTAGTCCACCTACTCTAATTGTTGTCTGGAGGGCTAAGCTGCAGGCCAGAGGGTCCCACTATTTAGTTTTCATGGTAGAAATCTGCATTGCAGTTGGAAGAACCAGGATAGCAACCTCTGTGTGCAAGCCTGCATACATAAAGGAAGCAAAGAATTATATGGTACATCAGAGTATTTCAAGCCCATCAAGACAAAAGCTGTTAGTCTGTGAGGAAAATATGTGATGTTGTAAATTTAATTCTACTGTGCAAAAAGGTTGTGAGGGACCACTAAAGGACAGGATGTCTTATAAATAGTATGCCATAGATGCATACACTGAAATTTTTTAATGCAGGCTGCAAGATAAACAAGGTTTGTACCAAGAGTTTTAAATTTGTTTTGACTAATGAGGCATATAGGTTCAGATTGGCTGGATTGCCTGAGAATCTAAAACAAATTCCCAGTGCATTTGCTATGAAGCTTTCAGTAATTTCTTTCATGCACAATCAAATCTAGGGACTCCCTTCAACTAGTCACTCAAAACAAAAAAGAATGAGAAGCAGGCAAGTGAAGCAATGTTGCAGTTAAATGCACCGTGAGCTGTCCACAGTGACATGCAGGTCAGCTGCTCACAAGCATATCATTTGAATTTGTTCCACCGATTCTTCAGCTTTGGCAAAGGCTGCAAGAAAATGGATGCTATGTAACTCCACAAGTCAAGTAAAGCCATTGTTTCTGCTCTTTGCTTAATATCTGTAGTAAACAAACCAGAAAAATAACAAATGGGATTATTGCCTTTTTTTCCAGGCAGAAGAAACAGATAGACAGCTTCCATTTATCAAGAGACATCTTACCAATATTAGGTGAATTGAAAAGAAACACAACAAAATTGAAATAATGAATTGTATTCTGTGTGCCTTATGCATGCATACGGCTGCAAAGCATTCCTTGGTCTCTTTTCTCCCATGTGGCAAGTACCCATTTCCCAAAACAGAAAGGCAGTAGGTGCAAAAATACGGATTTTCTAAGAGAAGAGTTTAAATTGCATCGCATTTGCAGTAAAAGTTTGTACATTATCAGTCCAGATGATTCAAATTGCATTCATCATGGAGTCCTCATGCAACACAATGGCCCTACATATGCAACAACACCAGGCCATGGCCAATGGCTGTCTGATCTTCTCTGGCTGCAGTACTGCACGAGGAATCAAACTTGAGACCCACATAGACATCTGCATCTCTTCTCTCCTTCCACAGAGGTACCCTTTTCAAATTGACAGGATGAATGAGGTAAGTTTACAAGGCAAAAAGGTATCTACAAAGGCTAACAGAAAATTGTATTTAACACAGAAAAATTAGGATGCTGAATAAATAAATCTTCTCTCTAAACAGTATTATTATCAGAGTTTTGCATGTTTATTTCCAGCCATCCATCTACAAGAAGGAAATAGATAAACAGTAGTGTTGGTATTTGAAGAAACAGACAACACTGTCTCTCAAACAGACAACTCCTTTAGAAAGAGTAATCTTTACATAAGAGGTACTGGAAAGGAGTTTTCAGCTGTTGCAGGATCTGAGGAAATGAGACAGCATTTTGGTAATTGACAATCATTCAAATTTACATGTGTTATTGTTGACAGTCATTAATTGTTTGTCATCTGAAACATTTTCAGTTGTTGGATTTGAAATTTTCCCTGATAGATTTCAGTTTTAACGAGAGTTGTGCATTTTTTCCATCAAAGTACACTTTACTAACCTATGGCAAAGAGCTTGTTTGTGTTTCTGTAGAAAGAGGACACAAGTGAATTCCTGCAATAAATGTGAAAATCATGTCAAGCACAGAAGCCCTGACAGCTTCAAGAGTGGAGAAGTGAGCACAAAGACGTGAACCAGTGCCAAGACTGCAACCATCTTTTCGTTCTGTGTGCGAGGACTTTTGGATTTGGGTTTTCTTTTTCTTTCTGTGAGAAAATGTGTTGTATGAATTTGTCAGATTGTTCAGAATCCATTCATGGGAGCACAGAGTGGTTCCAAGAGGGTGTGAACAAACTCAGAGAAAAAACCGGACCACGGATGAATGGCATGTTTGATTTGTTCGACCTTTCACCACTGTGGAAGGAAACTTTGAAAACAACTGTATGTATTTTATTGAGACTTATAATTCTTCTCATGATTGAGCCGTGTTTGCTTTAATGCATATGGCGACCTATGGACAGAGCAGCCAAAGAAGTGCTTTTGGTGAAAAGAGAAGGGGGAGATGTCGGAGTCCAGGGCATTCCTTTGGTTGCCCTGGATGGTCACAGAGCTCGGCAGAGAGGTCTGGGACCCAAGAAAGAGAGTTTGAATCCTAGACAGGGGAGTCTGTCCAGGGGGGTTGCCTGGCACAGAGCCCAGGAAGACAGGCTTTGACTTTAGTCCATGGAAAAAGCTTCCAACATTAAGAGAAGAATTACAAGTAACAAGTATGTGAAAACAGTAGTTTAACACAGCACCGGGTGGAAAATTTTGTAGTTTTGGGATTCTTAGAATGGAGGTGAATGGGGAACAAGATGGAGATTTTAGGGCAGTGCCCTGGGTTCTTCTTGTTCTCCCTTGGCATCCATCTTCTGATGTGATGTGGGCACAAAGTAGGTTAAGGAGATTGGGTCAAAGTAGAAGTGACCCTTTTAGTATAGATAATAGGCATTGGCACAGAATTGTAAATAATAAGTACGTAACTATCTGTATAAGAGGTAGTGACCTTCCATCACGGGGGAGTCGCCTGTGTCCGAGCTGCTGTGAACATCTCGGCCGGGCACAGAGAAATTTGTAAGATAAGAAATAATAAACACGTGAGAAACCAAGAAAGAAGAAGACCTTGAGACTCCTCTTCATTTTCATGCCAAGCTCAAAGCCTTCAGATTTGTAAAGTCAGGAAATAACTGTGGACTTTATATAATCAGGAAGTATAAATCACAAATAAAATCAGAAATTATACACACACATATATTACAATGGTGAACTGCTCAGCTCACAAAGCTTAAACTACATTAACATACCTAAATCAGGATCCACCTATTTATTAGCAAACACAAATAGCCAGCAACCAGTGAAATATACTTTCAGGACCAATACTAGCAACCCTAGCCATTTTTAAAATGTTGTGAAAGACCTACAAACTAGTAGACACCCCTCCACACTGTCTCATAGGTGCTCTCATGCAGGTGTGGATCCCTCCTCAATGTTCCCCCAAAGACTTGCCATACCAACTGATAGTTTTGTCTCAGACTATTCAGTATCTTGTCTTTATGCATTAAAAATTTATGGTTGCCATTCAGGTAAAGCAATTTTTGTTTCATCATAAAAATGTCTGGGCATCCCATAATAATGCAAACAACAAAGCTGCTGCATAGATGTGACAACCCACCCTTGAGACACACGTTTGGATAGCCACACAATCTGTGCAAGATTAGCCCTGGCACACCACTGACTGGCTCCTGAAGAAAAGCTCCTCTCCTGTTACTAGAAACCTAAGTTGCAAAATAACTGATTTAGCATGGAAGATTTAAATCAGATTATTATTTATATCTTCCTAATGACTGTCTATTTTAAGCTCTAATTTTCTGTAAAATGTTTTCATGTCAAAACCAACAAGCCAGTAAAAAGCCATATGCTATATACCCTACACTGGATTCTCCTGAAGCTCTCTGCTATTAGCTGATATTGTGACACTTCTGGTCTCCAAAGTACTGAGTAGATCTTGGATTTGGTAATTCAGTCAGGAGTTATTGCAACCTTACAATGTTGTTTTGCCTTTCATAAGGGAAATGTATTAAAACAAAATTCTAAATTAGAAACGAAAGGAATTTTCCCGCATGGCACCTTTTTTTTTTTTTTTTGCACTACCACACTGTTTATTTGCAGCTGAGTGCTGTAGCTCATAAATCCCCTCCCAAGACCACCAAATTTTAGGTGTCTTGAAAACTGTTTGACAAAAGTACATAGATATATTGTTCAAGTCTGTCATGCATTATTATTGCTCTCAATTTATCAGATGCAAGAAATAATAAAGTGAATAAATACCTCAATTTCTGCTGAAATGTTTACAGTTCATGATAGTATCTGTTATTAACAGGATTCTTCAACTGACCAAAAATGAAATAATCATTAATCAGATAAAAGAACTTCAGCACTTGTAAATCACTGAAAAGTGCTACTCAGCTTAAATAGTTCCTCTATTCATTCTTAACCCAATGCGGGATTTAAACCCTTACTGCTTAGTAAGAGCAGTCTGTAACACAACTAAATACTTCCATTTCTTTTGGGAATTACTCTTCTTCACAAAAAATGAGATTATGAATATGATGAAAAGATATTCCACTTTGTGGCTTCAGATAAAATATCAGAGAGCATTGCATTTCACCTCATACCTGTAAATACAACAGTATTTATTTGGGGAAATCTGAGCAGATACAAAATCCTCCTTAGCAGACCATTGTGAAGACCACAGACATTTGTGAAGTAATGGTGGACAGCACAGAGGAGGGAGCAGAGGAATGAGCATAGGCTTTTAGTCCAACTCCTTTACCTCCTGTACATGTCAAACCATCCCCTCTCTCCAGCCTTGTCAATGTTAAATCACGAGCACAAAGCAGCTGATATTTGTATGCTTCCACTGTACACAGACTAGCTCAGTCATAACCAAAATCTGCCACATTTTAATGCTCTCTTCTGAAAGGTTTCCAGCATTGTTCTTCCAGATGAAAGAATATTTCTTTATTAGTGCTTGTTGAAAGAAACAAGCAATTTCAGATGAGAAGGGCATCAACTGGAAATAAATGGAGGCAAATTATTGCTATTCGATTTGCTGACCATAAAGATTAAAATGGAAACAGAGGGGTTTCACAGAACAAGTGCATTTTATTTCAGTTTGAAATGATGTCTAATCCTGATTAAATATGGCTTGAGGTAGGAATGAGAAATATAACCCACCTGACTGTGATGTTCTGGAAGGAGGTTAAACAGTACAAAGGAAAACTCCTTTCCCCTCTTTCCTTAAAAACTGTTCTGCCTTAACAGGTGCAATTTTGGGAATACAACACCATGTCAAATAAAGGTATTTCTGGCTTACACAATATTTGCACAGAAAAGTGAACTGCACTTTTAAAGGACAGAAAATAAAGTAGAGAAGTATCAGAAAAATTCTTCCCTTAAGGCAAAGCACATTTCAGAAGGAGAAATTCGGTAAAAATTTCACCCCTGCCTTTGCACTGTCTCCAGTTAAAGCAGTATTCAACAAAGCGAAGGAATCTATTTTGCTCCTTATTATTCATTCTTTTAGAAGGATGGGATCAAATTTCCTCTTATATGTGCAGTGTTACCACACAACAGCATAGCTTCATAGGTCTCCATCCTACAATCCAAACCACAGGTTTATGCAGCCCAGCACAGGCTCTGGAATTACAGTGAAACTTCGAAAGGGTCAAATCAGACACACTGAGAGATCATTTGGATAACTGGGACTGGTCATTCTTCTTCATCTTGTATGAATTTTTTATCTTTCAGTGGGAATGAGAAAACATTTGTCAAAGAAGGAACAACCTGATTGCATACTCATAAAAAAAAAAAAACCAAACTACTGAGTGAGAAAGCTAAAGCCAATTGTAATAGCTGAAACCTCTTATTATTTTTTTTAATAGGCCACATGTCAGTTTTGAAAATGTTTCAACTGTAAAGAAAGTATATTTAAAAGTGAAAAAACCCAAACATAAATGCCTGCAGTTGCATGAATTCTTAAAGACTGTGCAAAAAATTATCTGACAAATAACTGCAGTTAACTCAAGAGCAGAACAGTGTGGACTGATCACGGAGGCTGAACTCTGTCAGTTTCCTCACAATGTACTTAAGTCACTTTCTGCAGTTTAGTGTGGGACTTCAGGCAGAATGCAAAACACCACCTGTCATTGTGACAACCAAAGGTTTACGTGCATTTCTACAGCATCCAAGCACTCCAGAAATTAAAGAAAGTTTAGTCATCCCCTAAGACACCTCCCGGATCTCTGCCTAAATGCTGCTGCCAATAAAATATTTGCATAATGAGGCTCCCCAATTGCACTCTGAAAAAGGGCATCTGGGGAGGAGGGGATGATACTGTCTCCTTTTGTATCATCATCCAATAATGATACTTTCATTGTTAATTTACATTTCCTTAACATTAGCATTATTCCCTACCTCTTGCACTGCCTCTTTAAAATTTCAGACACTTCATGCCTATCTATTTGAGACAATATAAAACCAGCTACCAAGTTAAAGCTCCTGACATTTGCAGATATCATTCTTGCTAAACAAGCTCTCTGCCATCTACCCCACAGATCATGTCTCTTTGTTCTCCAGTAAAATCTCTTAATAATTACATTTAGATAAATCAAATGCTAATATTAACAAAATTTAGTAAGTGACTAAGTATTTCATAATGCTCTCCTTGGCAGTTATATATTAAGGGACAAAAATGACAAAAAATTAGACATTTAGACCATTTTAAAAGTGTGGGATCCATGGAAGTGATATAAAATTGGAGGTACAAGTATTCTATATATATTCTCTCTTTCTCCTCCTTTTCCTTCATACCTATATATATATCATATATATCATATATATATATCATACATATACATATATTAAAAAAAGCTTTATATACATGTATTATATAAATATTTGTTTATTTACACATGTATACACACACACACACATATATATATATTGAGAAATTTTCTTCAACACTTCCTTTCTCAGGGATCTATATTGGGCAATCACTGTATATTGACATGATACCTAATTTTTTTACAAGTTACCTAGAACATGAAGTGTCCTTGAATGTTTTATGGGGTCATTATGCGAAGTCTTCTGTACACATTTATCTTATATGGCAACTCTGGACATTTATCCATTCCAAGGATGGTGACAAGGAGCACAAAAGAAAGGACTCATCACCATCCAACCCAGTCCCACACAGTCTGACAGTACACAGAGCATGTGACATAACCCAGCATTGGGAGCACATTGCCTCAAGCTATCTCAGCTGGCTGAGTGACCGTTTTGGGCATCCATATTTGCCATTTCTTTGGTCAGGTCCCAGCCTGCAGATATTCCATGTAATGCAGCACTTCCCCTATTCTCTTTAATGCACCCGTTTAGCAGAGTGCCTCAGGCATTTGTCTCTGGGCTGCGCCATGGTGTCATTACTCCCTGTGCTCAGTGCTGGTCCACAGCAATGCAAGGCACACAGTCCACTGGATTACCCCAGGCTTGGCCACCACCAGCTTTTGCTCAGAGAGCTTACGCAAAAGCAAGGATTTTATGAGGTCTGGAGCAAATACTAATCCAGTGACTTGCTTTCCTGACAAAAAGAAAGACAATTGTCATTTAAATTTTCTCCCCTTTGGCTTCTAAAGCAGCATCCATGCTCTGGGACAGTTAGCACAGTAACTGACTAGCAAGTGGCCCAAAATATTTGAGAGACTGTTTACTTTTTCTGCAGAGCAGATCAGTTTCTTAACACATCTGTCATGACATTAATTTCCCATGGTAATCATAGGGAAAACCGGTGACTGCTAACTGTGGGGTATACTGAGCAACCTACTGTAAATAAAAGTGAAAATACCTTCTCACCCACACATAAAACCCAGAGATTCCTTTTCAAAGATAGTATTTGACTCAAAGTTGGGTCTATTGTACTAGAGGCATTTTCACAAAATGTCAGCTGTCAGGGAGCCATCAGCTGCAAATCCCAGAACTAAGCCTGCCGTGCCCCAGCCCATTTGGAGGAGAGCTGTGAGTCCTCAGCACAGGCCTGACCCCAGGTCCTCACCCAATCTCAGTGGTCTCTGCAGAGATTCCTCCTGTCTGCAGAAAATGTCCAACACAACGGGGCTGGAAACCTAAAGCAGCTAAATGCCATCACTCACAAGAGTAATTAATCTCATAATCACCAGCTCAGTTGGATGTAATTGTCAATATATTGTTTTATGAGCTTCCATTGACAGGAAATCAATGATTTCTACCTGGCAAAAATGAAAGAACTCCCTAGGTACAGTACAGGGATTATTTATATAGAAAAGAATAAATCATAATGAAAGTGGCAGGAAATAAATAAAAGGGCAATTCTGCTGGCTGAGTGTCTGGAGTTGAAATTTTTATTGAGGTAGGTTCCAGGGATTTTCTATATTACTTTAGTTATTTAACCCTAGCTCCAATTTCAATGGATACTGATTTCTGTTTTGTTCAGATATATTAAGAGTCAGGCCATTTCTGCCTTCAGAACGTTACCATATATCTAATTTGGCGGGGGGGGGGGGTGTGTCAAATAATTCTAGGAACTGCTATAATCTTCCAGTAAAATACAGGGTTATGAAGAAAACATCTAGTCATTCCGCACTCTCAAAGTTTCCCATTAGCTGCAGTCTTCTGCCAGGGATGTAGGTACAAACTCAAAAGTAAATTTAAGTATGTTCAGGAAACAATATTTATCTGCTACAGAGTGTGGTATTCACTTGTTTTAGGTTACAATGTAAGATGTAACCGAAAGTATGTATTCTATCACCATCTGTTAAAACCAGGTGGGGCAGAGTTCTTTATCTCCTCCGTGACCCATTCTCTCTCCAGGAGTTATCTTCTGTTAATGGGCCATCAAGGCTCACTGCATGACTGATAAAATTACATCATCCTATTGTGAGATGCTCCACCCAGGGGAATGAACCAAGCATTCCTGTCTGGATATAATCTGACATTTGGAACACCACAGTCAGCCTTATCCACTTAATTCCTAGATGACAAGAGCTCCATAACCATTACTGGACATTCAGAGAAAGACTAAACCGTTCTACAGGATCACTGCTTCAACAGAGGCACATCCATCATTTTAACAGGACTGCAGCCACCATTTAATTGGATTTCTACCACCACCCTGACCACGGTGTCAGGCTGTATTCTGACTTTCTCAGTGTTTCTGTATTATTGCATTTATTTTAATTTTCCTATTAAATTGTAGCTCTGACTCAGGATCTCCAACTGGTTTGCTTTCAAATTAGTACACCACTTTAAAAAAATGAAATGATCAGGTGAAGTGGCACAATGAAACAAGATTCACCATAGGAGAAAAAGTAAGATTTGAAGCTGAAACCTTCAAGAGTGCTGAATGAGGAAGCAGCTGTGGAAGAGCAAAAATGTGACCATTTGCTTTACCTCCTTTTACATCTCACAGATAAAAACAACTGCACCATCACTTTCCATACAAGCTTTTTATTTTGATATAGTGTCCATTTTAGCAGATACAGTGAAAATAGGAAACAACATGACTGGGCACAAACTTGGCATGCCAGCTTTCCCTTAACCAACAGAACTGGCACTTGTTTTTCTTCTTTCTCAAATGCAAATAGATTAATTCAATATTTTGACAGGAAACCAGGAGTATATTTAAGTCCTCTTCTTCCTTAATTCTGCTGCCTACCAAGCTCATTCCACAACTTTTTTAGTGTTGCATTAAGATGTCAATTCCATGTTACCTCAGAGCAATTAGACAGAGTTTATTCTGTGATTTTGAGTCACAACAGCCATTCTGTCAACACAGTGACAGTAGTTATAGACCAAATGTCAAAATAGCTTCAAGGTTTGTCTCATGAAGGGAGCAGCCTTCAGAAAGCCTTCAATCAGTTTGTATAGCTGATAGACACGTAGATGGGTGATGTACATCTACTAGATAACTATAGATCAACTTTGGAAGTTCTACAGGCTTCTTCCTCTGTGTACCTACCATTGCACTGTCTCCAAGAGTCCCTACGGATTTCAACAGAGGAAAGAAGGCTAAACCAAGAATTCAAACAGTAAAAGTGTTGCTGCATACACTAAAAATAATTTTAATTGACCTTACTATTTAAAGTGGTGAAACAAGGTTTTACTGCTAGGTAAAAACACTGTCAACAGCAAGGCAGAAACTAAAGCCAGAAACCCAAAAAACAGCTTCCTGCCCTGTTAAAGCAACTGAAGACTTCAGGTTTCCTTTGGGCCTGCTTCTATACAAA
The DNA here is from genome assembly GCA_024734555.1 of Trochalopteron elliotii. Taxonomy (NCBI): domain Eukaryota; kingdom Metazoa; phylum Chordata; class Aves; order Passeriformes; family Leiothrichidae; genus Trochalopteron; species Trochalopteron elliotii. The sequence continues at coordinate 630,759 of JANPWX010019824.1, read as the reverse complement.
TGTTGAAACTCATCTCCAGAAATACACACTCCTAACCTACCACACGTTCTTGAGGAGCAACCATATGGTCTGGAAGGGAAAAAGCAGTCTGCATGGTGCATAATACATAACTATTCAGAGATATATGTGGTGCTTTAATGTCTAGTACAGCCTGCCTGCTCTCCTCTTCTTTTATAATTAAAGCATTATTTTAAACTATAAAGCATGAACTCATCCTCTTGTGTCCTCAGTTCCTCCTTATAGCCTTTCCCTCTTTTAAATTCAATATATTTTCCCGTTTTTTTTCCCTTTACAGCCAAGAACTGCAGCACATTCATTTCACAGTAATCCCTTCTTGCTGCTTTCCTAATACCCATGTGCATTAAAACCTCATCCATCATTGTTTTCAGAGAGTCAGCTTTTTAATCAGATCTGTATGTATATTGGTTTGAGCATGTGGCAGTTTAATTACCCTCTTGAATATGTGAAACACATCTTTGTCATATCTACTTATATCTGAAGAGAGCCATCCTATAACACTAATTAAAGAGGGATGATGACAATTTTTCCATACTCAAATTATGTCCCATCTGTCTAGTCATCCTCCTGTTCACTCTCCGGATTAATTGAGGGTGGGGAAAGGTTGTTTCCCTGGAGTTTTGCCTAATACAGGATGAAAAGTCTGTTTTAACAAAGAAACATACCAAATTCCTTTCTTCTAATCCCAGAGTAAAACACATAGCAGAGTAGAACAGAGTCCTTTGTTTTGCTGCACTCTGATCAACTGGTCATATATTGCAGGGCATCTTGAGCCCAGTTCATGCAAGTTTACTGAATCTAGCAATTGGTCAGAAGGGAGACACAGCAAGGCCACAAAGTCACAGCCAGATACTGTCCTCTGTTACCTGGACCCACAGTTGAAACCAATTTTATGTTGGTATGATTAAAGGAGACCATACATAAAGGAGACACATCCAAAGGAATGTGGTGTGAAGGCAGAGCAGCTTTTCAGCATTGTTTTCTATCAGCATGAGATTATTTTGCCCATTGCCATTTTCTTTAGATATTTGAGACACCTATGTAAATTGCAAAATCTCCTGGTTTTGCTTAGTCAGAAAAGTTTCAAAGAATTTATTCTTTTTAACAAGATTGGGTTTGCTTCTTCCTAAATGTACCTGCACAGAACCTGTTGTATATTTCAATCAGACCTCCCAGCTGCCTAAGCCATTAATCTTCATGTAAACAGCAACCAAAAAAGCTTTTAATGCAGGGCAGGATGAAAAGCCCTGAGGAGTCAGGACTGTATCAGGAAGGAAGGGATGCTACTTGTACTGGATGCTGCCTTACTCCCACACTACCCTCAGAGGGCACATGCCAGCTGATTTCACATGCCAAAAAGTGAAATATGAGGCAGGAGAAGATGTGTCAGCAAGACCTGGGCTACCCAGGCCCTCATTACATAGGTGGACTGAGCGAGAGAATCATTTTGATCCACTCCTGCTTTAAAAGCTTTTTCCACTGCTTTTTCTTGTTGCTGCTGCTGCTGCTGGTGGCTTGGGGGTTTTTGGGCTTTGGTTTTTGCTTTCTCTGTTTTGGGTTTTGATTGTGTTTTTCTTCTTTCCTTAGCTAAGACTGATGACAGTGTCCTTCACTCATAAAAATGCAGAGATTTTATTAGCTCAGAGAGTGACAGTGCATTTACCACTCTCATTCTCCAGTTTATACAAGGCACTGCAAATATATTCCATGAAATTAATTTATAGAAATGACTACATGGTATTAACTTAGGGTCATCAATTGCATAGTCTATGCTGATCCTTTAGTTAGTCCAGGAGATAATAATGGCTATAAATTTGCATAAAACAGGGCCGCTGACTATTTAAAGTTCTAAAATTAATTTCTTTAACAGCCATCATATTTCATTCTAATATGCACTATATAAACCTAGTTTTAATTTCAATATTTCTCCATGCCTATTCTACATTTTTCCTTTTTTTTCCCCCCTCTGGCCTAACGCAAAACTAAACAAGGTACTTATGAACACTTCACTTTGTAGATTATCTGTCACATGCTGATCCATTTTCCAAATTATATAACAAAAAAAATACAGCCCACCATACATAAAAGATTATTTACATGTATTTTTTTCTTATGGAACGTTGAACTCATAATTTTATAACTTTAAAATAAAATTTTCTGGGGAAGATAATAAATTTAAACCATGCTAAATTAGATTAGCATGGGAGCTAGGTATTTCAGCAGTTGCTATGACATGAGGTTAAAGAAAGTGTTTTACAATCTCAAAGTTTCATTGTGGGGAGTTTTTAAACCTCAAATTATTAACAGCACTGGCCGACTATAATTACTGAGACACAGAGATAGAAAAACTGGTTTACCATTTTTTTTTTAACCTAGTACAGTTGTTGCTATTGTATTCACACTACTGCATCACTCCTTTCTCTGGCCGTTTTCTCCCCAGTTAGAGCCCAATGGTCACTGGTTCTTCTCCCTGTTTAATTTCTTATTTTATCTTTTTGGGGTGTTTAACTCAACCTTTAACAAACCTTTACACTGTTTTCCACCTAGACCAAACTTCCCTGGAAAGAAAATGAGCTCTTTTTTAAGTGAAATTATAGAGATTCTCTCACATTTCAGCTTACTCCTGCATGAAAATCCTATGCAGAGCAGAGGGGAACCACACAAAACAAAACAAAACAAAACACCCAAACCAAACCAAACAAAAAAAACCAAAAACCACCACAAACAAACAAACAAACAAACAAAAATCAGTTTTTTTACTTCTCTCAACCAAGGAATATTCTACAAGTATTTAAAATAATACTTCCAGGTGTCCTAAAATCTTCTACCTTTTCCACTTGCACATGGTTTTGAGCCACTTACACAGTAACTCTTGCCTAAAATTTGGAATGTTGTTTTCTCCCACACAGCTCTGCAAGAAATCAGCATAAAGTTGCACACTTAAGATTCATTTTAGAATTCTTTGGACTCCTAGGGATTTTGCACCTGGCTCATATAGTAAGCACACATGTTTTAAGACCGTAAAATGTTCTGGCCACAATACCTGAATTTAAGCAATAAATTGGTATTTGAGTCCTTAGATAAAAATTGTTTCACTAAGTAGTGTGAAAAAAGAAGACCATTTAGTCACGGTCTAATATTTCTAATATTTTTTTATACCTCCAACCCAGCTCTACAACATGAATGGCTGAACAGTAAAAAGGGACACTTTAAGAGATATGATGAGGGTATTTTTTTGCCTCAGTCAAGTATAATCACAAGGAAATGGGCTAACAGCATAGTATTAAAAAATGTGACCCTGTTGTCCACATAGAGAGGTTGAAATTGCATTCTCCCAGTCCAAAAAAATCTCAATATGATCTTCAAGTGTGACTGTTTCATCCTATTTGTCTGCAAAATAGAAAATTTATTCTTGTAGAAAGATACTAAGGGATTTTATTTTCATAATATGTTATTATGTTTCCTATAAGATTGCAATTTTAGTACTCGATTTCTTCCCTTGCCTCCCTACTGCTAAGCTGGTTAATTGAGGATCCTTTTCCCCATGTTTTGGACATTTTACTAGCTACTTTTACCAGCAGTGTTTACAAGATTTTACCTATAAGAATAATGTCATAGTAAAATCTGAGTCTTTGCTTTGAAAGCAATAGCAGCACTATTATTTAGTCAATACTAAAAAAGAATTACAAGGAGGAGTGGCCTCACTTTCAAACTATTTTAAATAGTCCATCACTATAAGCATTTCCATGAATTTAATAAAAGGACCAATATCCAGTATTCTGAACCTAATGTAATAAATGAAGGGTGATCGTACTACCCAGTTTTAAAAATTGCTTTACATAATGTAATCACTTACTTGCTGTAATTGAATTTCACTTTACATCATTTAATAAATGAATGCTGATCATTTGACATAATTGAATAAGTAGTTCAGCTCATTCTCTGTACTTCTTGGGTCAAAAATTATCTGTGTCATCTTCCAGGATGGTATTGGGATATTTTAGAGTTAGGTTTCCTGTCTTCTCAGCTTCTTTATTACCCTGTGTAATTCCACCTTGTAGGAAGGAGCCTAAGCTAGCCATGCAAGCTGAATTTGTCAAGAAAATACAGAGTGTAACACTACAACCTCCTGCTACTCAACATAGTGCGACTCTACAACAGACTACAAAAGCCATCATTTCAATTAAAAAGTCATTTTAACTGACTTAACAATATCCATGGGAGGTAGGAAGGAACTGAATCTTCAATTATCTTCTAGCAAAGCCCATATTTTCTACTTTGTGTTTGTGAGATAGAACTCAATTTTGAACTGAAAAGACAAGAGATTTGATGAAGAACAACTCATAATTCAGAAGCTGAATTATGTTCTACTCAGAGTTAAATCAAGCCATCATTCACAATAAAGGAAAAAACAGATTTCTTGGAAAAAAAGATAGAAAGAAGGAAAGAGAGAAAGACAGCTGAGAAAAAGCTGCAATAATGCTTTTTACATTTTAGAAATAATTCTACATTTCTGACTATTGCCTTCTACAAAAAGTATCACAGTATAACCACCAACTCATTCATAGTATATATGGGTTATATATATATAAGCTCTGTAAAAGAGTAAACACAGAATACGTTTCCAGCTTTGCACTGGGTATCAGTTTTTCCCCTTCAAATCCAAAGTAACACAATTTCAGAAATGTTAATTCTAAGTCATCTGCTGCCTTCCTATACAGCTGCTATTTTTTTTTTAGATTATGAAAAACAGCTAGCAATCCTTTCAGCATGAAGAATACAAAATGCATAGAATGCAATAGCACCCAAGGATTTATGTATTTTACAATACAGAAACAAAGTGCACTTGCTTAGAAATAGCACAATTTTTATTTCAAGTGAAGTTATTCCTGTCCAGAAGTAAGTATGCAGAATCAAACTGCCAAGCATCAAAGGGGTAATAAATCTATTGTTTTGTCTTCTACTCTACTATCAACCATTTATAGCCAAGGAACTCATGCATCCTCACACTTATTACCATGTTTAAGATCTGCTCTTCTACAGGGAAGAATATGCAAGGGAAAAAATAACTACTAAAAGCCATTTCATATATTTAATGTATAGTTAATTAATTTCATATTTATCTTTCCATTTTCTTAGTACAGTAAAAGTAGAGGGAGCCATGCATGACCTTAACTTTTAGCAGACAGGAGAATAGATGAGAATATCCACATTATTTACTCTCTTTAATCACATTAAAATTATTACTTTCTGCTTAGTGATGAAAAATATGGACATTCCCCTCTAAGAGACTCTGGCTCAGAAATTGTGAAGGAAGTTGTAAGGTATAAGATTTGAGAAGAATAATAACCCTCTTAATAAAGGCAAATGGTAAAAAGGTACTTCACCCGCTCCATCCTTCAACTTTACTTTCTCCAACAAACTCTTTCTCCCTGGGCCTGTTGCTGTCATTTCCTTTTCACTGTATCTTTATGTTATAGCAATAATTTGCATTACAAAGCATTTATGTGCCAGGGTACCACAAAGTCCCTATTGTGGTGCTTAACTGGACAAACTTCATTCATTGCCACACCCATGCCATGTCAAGAAATGTTTTCTTCTGTTATGTTACTCAAAGTAGTAACCGTTTCCTTTATTTACTTTGGAACATTCACTCTTTTTTTAAGAACTTCTGACATCTAATGGAGTAGTTACTTTCCTTTATCTAAAGCCATGCCTTAATTGTTTCAGGTAATTTTGGAGGGAGCTGTTTGGATTTTCCTGGGGTTTTTTGGTTTGGTGTTTCTGTTTGGTTTGGGTTTGGTTGTTTTTTTTTGGTTTTTTTTTAACGGGAGAAGATTTGCGGTATATCTCACGTTTGATCTTCACATGGCTAATAATTAGCATGCAAAAACTGACCTAATGTTCTCTGGTTTTTTCTCTTTTCTGCCCATGAAAATCAGTACCTGGTGATTTAGGGTCTGAAATTTGCACTAAGTTACCTGAAGTTTGGTAGAAGACTCAGAGCAATAATGATTGAACAGACTATTCCTTCAAGTACTAAGGGAGTTGCCAGGCCCAGTGGTTTTTGTGACCCAGGCATTTTCCTTGTTTCCAGTCCAGTAAAACCTAATGTAGTAGAGTTGTAGGCCCTAGACATCTCCTACACACACTTACCAAAGGATAAAGCTGCTGCAGTTCCCATTCCCAGGTCAGCAAAGACTTAAGACACTTTCCAGACAGACACTCAAATACAAGCACACGCTCCCCAGCCCAAAGCAGGTAGAGCAGAGCCTTGGCCAGCAGCTCTCTAAACACCAACAGCACTGACATAAACAAGGATATGAGCACCCCACATGCTAACTTAGTCCCTTTCAGCACATGCAGGCTGGAGACTGACAGAAAATGGGTAACGGGGATTTAGTAAGAAAGGCAAGCATACCTTAAGAAAAAGCAGCATATTGCTGGTATAATTCAAGCACACATGTGACCCCACGTTACTTTCCTGGCAAAAATAATTGACTCATTCCTTGCTCTGTCATGAAATAAATGAATGAATACAGACAGACTTTCTTGCTCTATTATTTGGAAATAAATCCTGTGCAACTCCCAAGACTGCTTTACCTCCTGCTGCACATCATCCTATTAGTTACTTTGTTGCTGTCAAACCTATTTAGATTGTCCCCTCATGCCACTTTAAAAACTGACATGGATTTTCACTGAAAAATAAGTTACTTCTTAAACCAGCATTTGAGCAAGAAAAATAAATACTAAACTTTATCTAAAGGGCTTCTTATAGAAAAACCAAAGCTTTCAACACAAGTTTGGAAGTGGAAGAACCTGCACATTAATTGCTCTCCAAGATTCTACTACAGTTAAGATTCAGTCCAAAAGTTCAGATCATGACCCCACAAGTAGCCCTGAGACAGATATGCCTTTTCTTACTGCTTCCCCTGCATTCATATACAATAGTTTTGTGTCTGCACATGCTGAAGACCCATCCCCAGAAGATTTTCAGAGTGCTTAAAAAAAAAAAAAAAATCTGTGGGAGAACTGATCTAATATAATAACATTAAAGAAAAGAAATCCAGCAGTGATCAAATGGTTTGATTTACATGCAATTTTTTAAATTGTGTCCCAATGCAACAATAAAGTAGTAAAAAACTGAGGAAACACACAGCATGTCCAGCAAAGCATCTAGCACCTGTACTCGTCTGAGGAGGTATATGAGTCCAGAATACGGAGTTCATGGAATGGCTGATGTCTCATGAGGATGCCATTGCTGACAGCAGCCAAGAACTCCAAGGTAATTAGCACAGTACAAAACCAAAAAATGTACAGCATGGCAAAACACAACTGGCCTTCCAACTTCTTTAGACAGCCTTCCTCAGAAAGCTGCTCCATGTGCCCTAAGTCTCCACTGCAGTCAGAATGCTTCTCCTTACAGCAGCTCTCAGGGACACAAGCTGGGTGATGCCAAGAAGAAGATGATGCCTTTAGCCAGTCTGTGTAGTTGTGGATCCCACAACACTGCAGCTTCCTCTGTATCATATCCACAGCACTGTTTCCAGGATCCTGGGAGCATGTCCAGTTGTGCTGGTGAACCACGTAACCCATAACACTTTCCAGCTGAGAAGCAGTCCTAACACAGTAGGAACGTGCCAGAGTTGCTGAAGACATTTCTAGGCAAAGAAGGAGCAGCAGCAAGTACATGAAAGTCCCTTGCTGATTGCGGGAACACTTAACAGAAATAGAGACAGCCAAAACTCCAGTAGGTAGCAATATAAGTGCAGCTGCAAGAGCCAACCAACCAGGGAGAGACAAGTAAGAGTCCTGAAATAAATATCTGTAGTTCTTGAGCACCATGATCACCAATACTCCACCAAATGCCTGAGCTACAGCAGTGCCCCAAAAGATGAAGCCTAGGAATCTCAGCAGAGATCGAGCAAAGGACCTAAGGTAGGCATCATCACAACACCACAAAGACGGCAGGACAACCACTGCCCTAAGCCTCCTCATTCTGCTCACTCCAGCTAATTCTAACCTTCATCATCAACATTTAAGAGACTTCCATCCCACTTATCCAGGTGCAGCAAATGACATCTCCACCTAAAAACAATTTGCAAGAGAGTAGTAAGTCTGATGAGGCTCCTTAGGACAAAGACCATGCCCTGAATCAGTTTAACCACATGCTGCTGCTGCAGCTTGTTCAGCACAGCCTGCAGAAACTAGGAAGGTATGTGCCCAGCTTGTTGTAGAGGATCCCATATGCTTCTGTCATTGGAGACATTTGGACTTTGGAAGGAGGACAGCTGGAAGAAGGCTGCACCCTTTTCATGTGCAGAAGACCTAAATGCAGAGGAACAGTCAAAGTGGTAGCCAGCACTGCTTGTTCAGATTGCTTGGACTGCCCAATTCTCCAGCAGTAGCCAGGATGGCAAGAAATGCACAAGTCAGAGCCATCAACAAATGAATGGTTTGAGACAAGCTATTCAATAAGGAACCTCCACAGGTGATCCTCATCTAGACTCATTATCCTCCTCAACACCTTTATCATTCATTCAATGTTATAAGGGCTGTAATGATGTTAATAATATTCTGCCCCTTTCTGCTCAGCAAAATTTCTCTGTAGACAGCTTCAATTGCTTAAGACACCTGGATGAAAATCCCTGCCATTTCACACTTGTACCCCATAGGCTGCATTACCAGTGATTTGACTGACTGCTGTAATGACTGAATACAAGCAGCAGTAAAGTGCTATATTAACTTTTCCTTGTGTGGAAGGAAACTGAATTACACACCAGCTAAATCACTTCACAACAGTAACAAAGGGAATTGATGCCACTTATCAGCATTATCAGGTGAATATTATTGCTCAAACATGTGGTATGCACGAGCCATGCAGGATTGGAAACCTGCATAAATCTTGCCACAGGTGCCAGGAAGGCAGATCCCAAGCCCAGCAGTGATTCTGTAATCATCCTGATGAAGTCCCTTAAGGTATCTTCAGTTTCCTGAGACTTAGAGGAAGACTAATGCAACACACATACATAAGAGAGAACACAGAGAGATGATCCTCATTTGCAGAAACATGAGCACCTGCAAACCTCACAGAAAATCAGAATAATTTGGTGCTCAGATCGCTGGAACCCTGTTAAAGTCTCAGCAAAGCTGATGATCCCACATCTGTCAGACATTTTACAAGAACCCATTGCTGATACACTATACATACACAGATGTTGGGCGGATTTCCATCAAAATCTCTTCCTATATGCTGTGCAAACAAGTTATTAAGGCTAATTATTTTGGAATGAGATAAATTGCTTTTATTATTTTTAATCTTTTCATTAACAGTAATTTAGCATGCAGCAATTAACTTGTTAAATCTTGACAAAATCCTTCTTTCAAAGCTGCTTCCTTCTCTGATGTCTGTGTCTGTCTTCTCTTCTGTTCCGCCCACTGCTACCCCCCCAGCCCTCCTGCTGTGTTGGTTTTGCTGCCATTGACTCATTCTCTTGAATACTTTTTTCTTTGATTTCTGTCTTCTGCATTAGAGAGAGAGAGAAGGGTATAACAGAATTCCCCCTCACATCTGTACACACATGGAAGCTACACTGATTTGTTTCCACAATGCAGAAAAAAATTATCAGAAAAGTGTGAGGAAACATATCAGAAACACATCAGAAAATACTCTGAGTACCAACTACTTTTATTTAGCTTGCAAGTTTTGTAAAAAAAAAAAAAAAGCACATGAGCCTGCCTCATTTCCTTTTGGCCCTTTCCCATGCCCATAAAGCTAAATGAGATATTAAGAAATGAATTACAGTGTTATCTACTTTTAGCTTATTCTACATCTCTGTTAATGGCAGAACAAATGGGCCAGAGATCATACCCAACCACCAGCTCAACACAGGAATCAAAAGCACCAACACTAAACATTGACTGGGAGCCAGTCCCCAGCTAAGAGGTCTCAGTGTCCTTGGGGGAAGTAGAGTACACTCAGCACCATGAAGGAGGAAATTGCAGTGGTGGGGATTAATACTGGCAGAGTTATCCAAAACCTCTCACCCTCTTTTTGCTATGCAATGCATAGGCACTCAGGAAAAGAAAGCTTCTGCTCAAAATGTAAGATGAAGGACAAGAAAAACAGAATTGGTCCCTGAAGTAACCAAAAGACTAACTGGCACCCTCACTAACACTGCCTTTGTGATAAGTCATTTTACCTGTGTGTGTGGACAAAGGCTTCAAAAAGCAACAAGCAGAGCTATCCATCAGGAGACTGTAATGTGACAAAGAGAATATAGGTATGACAGAATAGGAATGCTTCCCTGTTTTCTTTCCAGTGGTAAACAGCACAACATGATAAATGCCATCCCTATTTTCTCTGAAGTTGCTTCTGCTTATGAACTGATATGTATTGAAATTCAAATGTAGGTGTAACAGGTAATACACCATAGATAAACTATTTTCTGGAATTTTGCTGAAAGTATAATCTTTCAAGGTAATAACATGTCAACAGTATACTTTTTTTGCATTCACTGCTCTAGAATGCTGTAACTGACATTGAACAGCTCTGATGTGCCCAGAAGGTCAAAGAGGTTCATTCTATTTGGCTCCAAGAGTGGGATCAGAGAGCCATCAAGTCAGTGTTTTGTTTGTGCAGAAGACAAAATTCATTTTGGATGACACAGGCTGTCATACAGATTGGTCAGGGAGCATAGCCGAGCTGTAAGGGGCAACAATTCAAAACAAGATGGACAACTAGTCTGTTCAGACTTGTGTGAACAAGACAAAACCTAGAGGTGACTACGGCATCAGGGAGAAGCTACACAAGCCCATCTTAGAATTATAGAATCATAGTCTACATAATGGTTTGGGCTGGAAGGAACCTTATAGATTATCTTGTGCTAGCCCCCTTGCCACAGGCAAGAAACCTTCCACTAGATCAGACTAGACAACCTTCTAAGCTTCATACAGGCCTCCTATAAAAAGAGACAAGGTCTCAAAGTCATACCCTCAGGAACTGCTCTAAGTGTCCCAGTGGCACAGACAAACCCCAAAGCTGCCTCAGTAAAACAGCTGCTATTTCCCCTGTAACACATGTACAGATGAAGATGTAGATGGTGAAATTCAAGCACTCAGAAGGACGTTTGTTTTGAGAGTTTTGAACATTTTTAAGGCCTTGTCAGATTAAGGCACAAGATATGCACTTATAGCACAAGATATGCATTTAAAAGAATTCTAAAACACAAGGGGTTTTATCAGTTTCCTCTACTCCACTTTTACATAAAGCTTCCCCACCATTACATACCTTCTTGACACCTCCACTGGGTGAAAGCTAGTATGTGACCCAGCTGGGCCAGCAAATTCAGAAAAAGTGTGAATGGGTATCATTGGTATCACTCCTCCTTTCACTGGCCCCAATCCTGTCTGCTGGTGTAGGCAGTATATCTTTCCCAGGCCAAAGAGAATTCACACACACTTTTTCCACTTTCCAAGAAAAGCCCTGACTGCATGTAAAGTGGCAACAATTAAATAGTAATATTTGGGGGGAGGGGAGAAGGAAACCAAAACCAATCTTTGATTCTTCTCAATCAGGTCATTCAATAGGTACTCAAAACTCCACACAGGAGAAGGACTGGGTACGAGCTGGAAAGCTATTTCCAAAACACTGAAATCTGCAAAGCCTATTGCCTCTTTGAGAATAAAGAACATTGTTTTATGCTACACATCATATTACAAGATCATTCAGGCAGCCCAGATGGGAAAAGGTAAAAAAACCTGGTTGGACCCAGTGACTACAGTTGCAGCCATGAACAAACGGTTTCCATAGTAACCAAAGTGAGATGATGTTGCCTTGTGTGAGACTGATACCTCCCATGGAAAGATTGAAGAAAACAGGGGTATGACTACCAGCTCTTATTCATGGAGAAAATATACTCCACTCAAGGACTGATTTACCATTATGGACGTGTTTGAATGCAAGTCTTCAAGTTGTATAATCTGGCTACATTTGTCACACCAAAAGTGGCCTTTTTTGTGGTTGAAGAAGAACATCAAATGTTTGTAGGTTTTTATTTGGTTTTGCTTTTATTATCCACATACTGATTGGTGTTGAAAATATTCAGAATCAAATGTCAAGGATTTAGTGTCTTCATGTATTTTCCTCTTCCTTTTTATGAATTGAACATTAAAAAATGCAGACCAAAAGTTTTTTCTTTTTTTCTTGTTAAATTTTATTTTTCCCATCTTGTTTTTGTTTGCCAGTCTGGAACCGCTATGAAATACCTTGTTACTAGATGAATACAGACTATCAAAGTATGAAAAAAGAAGGGGAAAAAATCACTTTCTGTATTTCTGTCAGTTTGGTCATTGGAGAACATTTTAAAAGACACAATGGCAAAAAAAACCCCAAATTAAAATTAAAAGGGAATTTCTGTTCTTTTGATTGTCTTTATTGCAGTTGGTAATAACAACAGCCTTGAAGAAAAGGTACTTTGTAAAACCTTCAGAAAATTAAGAATGGGCTGAACACCATGAAATTCAAGTCACCTTGACATTTAAAGTATTTTGTGACTTGGCTTGATGTTTGCAAACATCACTAGCTACAATATTACTCATGTGAATGCAGTGCTTTCATTTGCATTTGAAAACATATGCAAGGTTTCTGGGCATTTTCTAGAGTTATAAAAAGACTTTTAATATGAAATATAGGCCCTTTAATCTTTAACTCGTAAAAATAGCTAACAGGTTTCTCATTAGGGAGGAAGTGAGGAGTGCCTGCATACATTATCTGGACGTTATTGAAGACCTGACAAGAAGCTTATACTTGTCAGAACTTCTCATGAGTAAAGTTTGTTCCTTGTTGTGTCTCCTCAGAAAATAGAATCTTGCAGAATGCTTTTTCCTCAAGAGAAGACTTCCATGAAACATTGGGCTGGAGCCCTTCTGGGCCATCTTTCTCCATTGTATTGCCTATAAAAACACAGGCAGATCTTAGCAACATGTAACAAGCAAGCTGTGAATAAAAATTTAGAACTCTTTTTTTCATATTCATACTATAAAATCTATATACAGCACCTGATACAGGTCTTTCAAATTAACTTTCTAACAAATCTTGAGATCAGTCTGTCTCAGAAAATGTTGCTTTTGGATATACTCTGTTTGTCAGAGAATGTCAGCCTATTAATGCTCTTTGAGCTCTGGAAATTTCAGACTTAAGTCATGAGCGTTTATTACAATATGGAAACTTGGACTCCAATGTGTATCTCACAAGGTAAATAGACTCAGTATCAGTTTCTTCTTGAGAGCACTGCAGCAGAGATGTATTTGTTTGTTATTGGTGCTTGTAACTACTCAAACTGGGCTGCAGAAGAGAGATTCAACATAATCACATGCAAAAAAATCTTGATTACATTTTCACTTGAGCAGCAACTTAGGAGTAAAAAAAAACCCATTGTAGCACCAATGATATCATGAGCAGAGGACTGCTTCTGAAATGCCTGCTCTGTCCAAAAACACATACAGCAACTTCTTTAAGGTGAAAGCATTGGATGATCTTGGTGTGAGCATCTTGCAGAGCTCACACAAAAGAATGGAATTTGTGCAACTTGTGCTTCCTTTACTCATTGGTAGTATTTTGCAGGGTAGGTTCCTCTGGTGAATTACTGAATCGTTCTTCAGCTCACTGACTAGGGGAAAAAATCAAATAAAATATTCATTTTGGTTTAATCTGAATAATTGTTAAAAGGTCACCTTTTCCACCAAGAAAGATATTAGCAAAGAAGGTTTTCAGCCTACAAGAAGCTGAAAATTTAGCCAAGTGAAAATAAAAAGAGTATTTGATAGGGTCCTTGTCTCTTTTTACTGGCATAGTAGTAAGTATATCGGTATCAAACATAATGTTCATCTCATACCAGATTTTATAGTGACTACACAAGAGAATTTATTTTTATTACCTTTTTTAAGTCATGATATGAGCATATAAAATGTCAACTTTGTCAGAATTAGTCTTAGGGCACATTTCAAAGAAGTGGAACCAATTTTAATGGGATTTTTATTCATCCATTCAGATGAAATGCAGGATTTAGAGGAAAAAAAACCCAAAACCAAAGATATATGCAGTTTATTTCTGTGCTCTGTTTCTATCTCAAATCTCTCCACCAAACGATTGTCTTCAAGAGGTATTCTGCATTTAAATGGAGCTGCTGTCATTGACATGGAAAGGACTATTATGTTTAAAATCATGCAAGCATCTAAAGAAAAAAATAAATGAAAACAAATAAATGAAAATATATATGAACATGGAATGTAACAACACATTTAAGGGAGAAAATGTGAATGCATTCCAGTACCAGGAAAAATGTCTCTGGTAGCTTCCAGACCAATGAGAGGCAGAAAAACATGGCATTTTCTTGGTAGGAGTCACTTTATTTTATTTCAGAATTTAGGTATTCATCAAAATTTAATTTTCAAGCCAAACTGTGGGGAACCAGGGGCCTTTTCAGAGGTTCCCATAATGCTGAAAGTTAGGTCTACCAAAAAAATTCCAGTACTCTAGAAACATCTTACCCTTTCCCCACAGCATGTTGACTTGTGTGGTTATTGTTACCCAAGCAGCTTCTTCAGCATCTTCCAGCAGAACTGGGCTCTGGGATATGCTCTGCATGAGAAAGCCCAGGAGAGACTGCTTTCTTGCCTACAGCACAGTCTGAGGCAATTTTCCTCAGTACAGATTATGGTTCTGAGTGAGTACTTGCTCCAGCATGACTATCCATGCCAATATAAACCAAGACACATAAGTATTCCCATTGTCACCAGTCAGATAAAAATCAGAGGCTCAGTGTGAAGCTGAAGGGCAACAAGGGAGAAAAGAATTTGTAGGAAAAAATTGTGAGGAGGTTTAGACAAATTCCATTCAATATTGTTACCAATTAAACAGACAGTGATGGAGGGCATGGTTGCTGAATGAAAAAAGCTACCAAAAACACTCAAAACAGAAAAAGCATTAACTGGATTTTTCTTTAATCTCCTTCCAAAATTTGTTTGGGTTCTCTTCATATCAAAAGAAGATAATATCCATTTTTCTGATTGGCATTTTGGAAACAATGACTCAGGGCTGAATAGAAAAGTGCTCCATAATCTTGGTGGCAATGGCGGTCTTCCTTTTGCAGAGAATGCATTGCCAGATTACTTTGGGCTACCCTGAGCTTTCATTCAAAACAAAGCAGTTAGGTATTACCTAAGCTTCCATTCCATCACCACCCACGCATTGAGCGCAATGTGACGCAGTGCCCACGACATTCAGGCAAATTCACGTTTCATGCTGCTAGGAGGGAAGCCTTGCTTCCCTTTCTACACACTTCTCCTCCCTCAGTATTTATTTGCAGGTGGAGAATTGGAGAAATATCAGAGTGGTACAGGAATAAGAAGTACCAGAGTTAGAAATCCATTACTTTAGGGAATTGAATAGACATTTTTGACAAGAGATCAGCCACAATCAACAGCTAGACAAAATACGTAGTTAGGCAAAAATGTTTACTATGAATCCCAGTTGTGGAGAATTTTCACAGCAGTGTGAAATTTTAGGCAGAGAATCTTTGAGGAGTATCTGCTCTGGTCTAAAATCCTCAGTGTGTGGGCCAGAGCATTCAAAGGGAGGTGAACACTGCAACTTCACTTCATTGGCAGCCATGTGGGCCTCCCCACACACAAATGTAAATGGGTAGGAACTCCATTTAGCAGCAGTCCTCAGAGTCATGGAGGGAGGCAGACCCTCAGGAGCAAGACAAAGGTCCAGCCTGTGCCCTGAGGGCTACACCAATGGAGGTCACCAGAACAGCATCATTTTCTCCACATGGCATGCTGACATACTTCACCATCAATATGTTCACTTCAGAAACAAAATGGTATTTACAGACCTGTCAGCAAGTGGAATGCATAAGGAATTTATTTCAGGAACCTAATAAGAGCTCCGGTTTCCAGAAAACATAGGACTCAAAGGGAGTGGAGCTGACAGAAGCTTCTGCAAAGACAGTTTGCAGAGCAGGGAAAGGGCAAAAGCTGATACCATGGACCTTCCTAGATTAGCTTTGGCACAGAATGGCTCCCAGTGTCTTCCCTTTCCCTGTGTACAGAAGTTGTACAAAACACCTTCCTCCTGTGCAAAGTACTCAAAGAAAGATAGGACATACTGCGGGGGAAAGTGGAACCAAATTCATCTGTGGTCACTGCATTCCTAATAGGAACAAGCTGCCCTTATTCAAATATTTAAAGCTTTCTCTGTCCTGGCTGTTTGCATAGGTTTTGCCAAGTGGCAGCTCCATTCATTTTAACATAAAAATGTAGTGTTGCTCAACTTGTCTTTAACAAGTGCCACTTTGACAAATGCTTTTGATAAGCCTTAAAAGTACTGAAATAGCACACGGAATGATAACAGCATCCATCTCCCTGACCAGCATGGTAACAACCAATGCTGAACATCACAGTGTTTCTTTAGATTTATAAACATTGAAATAAAGGTAAAACCTACTAAATAAACATGCATTCTAAGTTTATATAGGTTCAGTCCAGATAATTAACTGCTTTATTTGTAACAAATGCTTATACAGTTTACCAGGCAGGAATATCTCCTGTTTAAATAAAAATATCCTCAATATTGCATAGGTTGGATTCCAGAAGAATGGAAACTGTGGGTTTGGGTTCACCATGTTTCAATATTATTCTTTCAATAAGTAATGGTGAAATGTTTGCAAGTGGCTAGTGGTAAATTTTTTTATAAAAATACACTGTCCTTGCAAACAAGTAGATCTCAGATACTGTGCCTCTGTTTCACACTGCCCCTCTGGACAAATTTGCAGGTATCAGTAAAAAGTAGAACTCAATTGAACAAAACATTCAGGTGCCACAGAGATGAAAGCAGCAGGAATAGAAGGCAATAAAATGAGCTTTGATAAATGAAAAAGCCTGCACTCAGAGAGAAATACGAACAGGCACCTGACGACACAGAGATAACCCAGCAGCCAAAACTGGTACATTAAAACAGACCTACTGTTTTTCTCAGTCATGTTCTTGTACTTGCAAGTGACTCTGAGAAGGCAGATTGTAGAAAAAGATACAGGTGAAAAGTCAAAATAAACTGGAGTACTACCAGGGATTTTAGAGTTGGGAGAAAGGGTCCTGGCTGATTCTTTGCCCTGTAGAAGAAATTCTTTATGAAAAATGAAATTGGAAGGCAATCAGTTAATAAACATAATAAACACTAAGAATTTTTCTAGCCTAGAAAGTGAATATTTTCACTAATTTAAGGTGGACTTGAAATCATAGTCTAGAATTTCAGATTTCAGGAGGGGAAAATCTTTTTTTTTGTGCAATAATTTTTTAAACATTTCAGGGAAACTCCAGACATATTTAAAAAAGTTTATTTCGTACTTCCTTTGCTGACAGACTTTCATTCAAGAATTATATTTGATTTCAAGGGTCTCTTTTAAAGTACTTTATGTATTATGATGTAATTCAGAGCAATGGTTTTAAGGGATTGGAACAGTTTTCTGCAACAGTCACCATAGAGAATTTCAAGGTATCTTGCCTAATAATTTTTTTTTCTGGAATAGAATCAGATTTTCCAAAACACAGAGTGGAGAGTACACTGGCAGTGAAAGAACATTAAAATCTCCATTTTAACAGGGGAAAAGGAGATTTCTATGCGTGTTTCCCTCTTCTCACCCAGATCTCATCCGTCCTCACTTCTGCAAAACCTTCTACACTCTTTAAGAATGGAGAAACTGATTCCAGCACTGAATTGCTCCTATTTTCAAGGTAAATGTAGCTGAAATTATTGAACCCTTTCTGATCTCTCTGTAGACAGAAACATGTATCTTAAACAGATGTGTACGAACAAATTCAGAAACCTTCCCTAGAGAATACATGCATAAAAGAACTAGAAGTTACCTGTGGAAGTCGAGACTGACGCTGCACTCGAAGTGCTTCATAAAAAAACATCAGAAGGCTCCAATCATCAGCACCTTGATATTTAAAAGTCTCCCACACCATTTCTCTGTAGCCTCCCAAGGGCAGATCTGGCTTTTTCTCTGTTTCTTCTGAAGTTCTGGCTCGCTCCTTCCTGTCCCTAGCCCGGCCACCTAACCCTGTCTGTCCCTCATACAATGTCTTACCCTTTCTGTCCCTTGCACAACCTCCTGTCCCTTCCTCCTCACAGCACAACTAGCAGACTCCAACTAATTCCCTCCAAGCTAACTCACTCTTTTATCACACCCACAGCTGGGAGGGCAAGGCTGTTCCCACTCTTGGATAATTAACACAACTGCAATGGATTAAGGGCAAGATTGCCTTCAATGCCATCTCCATCTGTCTCCTCAAAATTCCTCTTTTCTTTTTTTAGTTATAGAATTGAACATTCACAGAAACACATAAACTGACATTATAACATACAAATACTGTCTCCAGTTTCTTCTGTAAGTGAATGCATAAGGCACAGAGCAGAGTGTGGGAAGAGGGTTCTTCCAGCTCATTACACCCTCCTGCCCCACATAATACCCTTCCTTGTGGTGTCGTCTATCTTCACAGCTTCAGAATATTTTGAATTGTATTTATTTTCAGTACCAGTTAGAGTTCATCCTTATGTCTAGATTTTTTCCATTTTCCTTTTTTTTCCATTGCTTCTAAATTTTTTATTCAAAAGGTCAGCTATACTTTTTGCATCTCTGCTGTCTATATATTCCCCAAGAACATTTTCTTGGTGCCTTGGTAGGGGTAAAACTTAACAGTAGGATAGGCTCTGATATCAGCAGTCTGACAGGTCTGACCATATGCCCGGCAGTCTACTTTTCCAGCTTTTACCTTTAACAGCCCTTGCAAACATCTCAAATTCAGGAGCAAAGTTTTGGCAAGGTCCACACCAAGGAGTATAAAAATCAGTGACCCAATGATCTTTTTATTCAGAACTTTTTCTGTGAAGCTCTGAGGCGTGAGGTCTACAGACACCTGTGGTAAATATCCCAATGCCCAGCCTTTGAATAAATAGGCATCTCTATGCCATCCATTATAGCTATAATAATGAGCTGTGCTTGATTTTTGAGAAGAGAGTCTGATTCCAGGATAGGCCTGAACACTTTCTTGGTGACAGAAAGAATAACAGTTTTGACAATCCAACTGTCTATGCTGATTAATCCATTTAACATGCTGGCCATTTTCTGGCATTAAAGCTTGACACCGAAGCTCTGAATTATCCCAGTTAGCCAGTCAGCAGCTAAACACTTTTGACAACAAAACCCTTGATTCCTCACAGATCAGATAAGTCACAGGCAGTTGTCTCCCATGTCCTGACACTTGAGTTCTGGTCATTACGTTCCCAGCAGCTCACCTGCACCCCAGGTGTCAAGTCCAGACTGGCAGCATCCCCTGCTGCTCTCTGCTTCTCTGGGCTCTGTCTCTGGCTGTACTGTGGGTTTGCAGGATTTCCATGTTTTAAAAAAGGTTTTGTTATAAGTTAGTATAGCTCTAGTTACCCCATAAGGGCCTCTTGTCCTGGAGTTTTCTCTTATCATAAGTTGATAAGAGTTTTTATGCCTCTCTGGTCTTTGCCCAGAGACTGTTTCCTATTGGTCCTTTCCCCATGATGCTCCCTGCCCATCCTCTCCTTCTTCCCCTGTCCATCATTAAGTCACTATCTCCAAGGTCCAGAACTTTTGAGGAGATTTGGCCAGCAGTTGGCAGATTCCCCCGAGAGCCCTCCCCAAATTACCTTGATTTGTTAGTAGTTAGGTAATTCAGTTGGCATTTGCTGCTTTGCTTTGTTTCATTGGTTTATAGTTTGTACCCACCCCTTGAACCTGTCCTGGACAAAACCCCCCTGTAGCCTTTGTCTGGGGTCTCTCCTGAGGCATCGGGCAGGAGGTAAGGGGTTCCCCTGTGACCCCGAATAAACCTCTGTCCCCCCCGACCCTCCAAGAGTCCCCTCTTTCATTTACACCACGGCCATGACAGCGAAAGTCCAGGGGCTGCTGAGCCAAGACTCACAAATCAGTCCTGTTGTGGCGTGTCAGAGCTGCTGGGAGGTCTAGCCGAACACCGGGCGGACCAAAGAGACACACACACCAACACTGTACCTCACCCTACACCCCAATTGCCCATTACATTGGTCACCACATCAGTCATCACATTGCCCATCATGTCGGGGTCACCATTATGTGGAAGTTGAGACAGACACTGCACTCAAAGTGCTTCATTAAACACATCAGAAGGCTCCAAGCATCAGCACCTTGATATTTAAAAATCTCCCAAACCTTTTCTCTGTAGCCTCCCAAGGGCAACTCCACACAACTCTGCCTCTTTCTCTCTTTCTTCTCCAGTACTGGCTCACTCCTTCCTGTCCCTAACACAGCTACCTAACCCTGTCTGTCCTACATATGGCATGTTACCCTTTCTGTCCCTTCCTCCTCACAGCACAACTAGCAGACTCCAACTAGCTCCCTCCAACCTAGCTCACTCTTTATCACACCCACAGCTGTGAGGGCAAGGCTTTTCCCACTCTTGGATAATTAACACAGCTGCAATGGATTAAGGGCAAGATTCCCTTCAGCACCATCTTCATCTGTCTCGCCACAATCTGTCTCCCCACAGTCACCTACATTAATGAGTTTTAATACTTTTCATACCCAGTAATCCTGCCATATGAACCTGTACAAAAGACAAGCTCTTCCCAGTGGTCTTTTGTGTAAGGAAGAAAAAATCCTAAAAATCTTTCATTATCAATGCAGTTGACTGAATAACTCAACTTAAATAAATAAAGTCTGAAGAAAAGTGGAAAGACAGCTTTCCAAAACCTTGCTAGGTAATTAAATATAAGCTTGGTTATAAAGCAACTATTCTGGGGCTGAAATGGCACAAAATCCTATGAAATCAAAATAAGAGCTAGCCTGCACATGTTCATTTAAATCACCTATCAGGTAAATTTATAGTGCTTAATCTCAATATATGTGTACTGCCATATATAGATACTAAACTGCTAAATAGTCTACACTGACAAAGCTGGAGAAAGTATAAACAGGACTAAAAGCCTGAGCAATATTAAACCATTCATTTATCAGCAAGGATGTAAGAAATTAATATTCATGCAATAGATAATATTTTTAAGAATAGATTAACAGGTGGAGATAGGTGCTCACTTTTGAATTTAATTTTCACTCTTTCTGAAAGAATAAATCATATCAATGCAGACTGCTTAGAATGGATTTTACTTGAATTTGAATTGCTGCAAAAATTGACATATTAAGTAAGGTTCACTTTTTAAAATGGGTAGTTGAATATTAAAGTAACCTTTAATTTGAAATTTAACATTTTTAAAATATATATATATTAAAAGTAATTTAGAGCTATACTTTAGCTTACGTTGTGTGCTGTTTGTCTAGGAATCTTTTTTTGGAGGATTTTTTTCTGTTTTCCCTTTGTTATTTGAAGAACATGTATAAAACCAGTACAATATCAGCAATACCAATTTAAAAAAAAAAATATGCAATTAAGTAACAAAAAGTAATCCAGGGTCCAGCCTTGGAAGTTTTCCTAAGTTTGCAGTTCCTTTTCTGTATTTTTTATTAGTTTTGGGTGACAGAAAAAGGAAAATCTGCACATAAAGGAGATAGGAAACGTTACCACGTAGTCTGCTCCAAATATATTGTCATCACAGCGAATAAAAAGAAAAAGAAATGAAGACTTGTTTTTCTGACTTCTTAATTTTATAGGTAATACATCAGGACTTGCCACATAATAAATCAAATACTTTTAAACAGAGGATGACTGGATTTAGATTATAGATTGATTTTTTTTTAACATGTACTTATCTCTTTAGGTAAACAATCTCAGGGAAGTACTGGCATAGGTGACCTGCTAATCACAAAAAATATAAATAAGAGTTAAATAACTCATAAATAAGAGCTAAATATCTCACTCCTTTTAATGACTTTAAGGGTAGGGAAAAGAGGATGGGACTCAGTAATCAGGCATATGGCTGCACCAGCGTTCTGACTGGCCTTCACAAGAAACCTAAACATGGGAGAAACAAAGGCTCTGCTAAGCCTCACCAGTAACATGTTTGTTTTGGATAGCCAGGATTATGGCTGCCAAGAGCATTTCCAATGACACAGTCACTTGGGATTTTGGTCCTGCTGTGATACTATTGAACAAATATTGCTATGCAACTAAAATAAAAATAACCAAAACATTTTTCAAGAAGCTGACTTTCTTTGCATGTCAGCCTCATACTAAAACACTTGTGATTGTGTGCAAGATTTAGGCTGAGTCACATCCTCTTTATGCACAGGTTGACATTTACCTCATTGACCTTTATCTGTGCAATGGCTGCCCCACTCAAAAAAGAAACAGTTATTGAATATTTGTGGCTATCTACTGTCATGAAAACAGGTAAATCTGAGAAGAAGCCCTATTCCCGATTACACTTTTTCTTCACTTGCAAGACATCAGTTTTCATACTTTATGAAAAGCTAGGTTTTATTTAAAATATACTATGGTAGCTTATCCTGATCTAATTTGTGTCTTTCAGATATTACATCCTCTATTGGCCTTTTTTTCTAGAAAAGTCGCTCATATGTGTAGCACAAAAGACAACTACTTATATCTTCATATCTTCTGTTAGTTATATACCCTAGACCAACACAGAGTTAGGGATCCTTGTTTACATGCTCTTTTATATGTTACCTGCATAGTTTATTGAGACACTCAACTCATTCTCATTTGGAAAGCTTCCTTGCCTTCAGCAGCCACCCGTGGCTTTTTGAAGGCAGATAAGAGAAGTGTTATTTTTCTGTAGAGTATAAACATCACTCTTCTAACTGCATCATGAGAAGGAGCTTTGCAATCATTATCAGTATTCGTAACTGCTGTAGGAAAGCACTGGAATCCTGCAAGCAAGAGACAAATTTTACTGCAGGAGTCTGACCCTAGATCTTTCTGAATTACCAGCACTGCATTTACCCTGCCCACAGTTCCCACAGACATTGTCCAGTTCCTTTTGGGAGAACTGAGCTAGCCACACACCTCCCACCAAGCTCCTCCACAAGGAGGAACAGAAAATATTCTTCTATCATAGAGATCATGTCCTGAAATTAAATCATAGATGAAGGACAAAAAGGGGCACTAGGGTTTGAGAAACTTGTAAATTCAGCTCACTTTGAGAAGTGAAAGAAATTTAAAGGCCATACGCAACCACCTATAAAATCTGGGAGTATTTTTACCTCTCAGGTTCAAATCTTTAATAAGAAGCAATTGAGAAAGCACAAGGATATAATATTATATATACATATATATATATATAATATATATATATATATAATATAAGATGAAAAATTAGGTACACCACTGAGACCAGCAGAGACATTTCAGAGATGAAAACAGAAATCACAGCACTAAAACAGAATAATTTAACTCTCCCCTTCTGTGCTTTCTTATTGTTCCTAAGTCCTGCACCTTGTATTCAAGCAGTATTTTGCCTTCACTGTGTCCTACCAGCCTCCTGCACAATTGATAGGCTCATCAATTAGGGCACTAGAGGATAGGACTTGAAGCTATACCTTGAGATCTGCATTCCCCTCAGGCCACCTACCTGTTTCCCCCTTACAGATCCAAACGAATTCACCAGTGCTTACAACCCCAGACTTGGCAAGCTTAGCTTTATTTAATTACATAAATAAAGTCAAATTTCCCACTGGAAAGGGGAGCAATATCTACAATCTTACCTTATGAAGAGAGAAATTAAGACAGAACTTGTCAGTGTATCTGAAATTACTTCTGACTTCATGTCTTCAGTTTTTACCCACAGCTACCCTTTGGTGCTCCAGCCCTTGCATGGGGACATCTCAAGAGATATTCTGGATAATTAGCTGTGCAGTGCACTACATCGTTCTAATGACAATTTACCAACTAGAGCCCATATATTTTACAAGTTCAGTACAAACAAAATTGTAGGAGCCACACAGCAAAACCAATTAACTTACTAATTTGTCTGTGGTCTGAAGACATACACTAAGAAGATAGCTGGGCTGTGCTATTATTCTTAGATTTACAATTAACACATACATATTAATGGCAATTTCACATAACATAATGCAGAATAGCACTTTGTATGAAGTAACTGCCATGTAACTAGTCTGTACCAGCCATTAAGTCTGGTAAGATACAAGCTTCTTTTGCTACTGCTCAGTCCTCACAGCTTACCTGACATACCGCATGCAAGTATTAATTAAGGAACATACATTTGCCAAGGAGATGCAGCAGAGACTGCTGAAGCTGCAGCATTTACAAGTGGACCTAGAAGAGTCTTTCAGTGATAGCACAAAATATTGACCACTTTTATTTACAATCGTTTTTACTCATTCATTACCTTCTCAAGGAAATATTAAAGAATAGACTTTTAATGCAAACAAGGCCACAAATTCTTACTGTGAGCAAAACAGAGAACAGTTATACATGGCTGAGTGAACCTGCAAGCCAAGAGAGGCAGCAGCCATTACTAGAGGAATTTGGAAAGGAAAAGAAAAACAAGTTTAACTCCTTTTTCCCTACATCTATCAAGTTCACTGTCTGACAATGTGGCATACCAGAAAATCTGATAACACAAACAAGACATGCCAGTGCATTTTATGTAAACCAATGCAGAAGGAAAATTGCTACTGTCACCTGCTTCATGCATTTCTTGCAAAATATGGTCATAATTTCTGTGAAGCACAGCATTATTTTGAGTCCTACAAAGAGTTTAATAATCTCCTCAAAGTCTGATCTGCTACTTCCAAACTTTAACCCTAGTCACTAGACCTCAGCAAATCGGATCACTGTTATGTAGAAGTGTTGAAATTTTCCTCTTTAAGTGATGTTAGTTAGAATCCCAGATAAAGCTGCCTTGCATCAAAGTACTTTTCTGCCTTTGCAAGTCTTTTGGAGGCTTTTTCTTAAATTAGGAAGTGCAATTCTAATTGCTTGAGGAAAAAATTTGAGATGAATTTGACCTGAAATTAATTAGGCCTTGCAACGTCTGCTTATATTTTCTGTGACAGACAAACCATAGTATGAAGTTCTTTAATTTCGTATGTCTACAAGGTTCAATGGACACATAGCTTCTTATGGTCACGAAAGAAAAAAACCCTTACAAACCCATACCTTAAGCAGTTTCAGCCTAGTAATCACTTAATGTGGCTGATACATAGAAAACATTGATTTGAGTATTTCTCATTTCTGTCAAAACATAATACTTAGTCCTTTAAAGTGTCCGATTTTTTCATTTGAAAGCTTTCCTGAAACTTTATGTTTTATATCAAAAAATACCCCAGATTTGCTCTCTGCAGAAAACTTGGAGAAGAGATGTTCACCACACTCTTCACTGATGCCAGAATCAAATGATGAATAAAGCTTGTACCACAAATGACAGAGCCATTCACATTCATTTGCCATATGCTGGGAATATCTGCCTGAATTTGCGTTTTCAAATTAATGTGCTATTGTTTGTACGTTGCTTGCTATTTGATGTCATCTTGTGAAACATAATAGTGACTGTCAGATACGGAGAAAGTAGCTGTACTGTATTTCATTTTTAATTCTACTTACACACTCTGAAATTCAGTGTCAGTGTAGGTTAACATTATATATTTTACAATTAAATTTTATGCTAGACCAAGAAATACATCCTCACAGCTGAAAACTGTAGTAGGTTAGAGGTGCACTCATAAATCAAGACTCAGTTCACATTAGTGGTGCAGAAGGGTGCCTGAGAAATATGACATGGCCACCTAAGATACTTGCACAGTTTGTTAAAGACAGCCTCAAGTACACGCTTAAAGCACACTTGCTGAAAACCAAGCCAACACTTAAGGCTTTCTTGGCAGTTAATCAGACCAGGGAGAGAAGTGGAATGGTAAAGGACTGGACACCAAGGAAAAAGCATATTGGAAGACAAAGAGATTAAAGAGGACTTGCCTGCTATTAACTATTAAACCAGGTTGGTTACAGTCTCGTTCTTTACAATCACACAGCTGCTCTGCCTTCCTAAATAATGAGAAAAATTAAGATGCTATGCTTCAATAATTCCTTGATGAAGGAATTCCACTTCTAAAATTCAAAAAAGCAATTATTAAAACCAAGAAAAAGAAATTCTTTGGGTTTTTTCTCTATTTCTCATATTTTCTTTGCTGCAAAGTTCAATAAAAGCATAGAGCATGAATTCATGGGTCATAAACCTGAAGGGAGCATTAAAATTATGTAGTCCCACACATACTTTGCAGTGGGAGATGCATAAAAAAGGGGGTTAAAGAATGAAATTAGACACCTCCCATCCTCTAGTTCCAAGTCATGGTCATAGGACTTTCCACTTAGGCCAGGTTGCTCAAGGACCCATCCAGCCTCGCCTTGAATCATCCATGGGATGGGGCATCCACAACATCTCTGGGTAACCTGTTCCTGTGCCTCACCACCCTCACAGTAAAGAATTTCTTCCTAATACCTCATCTAAACCTTCTCTCTTTCAGTTTAAAGCCATTTCACCTTGTTGTCTCACTACATTCTCTTGTCAAAACTCCCTCTCTGGCTGCCCCCACAACACAATACACAGTGCAGAAGCATGGGAGGGGCCATTCCCAAGTAGACGAGGAGCTGTGATGATCCCGTTTTTAAAAACAGAGTCTCACGTGCACAGCATTGCATGCAATGGAGTGGTAACTCCTTAACTATTGTTTTAATCCTATACACCTGTGATCCATCCCTTCAAAAAGTATTCATGGAGGTCTACACTGAAATTGTCATATTCCACCTTTGGTCAGCAACTCAAGGGACCTACACACACAACTTGTAAAGAGAGGCATGTGCTGTCCAGAGCCTGTGGAGGGGGGGGGGGTGTATGTGTGCAACTGTGTGTTTCTGATATCGACACTCAATGTACAGTTAATTAAGCTGCTGATTAATTATGTTCCTCTAATACATCAATAAATCACAGCACCCTGTTAGTGTTGAGTTACTGTTTTCTACTCCGCATTTCCTTCCATGTGATACTTCAGTGTCATTATGTTCATTGGTCACAAGGGAAGGTTTCACTCTTTGCCAGATGTTGGGGGTTGGGTTTCTTTCTTTTTTACTTACTGATATTTTTTCCCCATAAGTTGCTAGGAAACTAATGGGTACTTAAGAAAAACAGAAGTGGCCAAGGTGGGAAGAAGAGTGTTGCATCTGGCTACACTTCTTTTGTCTCTGAGAGAGAAACTCCAAGGGGGAAGATGCCATGAGTTTCGGGGGCAGGTAAAGGACAGGATTGAAGACAGCTGCTCTCTCTCACTCTCAGGATTGGAAGGAGGACTGTAAAGCTGTTGCTTACTGCAGGGAGAATCCACTGTCACCACCAAAGTCCACTCCTAGGGACCTATCACTACCTGCTCATGTGCGCAGGAATCCTGAGCTCGCCTTTTCCTGCCCTGCTGGGAGCCCAGCACAGCTGCTGTTCCAGCCCCCGCTGCTTCTCCGGCACTGCCCTGGGTCTTTGTCACGCTGTGGCCCCACACCCCCTGCCCTGCCCGGACATCCTGCAGTTCCAGCTACCACCGGAGCTTCTGATACATCTCATCCACCAGCCCGGGATTCCTGCTCATTCCTGGCATTCCTCAAGAACGCCAGCTTGGTACTCCTCAAGAGTCCTGCAGGAGCACCAGGGTCAGACTGCCCCGGGGTTTTGTGAAGCAAAGCATTTCGTTCCTGTCTCGGCTGAGAGGGCCCTCACGAGGTTACTGGTTTCTGTTTTCTTGTTAATGTCATAGTTGTTGTTTGTTTGCTTTGTTACACGTACTGGTAAATATAACTGTTACTCCTACCCTCATATCCTTGCCTGAGAACCCCTTAATTTCAAAATTATAATAATTTGGAAAGAGGGGGTTTACATTCTCCATTCCAAGGGAGCCTCCTGCCTTCTTTAGCAGGCACCTGTCTTTCAAACCAAGACATCAGTATAAAGAATAAGAAATTCAAGTATCCAGTTCTTTGCCATCCTCAGCATATGAAACAAAACAGAAATAAAAACCAAAAATGTTTAATTACTAATTTACAGATAACATTTCTAGACATCACTCATACAAATAAACCCTAATCACTAACAGACAGATGTTAATCTGAACAGAACAAAGACTGCAGATCTGCTCTCATTAGTTCTCAAGCTACCCATATATTCAGAGATGAGAGGTCTAGGGTTTTCTTGGATATTGTTCTCCAACAAATACTTTTAAATAGTAAAAAAAAAAAAAAGAAAAATAATTCTGTATAATCATAATGTCTGGATTTATAGTTACTTTTTCAAGAGAAACAGCTCCCCTCCTCCAAATCAGACAAGTCCACAAGTGCTGTAATTCTCTTCCCTTGATTACTTCACAGAATAAGTGGTGGTTTATGTGTTGATGAGGTTTCACAAGCAGGACTGAGCTTTCTGACCTAGCCCAAACAAAATTTGTGAAAGGGCAATGCTTCACAGGAAGTTTCAAAGAATAGCATCTACTTCCACATGTGACTTCAATATCCATGTCATTACCGTTTATCTTTTCAACAGTGCTTGCAATAATCCTTAAACTAGCATTTTTATGCTCTGCTCCCTAATAGACATCCACTATTGCCATCTGTTTAGCAAACTTCTTTCCTTGTCACTCTTTCCAGTCCTTCTGAACTGCTGGTGGTTACACAGCTGGATTCAAACTTCATCTTTCTACATAGCATAAAATCTGTCAAAACACAATGAAGGAAAGATTTTGAAAGAGTGAAATAAGTGGAAGGAGTTTCAGAAGGTCCAGAAGGAAATGAAAGTGAGATCATAAAGACAGCACAATCATCCGAATCCAGAGACCATGGGCAGTGGGACGATTTCAACTGGTATACAGACTGGGTTTTACGGCAGTTGGGTCAAAACTAAAATTTAAACAACTAAACCTGAAAATAACATAGACACATGTAAAAAGAAAAGCTATGAAGACTTGGTGAACATTCTCCATGTCTACTTTTGTCCAGAATTTGCCAACAGTAAGAAAATCCTTTTTTGAAGCTGCTCCAAGATAGAAAGCCATTGAGGAAGATGTTATAACCTGCTAATTGGCAAGATCATCCCCCTGACTGCTGATTTCTAAACTTTTTGGCATTTTGTAATACATGGAACAAGCAGCAGAAAAAGCAGAGGGGTAACTGTGCTATCATCCTTGATGATACTGTTTTCAGTCCACTCCTTTTATGAAGATTCCAGGTAGTATAAACAATTTTCATTTTCTATGACAAAGAATATCGTATTCTTCTGAGTGCTGCAATGCTCACCATCAAAAAGGAAAGAAAATTAACTTATCTAAAGACTTTAGGCTGGTTTTTGACCTATTCTTCATCATTTTTATACCACCCTGGTCTTCACTAGGCCTTCAGTGGTTTCAGTGTGGTAGCAGTTGAGCAACAAAAAAGGGATGCAACTGGAGGGAAGCTGGAGGGAACTGGAGGCACAGAATGCAAAGATCACATAGTTGAGATAACAACAATTTACTTGAAACAGAAATGAGATAAGACTAAAGGCTGACCCAACTCACAGCCAGTGGCACTCCACTCCAACCACTCCAACCGCCACTCTTTCTCCACCGCAATAAACACCAGGAAGAGAAAACTGAAGATCTACAGGCTCCCACCACACACCAACCAATTCTTGATGGCAAAAGTGGCTAGGGTTGCTTTCAGCTGAACACTCCCAACACAATGGAAAAGGTTGCACTCTTGCAATTCAGTAAACCCCTGATTGTTTGAAAATAGACCAAGTAAGTCCTCTCTTTCATGAAACCTGGGCATGACGACATGCTCTGGAGGGAGAGACTGGATCTTACCCAGTGGTGAAGGAAATTTACCCAGTTCTCACTCAGTATGGATGAGAGGCCAGGGAGGAAAGTCATGTCTTATGCTGCTATCACCAGACTTCATGGCTCAGAGGATGGCTGTTTGCTGCAGTGGGTGAGGGTAGAAAGGTGCCACAACCTTCTGGAAGCATCCCCAGGTGGAGAGCCACCACGAGTCACACTGACACAATCACTCACCACCCACACTGGATAGCTGTAATGAGTCCCTCGGCAGTAAGAAAGGGAAGGGTCTTTGTGTAGAGTTCCATGGAGAGGTTTTATTCCACCTTCACATGAAGAGGTCCAGGGACGAAGACAGGGACACAAGTGAGGGACCAGGGTTGATATATGGGGCGGAGTTGGGAACAGGAGCCAATGGGTGAGGGAGAAAGTGGTTCAGAGGCAAGGCAACGTATGAGGAGAACCATTGGCAGAACATGGGTGGAGGATTTCACCAAACCAAGACCAATGGGGCTTCAAGGAAGGGAGAACATTCTAGGGAAAGGACATATAAGGAAGAAAGGGGCAGGGAGGCCAATGGCCAACGGGGAGAGCAGAACTGGGGTACATTTGAATAACAACCAAAGAACTCTGGGAGGAGGCAGCTTCTTCAGTCCCTTCTAACAGGAAGGGACTTGTCCTGATTAAGGCACATCCCTCCAAGGGAGCCTCAGGTGCTCTGATTTAGGAGGTGCACTGGCCTCCACAGTTGCTGTTCTTGCCTTTTGATCACAATTCCAAGAGTCAAGCCCAGCTGCACTTTCAGAGCCCACTGCAGGTGCTTTCATTACACAGCACAGCACAGCACTCTAATCCCCAGATGTGCTCTCCTTGAAAGGCCAGAGATTTGCAGCAATGTGTCTCACATCCTCTGAAGATTTTTTTACTGAGTGGCAAAAGCAGTTCTCAAGCACTACCTTTCCTTGGGATAGTCCTCCAGGTTCCCACCCCCATCTCTTTCCCTGTTCCTACATATCATCCAAAAAGTCAGCATTCTCCATTGGTTCCCAATTTAAAACATCACTACTTCCTGCACATAGAATAGCTATTTTTGATTTTTGCATAATGATCAGCTCTAATTTAGGAGTTTCAGCTTTACTTCATATTTGCTGCTATCTGACCCCTATCCTGTCTGCTGTTATTCCTTTGAATTTCTACAGTATTATAAACCCTTTCATTTGTTCTTACAATATTGTCCTTTTCCTTTTTAGTCCTCTTTTTCTGTGTTGCTGCATCTCCAAAATTTATTTCTGGGCTGCTAAGTGATCTAGCTTTTCTAATGAATAGGCCAATTTTAGGGAATTTCTTAATCCATTCTGATTCCAGTCACCGATTTTTCTGATGTTCAGCACAAACAGGCACAAAATATTTCAGCAACCTCCCACAATAATCCTGATAATAACAGACATTCACCCTTAGGTTTCACTTCATAACACCTACGATATTTTGAGAACCTCCATAATATATTATCCATTGTTCTGTGAAATGAACGGGCACTCTTCTTTCACAGTGAAGTGCCTAAAACCCCATTTGTTTTCTACATCATAACCATACCTTTTTATTCTCATTTTCTATCCTCCCTGCATAGAGAGTATTTCTCTTTTGTTCTATTCTTAAAACATTGCCCATAATAATATTCACAACCAGTCACATAAACTGCAGAGTATTTCTGCAAATCCAAGAGGAGTATTCTGAATGCTTGCTACCGAGAAAGTCTGGTTTATACCTGTTGTCCTTTCCTCTCCAGTAGAATTTTATTAAAATTAAAATAATGAGGCACCTTTTGGAGAGACATGAGCCAGGACAAGAGTTAAAAACACTTCTATTTGGCCTATAAATGCATTAAAAGAAGAAACCATAAAATCACTCTTCCCTATTTTTGTCTAGTAAGTGTTTCTCCGTTCATACCTGGATAATCCACACCCTTCTTTTTAAGGTTTAAAAGAAAAAAAAATTTAAAATTTAAAAATCCAAAACTTTTTTTTTCTGATGAGATACCTAAATATCTAAGCTATTTATAATAGATCATTCTCATATAAGTCATTCACATCTAGAAAACTAGTGCCATAACCAGGAGGCCAGCCGTGTAGTAGAGCACCACTGGCCCTGGGACTGCTCTTTCATTCTCCCCAGTGACTTTTCCTACATTGTTCTTGCCTTGTTGTAGCTCTCCAGACCCATATTTAACAATTTTCCCTTTGTGCCTTTTTTCCTCCTGCAAATTATTTCATATTTGTAATGATTGGGTTTGAGGTGGGTGATTGTTTCCTTTAAAACTTTATCAGTCAAGGTGGTTAGAAGAACAGTTTTGTGTCCCCCAACAGAGACACTGCCTAATTTTTTTTTACACAGACATGACCAGCACACCAAGACATTGTCAGAAACAATAACTGAAATTCTAGGGGAATTTACCAGAAAAATTTAGGACCTCAGGCAGTAGAAGAATAAGCTATTTATATTTATAGCTAAATTTTGAGCTACATGCTGTCAAGGTATCACTTGAATTGTTTTTTCCCACCCCTTTTGCATAACTGACCATTAAGCTTCAGGAACTCAAGGTGCTAAATTCTCTCAGTTTCATATGACATTGACATAAGGTAGAAACTTGGTTGTCTGAAAGTCAGAAGAAATTTGCAAGAAAGCTTGTTTTTCACTTCATTAACACTGTTTTAGAAAGGCAAGTCAAGGCAAGAAGGAAGAAAATTCAGATTATTTTTCTTAGAGGGTATTGCAAGTTATCTCTTATTCCAATTTCTGCTACAGAAACCTGGCAGTGTCCTAATGCATTTAGAAAGAAAAAGAAGGCACCCGTGTAATTAAGAGTGATGGTCTTATATTGCAGGAGGTCTACTATCCCAGCCAGTTTGCTAAAGACAGGATTGGGAGTGCAGTTCTGTGTTTGTTTACGCAATGAACATCTGCACAGAAATCTGATATCATGGGTTGCCAGGAATTCTTACTGGAAGGGATCTGAAATATTAGCAGTTTGATCAATCTGTTTCTCTGCCCCAAGGAGTATATGTAAGTGTGTCAGTTCTTGCTATTACAGCCAGAGTACTTGTATATCCTTATCTGGGTGCTGATTTGGTAGTTCAGGCAAACCATAAATGGGACCTTGAGAATCTTGTTTACTGATGTTAAAGAGGACAGGCAAGTAGTTTAGGCAAAAACGCTCTTCCACAAAACCCACTGGCAGTGTTGCCACAGAATTTAATCAAGACAAAACTCTTTTTGGACATTTGTATTTCTGCATGGCTTTACATTACCTAGATCAATGGTGATCATTTCTGATTTAGGTCACTGAGAAGGGTCTTCATACATCAAAAGGTTATTTGCTTATTCAAGTGCCTGTATCTTTTTGGTACATGAACCCAGAAGAAAACACCACTTTTACCTTTTTTGTTTTACTCCGAACCAAACAGGACTAATTTGGACCTTTTCAGAAAATTTTCATGCATGTATCTGCATGCATCTGTGTGTGTGTCTGCACTGGAATCTTGACTAGCAAGTCACTGTACCTAAATATATCTCAGAAGGAAACCTGTAAGGTTATAGGTAGGATTCAGTGCATTACCACAACAAGAGTTAGGTAAAAAATAGATCATATGACCAGAAGTGTGCTGGGTATGGGCCTGCATCTACTCCTGCTATCAGCACGTGGGTCCTGGACCACTCAAAATGACTCAAGATTGTGGAAAAAGCTATCCTTGGGCTGAGAAAACACCAAGCTAGCAATCCTAGGAAAAAAAGCAATGCAGAATGACCTTTATTTTACATACTAATTATGTGGCTTCTCTGCGATGTCCTAACTGTGGCTATTACTCTCTGCTGGCAGTTTCCTCATTCCTGAAACCTGAAACCTGAAACTTTCCTTCCTTCCTTCCTTCCTTCCTTCCTTCCTTCCTTCCTTCCTTCCTTCCTTCCTTCCTTCCTTCCTTCCTGCCTGCCTGCCTGCCTGCCTGCCTGCCTGCCTCCCTCCCTCCTCCAAAATATGCATTTCTGATCCAAAAAACTGCATAGTTTGGAACTTTCAATTCAAACTGAGACATTTCAATGAGTAGGAACAATGCCTGATGATATAGCACCAGGATTAAAAGTGATCAAGTCCTCACCAAATATCAGCTTGCTCAAGACCAATGCAAACGCTTGAAAATGCTCTATGCTTCTGAGCAGGATAAGGTTTATGCCTTCTTAAGAGGCTGTGTTAAAGAAGATGAAATTGTTTCAGATGGATAACTTGGAACAGAGCTCCTCTCTTCATTTTTCTGAATTTGGACACGTGTGACTGCACTAAGTCTGTGCCATGGCTGTTCATTTGCTCTGATGTAGTGAGAACCTTCTTTTGTTCAAAATAATTCATACTGTTAAAAAAAACACTGCAAAAGGTGCTACAGGAGGTGATCTTCACAGAGCAGAGATAACAAGATGGTTTAGTGTGGAAAGCAAGTCACATCCCTTTCCTTTCAGGGCTACAGAAAAACACACATACACACACACACAGAGGCAAAACCTGCAGCCTACTTAAGACTTCCATCTGCAGGCTTTAATGATGTTTGAATATTATTCTTCTCTTTAACAAACCCCCCCTTACCTAGGATCATGACCATTTCCCACCTCTTCTATAGAAGCAGACCCTTCCTTGATTCCCCAATATCAATTATAGTCTTTCAGTTTTGTGAACAGATGAGCAGTCCACAAAATTCAACAGTCAGGAATTACAAGCCCCTTAACAGTCTGCAACAGCAGTCTCCAGACCCTCCTTTTCTCTTTAAATTCGCAAACATGAAAACCAATGGAGAGGTGGTGGTGAAATTGCTGTGTCATTTGCAGCTTACCACTGTATCTGAAAATATCTTTTTCCTTTTTTATAAATCAGTGTAAGTATTCTCCAGTGAGGAATGCATGTGTAATATCACAAAACACAGATACTGTCAGAAGAAAGAGCAATGGGGTAAAATAGTTGCATTTTTCCGTTGTATGGATCTTTTTCTTGCCCATCTTGAGATAATTTCTTTCCAATCTGGAACACCTAAACATTGAAAAGAATTTTTTTTATAAAAAGGAAAAAAGAGAAAAAGAATAAACATGTAAATTTGTTTCTCTAGAAATCATCACCCAAATACAGATGACTTGCAGAAAAATGTCTTCTGTTTTGCCTTTCAGGAAAAGGAAGGTAGTACATCATGCCTTTCTGCTTCCTTATACTATGGAAAAATCTATAACCAAAAGCAGTCAAAAAGCTGGTTAAACTCTGGAGAAAATCTGGCCAGGGACAGGTTACTGTATTTGCAAAGATTGCTTGAGGACTTTTCTCACTCTCCACGCTCCTAAACAGAATAGAGAAAGGCATCTTCTTCAAAACCTGCACCATAGGTACCTGAATACTCAAGATCCCAGTGAGACTCGTTCTGCACACTATATTTGTATATTTGTATATTCTTACAGAATTGTAGCAAGAGCTTCCCATATTTGAGTAAGAATAAGAATATGACTTCTCAGCACATTTCTGCCACTTGTGAAATATAAACTCCTGTGAATGCCAAAGAATTTCTATCATTTCTATCAATTTAATTTTATTCATCACACACACAATATGCAGATAACAGACATGTCACATTTCTGGACAGCTTTAGAAATTAGGAACCTCAAACTCTGAGATCAGAGTTTTCTAGCAAGAGAGGCAAGCAAGTTCTTGCACTGTTCCTCACTGGCTTCAGTGCGTGAAATCTGCAGGAGTAGATATGTCTCTATCTCTGGATGAATGGTGCAAAAGACCACCATCACACTACAGCACTGAACAGTAAGCATTCCTGATGATCCTTTCCACTATTTCACCTCTTTCCAGTCCTCTTCATGTGGTGTAAGTCTGTGTGGATCATCTGTTCTGGTTTTGCACCAGCTCTGGGTCCGGCTCAGGGTTTAGTGTTAGGACTTGATGAGGTAATAGGAGGAAAAAAGCATCTGACAAATTTATCTCCAGAAAGCACAACAATCTTCACCGGTTCAGACAGATACCAGGAAAACATATGTATTGTGCAGGATTTCAACACAGACTAAGTATTTCTTCTGTCCGTCATGTGCAACATCACTCAAACAAGGCTCTTTTCCTCTTTTCTAACAAATCAAAGCTGTTGGGAAAGTGAGAAGGATCATGCTGGGAACTCTAAATGTTTACAACTCCTACATGCTTTGAACAGACAAGGAAACCTTCCAGGCTCCAGGCTGGTCAGAAAAATGCACTGTCCCTGAATCTCATAAACCATGCAAGAACAGTTAGATCCATGGTAGACACAAGTTACGTGAAATTTCTAAAATAGATGGAGCCCAAATGCCCCCAGTGATAATGAATATAATTATATTTACTTCAAAGATATTTACAGTAGCTGAGCATTTTGCTGATTTTGGTAATTAATTTTTAAGATTATGTGAAGCAACTAAAGAATCAAATTTTTAAAAATCTCATCACTAACTTTCTAAGTTTAAAACAAAATGGTCATGATCATGGAAGAACTAATCCTACAGACAGTGTGTAGGTTACCAGAGTTCCACAGCAGCCCGATAAATCTGTTTCCAACCCAACTTGAACAGGGATCACTGGAACATCTATCATGGGGTAACTTACCAAAATATTTTCATTAATTCTAGTTTCCAGCTATTCAATTCTATTCAAGTCAGAGACTTTCCCTCTTTCAGATTATCCATCTTGTTTAGAGCAGTGGCATAGTGACATTAGATGGGAATGACCGGAGGGGAGGTTATGCCACCCAGAAGAGAAAATATTGATCAGTGAACCCTGCCTTTCTCTGGGAGGTTGGTGCTGACCTATCTGTGTCGGAAACATCACTGAGACCCACAGAGCCATTAGGATGCCAGTGCATTTTTAAAAATTAAAATATTCTGTCTTGCTATTTCATCTTGATTCTGACTTTCATTTTAAATTACTTTGTCTCTTGTGCCCTGTTTAATTGATTTGTTATGCTAAATTTGTGCCAAATAAATAATGAGCTTCCTAATTAGCTTATGTTGAAGCAAGGCAAGGATGAAATTATATCCAACTGCCTTAGTGTCTGGGGCCCTATGAAAAAAAAACACACTGAAGATACTAGGAACTGTGCAACTCCTCAAGACATTAGTTGCTAGCATGTTGATTCCCAATGCTTTGATGCTGCAGGGAAGTAGTTGCTTTGAATGCTTCTTAGAACACAGAGCTTAGCTCTCATCACAGCAGTCTCACAGATAACTACAACCTACAGATGAAAATTCCAGTAAGTAATAAAAGAAAAATGCGCAGTCACACGAGCCTCCTGAACAAATAACTGACACAATCCTTTGAATCAACAATTATTACTTTATTTTATTTTACCCTAACTAATCTACAGCCTAAGCAAACAAGCATAAACAGCCTAGGAACTCGGGCACATTTTCAAGGTTTTAAAGGGATCTGAGCTCCTATCCTGTCTTTGATATAAGGTCTCAGCCTTGTACTGCAGATAAATGCAATGGAAAATTCTGACTCAAAAATCAAGAGGGAATCTCTGCCTCCACTTAAGACAATGGCAAAATCCTTCTCAGCCACAATCTAACACAGCCTGAGCTGAAGATCCATATATCCCCTAAGACAGGAGAGAATCAAAAGCAAGACTCTGGTATGTCTATCTGCTGTCCTACATAAAACTGTGCCTGAGACACTGGCAGTTACTATTGCTATCACTAGGCACAAATATCACAATCTTTTACTATTACTATTACTTTCAAAATTGCTAATATTACTGTTGTTCTTGACTTTCTGAAGAATTACTACTCTGTCCAGACAATTTTTGTTATTTTTACGTTACAATATTTCTGACTAGATACACATATATCTTCTGCTGCTATTTTCGAGCATTGTATTTAATGAGAAATCCAAGAACAACTTTAATTTTTGTCAGGACTTACATCCTGAAAATAGTGCAGATGAAGCAGAGTAAGTACAAACAACTTTAATAGGTAACCAGGGAACACACCTAATCTATCAGCCATGACAAGTATTTTATTTCTGCATGGGAGAAGTCTCATGAAAATACATTATGAAATGTAATTAGACACATGCATTAACTCTTTTGTCAAGGAAAAGAAATACTTTTTTAGCTGCTACAGTTCACCATAAGATGGATAACCATATGGCATTGTTAGCTGAAGACTGAAACATGGAAAGGGAAGCTGTTCATCAGATTTAGCTAGAAGCTAGTGATGTCTAAGCAGCAGAAAGAAAAATTCATATTTAAACAGTATCTCTGTTTGCACCCCCCCAATGAAAATAAAAGAGAAGCATGAATTTTTTACCAAGACAGCAAATATTTTAGCATAAGCTTATAAACACATGATGCAAGATTTGCCTTAAAAACCCAGAACAAAAGTCCACCTAGTTCAGTGGAACTAGACTACAACATAAGCCAGAAAGAGGCACTGAAATAAAGAGTGAAAGAATGAAGGCATGAAGTTTATACTGAATATAGGAAAAACTTCCTCATTGAAAGGTATATTAAGAATTGGAGTAAGCTGCTCAAGGAAGTAGTTGACTTACCTGTTGAAAGAAATAAAAATTCCTGATTTCATACAAAAAGTTTGAAGCGTTACGACTGTACCCTTTTGGTTGCTGTATACCTGTACGCCAAACTCCAATTTCTCATCCCTTGAATTGTACCAGTTTCTCAACCCCCCTGAGTTGTATGTATCCCAGCCCCAGTTTCTTATTCCTTGAGTTATATGTTTTGTGTTGTTGTACTCATTGGATGTTATATGTTATATGTATCCTAGTTCTTATTCCTTGAGTTATATGTTTTGTGTCATTGTGCCCATTGGTTGTTACATCTTGTATGTATCCCAGCCCCAGTTTCTTACTCCTTGAGTCGTATGTTTTGTGCTCCTTTTGAAAACCCTTGAAATACCTTGCCTTCCCCTGAATTGGACTGCTGCTGCCTCCCTTCTGGCCCCTTGCCTGCTCCACTTCCTACTTGCTGTCAGATCCTCTTCCTACATCCTGCTGGCAACTGGCCTGTCAGTCAGACTGCTGCTGCCACCCTTATGGAAATCACAAAGCCCAGCTACCAGATGGGACCAGATTGACACTGAAAGCCCCTGGTCAAGTCAAACCAACAAAGAATCCAGACCTACAAAGAACAACATTGGACTGGCAACACCTTAAGGTATTGGTGGACTGTTCTTTGTGTCTTGCCATGACCTTGGAAGTGCTCCAAAAGAGAGACACCTCTGGACTCAATGAGCCAGAGGGAGCCTTGGCGCCTTCTTGAGGACTCCTGTCAGGCAGATAGACCAAGATCTGCCTGCACCACAGTGGACAGAGCTGAGAACTCCTCCTCCGGTGTGTTGCCCAGGGAGCAGTGGTGGTGTGCGCATGCCCCAAGCCCCCATCTCAGGCTGTTTTTAATAAAGGCTTTTAAAAAGGAGAAAAAGGTCTCCTGGCCTGTTCATAACACCTGTGGCAACAGTTTTTCTAACGGATGAGGATGATTATTTCTGTTGTCATTATGAGTATTAACATTTCTGACAACCATATATCTAGTTGGTCAAAGTAGTGTTGTCAAAAAAGAAAAAAAAAGCAGCGGGAGAAAAGACGTATCCTCATAAAAATATACATCACATCACAACAAATATTCAACTGTGATCTTGAGAGATTAAATCATTCCTGGAATAGTAATACTAAAACCTTGAGTTTAGTTAAGAAAGATGAACTTCAAAGCTATATAAAATAATTTATTTCAATTCAACACATATCCATATATTTGCTGTAATGCTAATATATAATAAGAAACAAAATTACTGTCATTTACAAGTGGCTACAATCTAGGCTGTTTTGCTCTTACTAACCTGATGTAGGAGGAGTCCACTTCTTTCAAGGAATTTGG
Source organism: Trochalopteron elliotii (assembly GCA_024734555.1). Classification (NCBI taxonomy): domain Eukaryota; kingdom Metazoa; phylum Chordata; class Aves; order Passeriformes; family Leiothrichidae; genus Trochalopteron; species Trochalopteron elliotii. The sequence continues at coordinate 590,951 of JANPWX010019824.1, read as the reverse complement.
TCACAGTGAAGTCATATTTTTTTGCTTTAATTGGTTGAGTTTTTTCTTTCAGGACACAATTTGGGCAACATTTGGACAATCTGGGGAAGGGCCAAAATAGGGGAATACATGTGCAGTAATTTAGATTGAAGAACTGGATGTACAGTGATGCGAGCTGGAGAAATCCCGAACTAGCCCCTCACTCCAGGCCACAGCAAGAGCGGCTGCCCCCAGACCACAAACGGTACGAGTGCTGGTAAAGAGCAGGGCTGCCACTGCTCTCTACGACTCCGTACTGGGGGAGTGACAAAGATTGAGGCAAAGAACAAGGAGGGATCCTTTGTGTGGTTCTCCAGGTAGTTTATTATCCAGAGAGAGTCAGGAACAAAGGATCCAGGACACAGTTTAACATTGACTTTTTTTTTTTTTAAACGGGGGAGGAACAAGGGGTGGGCACAATCTCTTAAGCAATCAGGGAAACATCAGGGAGATGATAAGGGAGGGGCTCACAATGCAACAACCAATGGGGGAGAACAAGGGGAAGATACATCTGAAAACATCCAATGGGACATAGAAGAATATAGACATTTCTAGACCTGAAGGTGGGGTTGGTTGTGGATTGACACTCTCAGGAGGCAGGGTCAGGGAGGAGTTTGGGTAAGGGGGCCGGGTCAAGAGGGAATGACAGGGAATGGCCAGGGCTCAGGGAGGATTAACGCATTGGAGAAAGAAGAGAAACTTGGAACAAACAAACAGGCTGGGGAAACTTGGAACAAGCCATCTAAAGACAACAAACAATAAGAAAAACACATAATAAGAAAAACACAGCACCACAGTACAGAAATCAGAGTTGTAACAAAATCAGTTGCAAAGATTCAGTTGGGTCCCTCAGAGTTCCTGTGTAACATGAGACAAGTTGTCTCAATACTTAACAGATTTCTAAGTGTATTTTCAAGTGCCACTGATCATGGGGGAATGTAGAGCAGCTGAGCTCTCAGTGCTGCAAGGTGAAGGCTGGATCTTTGACATCCTGTGGCAAATGACAGTGTTGCACTTTGTAACACCAAAAATTTTACCACAAACGTTTTTCTAGTTGCTGTTAAAATCATCTTCCCATCAGTGAAACAGATTCAAATACTTTTTTAATTCACAGAAATATATGAAGTTTTATGTTTGAAGCATCTAGAAAGAGTGGCATGTTGACAGACACCTTTAAAAAGCCTGTGAAGAAATTAATTATTCTATCTTCACAGTAGAGTTTGAAGTGTATACAATAAAGAAGATAAAATAAATGTCAAATAACTGTTCATGTAACCAAGCACCAACCGGTCATGGGTCACTTTGAAGAAAAACAAGTGTACACGTAATTACAGTATCAGAAGATATAAAATGGCAGCTGAAATGACACTGGAGACATAATTCTGACACTTGGTGCTGTTTAAGTGTTTGGCTTTGGAACCCACTAATCACATTCTTTTATCACCAAGGGTGATAAATGAAGTGAATTCATTTTTTAAATGAACAGAAAGCCACTATTTAAAGTAAGGCTACTGCTTGTCATTGATTAGACATAAAAGTACCTTACTCTCAGGACATATTCATGAAGCTCTTCAGGTACCTCACAGATAATCTGAAAACACTTGGTAATGTCACCAGAGTGATTAAACACCTCACCCAAGCTCAGAAGTCAGACAGGCTAAGAAATTCTGTAAATGTTCCTGTTGGTCTGTGGAACTGCTTGTGTGACTTTTGTGAATAAATGGAGACTTCTACCTGTACCAGAGTGCTTTCAGAACCATTCATGTGCAGGGCTGTATTTTTAAATGAAATATAAGCAGCCTGGCAGGCAACTGGCTACACTCTATAAAAAGCTTAATTTGTCTGTTTCTGGGATACAGTTAGGTTAAAACATATTAGCAGGTATGAAAGATATTTGACTCTCTTTTTAAAGCTCTGTGCTCCTTTGTCTCCCTCTTCCGGCTCTTTTGGAAGCATCAAGAAATGTTTTCAGAAGTGAAATGTGCCATTTGACTATGCCATGTGCAAGGCAAGTCTGTTGGTATTTCACTTGATCTCAGGTCAGCCCCCATCTCCACGCAGGATAAGAGAAACTTTTTTAGAAATGTTTGGAGTTGGTACTGAGACAGCTGGCAGCAGTGCATCCTCAGATACCACCTGTCACAGTCCTTGCTGCACGACCAGACCTTGCACATGCTGCTCTTCAGCCAGTTGTGTCACCATTGTTCCCACTTTCTGATGAAAATTGGTGCCCATCTCAGCTGAAAGTGCTCAGACCCTCTGGAGAGGAGGACACTGGTTTGGAGAGACTGCAGATGGGTGAGGTTTCTGTTTTCTGGCTGCTTTTATCACCAGCAGGGGTCCTTGTAAATACTGAAGCTTATTAGAGGGTGTCTAACTGTAACAGCAGAACGGCTGCAGAATTTAACCTGACTCTTCCTCTCCTCCTCATTTCTTATTAAATTATTTTCATTCATTGAGAAAGCTATTGGCTTTTCCTCCTCCAACACAAAATCTACAGAAATTCTTAGTTTAAAAGGCTAGGGCAGGGAGGCAGACAGAGAAGCCAGTCCTCTAGAACAGGATCCTTGTAATTTTTTTCATGAACTATGTCAGTTTTGTGTCTGCTGTCACATTGTTGTGTCAGGAGAGCTGTGATGTCTGAAGTGATCAGTATCAGCTTAAGGTGAAAGAAATGGAGACTCAGACCTAAGGGCTGCTGCACAAACACTCACACACAGCCAGCTGAAGAGGAAAGCAAATTTAGTGAGATCTTGGCAAGAGGTAGTGTTCACTCAGGGAATCAAATCTTCCAAATAAGTTGATAGCTTGTTTTCTGGATGGTGAGAGCTGTCTCTGCAGCAAGAGCCCTTGCAGTAGCTTCTTGAGCTGGGTCGAGTGAGATCATTCAAACCTCTGCCCTTCTCAGTCCCTGTAGCCCAGCTGGTTACACTCCTATAAGACCACTCAAGCACATGCATAATCCTTCACTGTGTATTTTATAAACCAAACACAAAATGTCCTAAATAGCTTAATGATGTACAAAAGATTGTACTGCATGTCTTCTGCTGCACAAATAGCTTTAAATGACTGCTTACAAGGGGTTTAGCTGTGTACTTATTCAATCAGTTCTGCAACCAGGACCACCTTTGGAAGGAGAGGTCAGATTGTCCCACCAGGATATTGAGTGGTACTTTTAAGCATGTGAATTGGACAAGAAGGAGTTTATACTGGGAGGGTTCCTGCATGCTATAGTTGAGTACTAAATTCTGAAGGTGGCCAGAAGATGAGTTGGTTCCAAGGGCTCAATCAACTGCAGCCAGTCCACTGTCTGCCTTCTGATGACAGCTAGTTGGCAAGCTCCTGGGTTATCCTCAAATTAGTGACTCTGGAGCACTGGGTTCATACACAGGTACAGTTCTGATATCCACATGCACTGTGATAGGTGGTGTCCTGGTTTAGGGCAAATTTGGGAGGAAATCTCCGAATGGGGTTCTTCTGAAAAGCAAATCCAAACAGCCCCTCCCCCCAGCCGGTCCAGGGAAATAACTCCCCAGAGAAGAGTGGAAAAAAAAAAGCCTTATTTATTTAACAAACAAAATGCCCACAAGCATAAAGAATGAATAATAATAATAACAATAATAATAATATGAAACAATAAAACCTCTCGCTGCTCCGGAGAGAGATGGCAAAACTGAGAGTCCGTGCCAGGAGTCTGTTTATCAGTCCCTTCAGTGCTGAAAAATGCCGAGTCCCGGCCCGGTGGGCCACGGGTGCAAGATCCCGGTGCTCCTCTGGGTTTTTCAGTCCAGAGCAGATTTAAACAGTCCCAAAGAAAAATAAAATAATAAAAAAAAAAACAGTCCAGGAAAGCTTCTTTGCCTCAGCTAGCTAGACTAACAAAAGGAGAAAAAAACTCTCTCTGGCTGCCCTCCGTGCATCCGACGAAGGAAAAAAAAAGAAACCACACAGTCCCAAGGACAAGAGCAGATTCAGAGGAGTGAGTTTGTTTCTCAAAACAAACTGCGCACTTCTTCTTTCCCTGCTCACTCTCAGAACCAGTCTTAAAGGTACAGAACACAGAACAGACGATTTGGGGATACATAGTCACCCTAGGACAGGTGGGTAGATGGATGGATTGATTTATCTCCAGAAAAATGCAAGGCCTGGATGTCAGCCTCACTTAGAAAATATCCATACCCCATATTCAAGGTAGTGCTCTTGGGAAACTTCTGATTATCTCCAACATGATACTTTTTGTGGGCTACATACTTTTTACCCTCTTTTTCTTGTGGACCTTCAGGTTATAAAACAAGTTCTATTACTACCCATAACAGAGTATTATGAGCATTCTGGGCAGACACAGACACAGACTGTAGGAATTAATTGGTTTCCACAAGGGTGATGTTGAAAACGCAGCAGCAGGCTTAGCTGAAGTCTGCTGTTCCACTATCTCACATCATCTCATGTCCTCTTAATAGAAAGCAGCAGGAATGTGGTTTTGCACAAGGAAAAAATCACACTGGGGTTTGTGAAAGCATACTCTACTGCCAAGACAAGACTACTCTAAACTATTTGCACCAGAAGACAGATCAAAAATTCCTAGGAGAAGTTTTACCCTGATGTGAGAAATTAAATTTCAAAACATGCTCTTCCTGCGGACTAAACTCAGCTTTTGTAAACCAAAAGATATCACACAGTAACGGTTCACATACAGTGCATGCAACAAAGGAAAGCAGATACTTTTTACCCAATCTCCAAGTAATTTCTAATATCCTTCCTTTCAAGCAAATGTCCTTGTTTTCAAGCAAAAGTTGAGAATTGAGCACAATTGCTGCCTAGTGGTGAGAAACCAAATGCAGGACTCTTAGTCGACTCATAATTGCTCATAAGTCAAGAAACATAATTGCTCATTAGTTCTGGACCAGCAGAACTACTGACCAGAAGTCTATCAGTCATGTCATCTGCTTGTCACAGGACCCTGAATTTGGGCTCCACAAAAGTTTGCTTGTGTTGGTAAATTTTCTTCAAACAAGTTTTTCTGGTTTGTCATTTGCTGTCACTTGCAAGGCTTCAGGAAATAAAAACATACTGGGCTACAGATTTGAGTAAAAGGGAAGCTTACAAAGGTGAAAGAAGATAGAAAGCATAATGTGTTTGTTTACTGCAGGAGCAAACTAAGGATCTTCTTCTAGATGAAGGTAAATAAATGGGTCTGAAAGGCACCAAGAAAATAATTAACAGCAGTTCAGTGGATATCATGAAATGAGAGGAAGCAAGAGCTAGACGAGGGGAGAAAAAAGCGAAAGTATGTTGGCATACATTTTCAACTCATTTGGCTTCAACAGGTTACTTTTTAAGCATGCTATGATCTCTCCAATGCAGGAAGAACAATCCTCATGAGCACTGCTGGTAAGAAGTGTGGTGATGCAGTTTTGCAGGCAGAACACGAGAGAGGGTGTAAGAATCCCCCATACTAACCCCATCATGTGTTTCTGCTCTCTGCAGAGCCTCACACGGAGGCTGCACCAATGAGGACACTTTCCTCTCTGGTCTTTGAACAACATTTTCTGAGATCAAATCCGAAGATATCAGAAAGATAAGGATTTTTGCAAGGAAAATGAAAGGTGATGTGTCCTTTCCCAAAGTAGTGGCAAACTGAATAGCCCGGAGTGGTCAGCACCAGAGGAGAAATCAGTGTGACACTCATTTGGTAAGTGAAACACCTGACAAACTAAAAAAGTTTCTTTAAGGTACTGCAAAATATTGTATCTGAAAATCATAAAAATTTCATATATATCAGAATTTCAGCCCAGCTCTTCATTCCCAAGATCCTCTTAAAATTATAAAATCTGGCATGTTCAGAGTAAACCTGTTTTAAAAACACACTTTGCAAATCCCTATTCCTCCTTCCTCCACTATGAGAGAAACACTTTCTAGATGAGCACCTGGAATTTGCTTGAATAGAGTTCACATGCAATGATAGTCATTAAAAAGGTCTAATAATTATGCTGACTGTATTCAATAAGTTGTGAGAGTTACCTGCTCCTGGAGTGTTTCCTCTCCAGTGATTGCTTTTTCCCTTTAATTAAGTGCCACTATTATTTTATTTTCTTGGTCCCAGGGAAAAGGTGTACAGAATTAAAGTGTTAGATGAAAAGCTTTCATTCTGGTAAGTGCTTAAGGGGAAACTTGCATAAACACCAGGAGAAAATAGAAATAACTCATTTCCATTCCTTTTTTTCTGAGGAGTGACTGATTTCTCTGTCAAACAACTTAACAAGGCTGGAACAGAAGTTGTTTCTCAAGTGAATAATAATGAGAAAAGAATGTGATTTGAGGTGCCTATTTTAATTCTGACTTACATATTGGCCTTTACCTTAGATTGAATAGTTTTTACACTAAAATAAAATAGAGGCTTGGTTCAAACACATCAGTGGAAAAGTCTTAGCTTTGAGTCAGGCCTGAAAAGGACCAGCATCTTACTGGGAATGGTGAAAGAACGCTACTGGGATTCTTTTGTTTTCCATTAACTTTTTCTAAAATCACTATTTCCACTTTTAAGTTTTCTTCTGTCCTACTAATAATAACTTTAAAGACCTCCAATGTAGCTTTTGCAGCATATAAATAAATACACAACTTCACAGTACAACTGTGAAGTTTTATTTTCTGTTTTCATATTGCCAACATTTCACCCTAAAGACACCTCCCAGGCCTAGAGTCTGTAAGTAAAGAACTGTGACTCTGATCATAAATCAGTGCAGAAATATGTAACAGTTTGTAGAATTGGAGTTGGTATGAATCCTGTTTGTGGCAGATGAGCCCACAGGCCGGACAGTCCATCAGCAGAAGACCTTCAATCCTCACACCAGCAGAATAGCTAAAAGGCTGTGATGTATCCCTTATACCTCCTTTCTGTCCACTGGACCAACAGGAAAGGGCTATAGACATGTCTCATATATTTAAAATGAGACAGAAGAGTCAATGGACAGCAACCTGACCCAAGGTTTAAGAAAAGTGAAGCTAGCATGTACTGAGACAAAGCATTAGCATGTTATAGCTGATGTTTCCTATTCAATGTAAAATATCAGTCCAAAACACATTTTTCTGTTACTAGCCAAGCAGTAGCCAAAAGATGCAGACAGAACCCCTTATGCTTGTGCTTCACCCAAGTACCACAACCAGACCACAGACATCCTGGCACTGGTGAGTGTGAGAGTCTGAAAGACCTGAAATCAAGCTGCAAGAAGATTGAGTATAATAAAAACAACTTCCTTTTCCTTAAGAATATGCAATAAATTTTGTGAAAATTATCTTCCACTGAAGACCTGATCATGGAAGGGAAGAATCCACAATGTGTTGTAGAGGTGAAAGCATCCAAGGGATTATAGTGATAAGGATAATCTTACAGTGGTTACTATAAATTAAAGAGGTTTGAGATTCAAAATCACAGGCACAGGTAATTAGGGGAGAAAACTGTGGCACCAGCAGAAGCTGTCAGGGCCTTGGCCTCAAAATAAAAGCTAAAGTTTTATCCATCCAACAATATAAACTTGCAGGAGACAAAGCAAGATAGAAAAAGAAACCCTCACAATCACCCAAGTTGACAAAAAAATTGTGCATAGTTTGCCTCAAACAGTAAAAGCTATTTGGCTGCAAACACTATGGGTTTCTGGAGGGTTGCCCCAAGTCAATGGCACCTCCTCTGAGTCTCAGCAAGGAGCCCCATTTCCTCCTTCTTCTGGATTGAACTGCCCAGCTCTGAAGGCCAGACTGCAACAACAGGACAATGGCAGGGACAGTGGGAAGCAGAGCATGGAAGCACAGAGAAGCTTTCCCCTGACTCCAGAGCTAAATTAAAAAAAAAAATAAATTGCAACTCATCTGAAAGATGAATAATATTTACTTTTAACATGTTTTTAACTATCTGAGTAAGACTTATTATATCATGCAAGGAAAAATACCCAGCAAAAAGGACATTAAATAACCATTAAAGATGCCAAAGAACAGACAGAAGTGACAGCTAATCTGGACCTGTGAAGTGATGATGCTGACCCTTTTCTGCTTTTGCTTACAATGTCTTCAAATACATCTTGTGAGCTGGAGGTTTTGGCAGTCTTGTTTTGTTTTCCTTCAGTTATTTATTTTGCTATTAAATACATATTATGTCTATTTGTTTATGGGTTTAGGTTTGTTTGTTTTTTACAACCCATTAGGTTTATAAACTCTCTTCTATATGTCTGTTTCATTTATTTCAACTACAATAGATCAGATGGGATTAGTTGCTTAGCAACTTTTCAGTAGCAGAATCTATTTTGGAGAATTTGCAATGCTTATACTAGAGGTCAGAAAATTTTATAACATCGTAAGCCAACCAGAAAATATGTTTCAACAACAAAGATTTCTTCCAAGGCTTCTATTTCAATAAGACAGGAATTCAGAATACCACCAGAATGTTCTTCTGGAAAAGGGATAACATATATTTAAAATGCAGAAAGTAATAGGAAGGCAGGAAAATATGAGTAGGTTTGGATGAAGTAGTATTATGCCTTTCTTAAGTGCATTTCAAATCTTCCTGCAGTGCAGCTGTACTCTTTCCTCCTACACAGGCTGCATTCTTGTATTTGCAGGAAGGATAAACAGAATAAAAAATCTAGCTTTATGAAAGTGTAATTAATTTTGATTTCTACCTGCCAGTATGTACAAAAGAAGCTAACAAATAATGGCACAATTAAGCAAATGGAATGTAGTAATGGGATAGAAGATATCTTATGCAGTGCTGAGGATGCTGTAGATTGGTTGAGAACAAATTCTCTCAGATGGCAGATTAGATAGTGTCTCTTTTGTGATATTTCCTGATTTACAAAACATTCTTCAATTAGTTTTGCACAACTTAGACACTGTACTTTGGCACACACAAACCACATCCTCCTCTGGTCTTTCCGAGAGATACTTCTACCTTTCACGCTCAGATTACAGTGTGCAGTACATCACACCTGGATTCTCCAAACCTGGAGATGAAAGGCATCAATTCTGTGATTTTTTGGGGTAACTTTATTGTCTGTTTGTTGTTTTTTTAATGTTTGACATAATGTTCTTGGGATCATTACACTTAACAGAATGAGTTAACACTTAAGGTGGTCTCAGCATCACCCAATACGCAAGTGTATGACATAAACCCAAAATGCTTTTTACACTGGCATTCAGCTTATAACATATACGTTTTAGGAGTGCGCTATTTCCATCCTACTCTAAGTGTACTTATGGAAATCATGTGTGGTTCTTCATTTTTAAGACTATAGAAAGGAACTGAATACCAAAATCAAAGTAATGTAAGCTTTTGTTTAACAGAAATTTTTCCCAAGTAAAAGGTACAAATCTTTCCTTCAGATTCTTCAGTGGCCTTTTCTCCTGTATATGTCAACAGAAGTCTGCATTCTGTACTCCTTTGGGATTACTTGGTTTGCTGAGTTCCTTTGCCTTTCTCTGGCAAAAACCGGTTATGCTGGGCCAGGAGGGGATACGCATAACCTGAAAAACTGAAAACAACAGACAAAATTTAGGAAACTTGTTGTTAATGACACCAGATATGCTCAGCAAACTTTCAAAGATAACAAGCTCCCAGCCAACTTTACAAACACTGTTTATTCCTGACTGCTTCCTGCCTTATATAATCATTTCCCTTAGGTCAGACAGCATAGTGCATTTTTTGGACTATATGAGTGACTACACAACACTTCAAATAAGGGAGAAGATGATCAGCTCTCTTTCCTCTTGTTATTTTCAACATTATCTGAGAAACTTGTTTTAAAGAAAGAGAGGAAACCATTGCATTAATACAATGGTCATATCTAGCCACCAGGTGTTGCTTCTCTGCCAACAGGGTATTGAGTAGTAATAGAGAAAAATGAGGTTTAGAGATAATTAATTTCCAGAGACAGAACACTGTTTATGAATAATAGAATTTACCCCATCTCTCTTAGGCAGCACCTTAGATTGAGATTTACATTATTCAATTTTTTTTGAGTAGTTCACAGTAATTTTTCAGTGAGAAAACTAGTAATTTCTTCTAAGTTATCACTCATAAGAATAAAACTGCACTTTGATGTTTCACCACTTTAAGTTTAGTTAAGTTTTTGATGGCTATTTTAACAGAGTAAAATAATATGACTGTTGCATAGTATTAGTGCATTGGCTAGACAGCAAATGCTCTATTTAATGTTCCAGTACAACTCCACATCCTTAAAAATTAATGAAACATTCATCTTTGAAAGTGGAACTTTCCATGCAGAATGTCACAATTATAGTTTTTTAAAATCTAAGGCAATTTTCATCTACTGCTTTCAAGTCAGCTAAAGATGACTCTTACCTTTCCTTTCATTACAGAAGAAAAATTCAAATACACTGCAGAGTTCTTAATGGTGGGCCAATACCTCTAAAAGGTCTGACTGCAGAGCTGCACTGAAGTTGCACTCTTTATTTGCTGGTGGCACAAGGCCTAGAGGAACCTTGAGGGGATGGCAAGGAAATGGGAAGGCTTTGCAGCCTTTCTATCAGGCACTACGAGAAAAAAAATCTGCACTCTCACCTCGAAAACAGTTTTTCATGCCAATTCCACCTGCTGCAGCTGATGGAGAGCTCACTCTGCAGAGGCTCAGGTCTGGCAGAAGGTGAGCCAGTTGTCTTCCAAGAGCTGCATTAAACCAATGAGCTTAAGTTACATCTGAGTGGAAAAGCTGTGCAGCTTGAAATTATCTGCATGGGAGAAAATGATCCTTTTTCCACTGAGAGAAGTGGAGCTTCAGAATGCTGCATCACAAAACATATATTATGTTGTCAGGATCAGACAGGTTCGTAAACTAGGAGCTGGAAATGGATCATGTGAGAGCTTCTTATTTTTACTCTAAAGGCATGATTTACTTCAATCTCTTCAGTTCCTGTTCAATGCAATAAGTGTAAGTTGATAATGACAAAAATGCTTAGAAGGTACCTTATGTGATTTCACAGGAAAGCAGCTGGGATATTTAATGGCTGATGGTGAACACTCCCTTTGTGTTCAAACTGCACTGGCTGAAAAAATCTCACTTTCATGCTGTCTGCTAAACATCCTTGCTCAAAATGAGTATGCAAATTGTTATTTCCCTTCATCTATTTGCCAGAACCATCCAAAATGACCAACTAAAATAATAAATAGAAGAAATCAAAAATTTTCAGGCTGACACTTCTTTGTTATAGGCTCAAATCAAAACAAAGAAGCTCAAAGATGGGTCTTCTTATATCCAGCAAGCTGCCCTCTTTGTGTCTGCCAGCTGTTTGCTGCCCTGTTTCACTGTGATCTCAACCAGCACATTCAGACTTCCAGAACAGTGCCACATTGAAGCTACATAGTCATTTCCCCAGCTGGAGGCAGTTTCCTAAACACTGATTGATCTGGGAAAGAAACAACCATATACACCCACGCTGAGAAAGCATCTTCTTCAGTAATATTCTCTGTTCAGTCCACTGCCTCACCACATTTCCAAAAGTGTGGGCACCCCAGAAATCTGTCTCCCAAAACCTTTTCCAAGCACTGCTTTAATTGTTTGGTTGATGTTTTGGCAACATCCAGTGAATTCAGCTCAACTTGGCAAAGAGTTTTTCTCACATATATGTATTTTCCCCATATGGCGATTTACCGAAAAATTGGGCAGAAACATTAGCCAACCAAAATAAGATCAGTGTGATTTTAAATGCATAACTGAAAAAGATAAAAAGGATTTGAGACTGTCAGTAAGCTTCTGTATAGGTGTACCAAGAAACCTTTTTTTTTTCATTTTTTCACAGCCGTTCCTGTCTTACTCCAGAGAAGCAAAAACCTGTACCTTGTTACTGGTCACTAGTCTGATGTAATACAGGTGGATGGAAGCAAGTGTTATGATACATGTAGAGGCTGGGGAATCACTCACTGGCTTCTCTCTAAACTGCAAAGATTTTCAGTTCTAAAATCCGATTATGATAACTGTACTCCTTAGTTACTAAAACTTAGCATTCATGGAAGGCTCTAAAAATCAGACACAATGAGTTAGAGGCACTTTAGGACAATATGCAAACTGAGGGAGTTACCCAGAGGGTGGCCATTCTGTATTTGGGAATGGGATCTGGCATCAGTCAGAGAGGGGAGAGCAATTGTCTTGTGCATTGCTCATTTGGGTCTTTTCCTTTCCCAATATTATTACTATTACTTTCTCTATTATTTACCATTGTTATTGTATTTGATTTCAAATATTAAACTGTTCTTATCCCAACCTACAAGTTTTACTTTTGATTTTTCTCCACATTCCACTGTGGGGTGGAGGTGATAGTGAAAGGCTGAGCGAGAGGCTGGTTGGTGCTTAGTTTTCCATTTGGGTTTAAAGCACAGCAACAGGGTCAAAGCATATTACTTGACCCTCAGTACAAGCCTTTTTGGATTGTTGAGGAAATGCATTAAACCCAGAGACACACACATGCCCAAGGGCACACAGATGATCTTTACCAAGTGAGGTCAGATCCAGGGCTGCTCCTGGCATGGTCAGACTGTGTTTTATGTTGTCTGCACCACATACAGCACCAATCTATGCCTCATTACTGAGGCTGCAAGATTAATGCACAGGTCCCAGAAGTAGCATAGCCTGGTTATTTTTCGTCTTGTCTTCACTGAGGGAGACCAGGCTGACAGCTTTTAATCTCACTTGGCATTAGCTGATCTCTCAATACATGTGAAGTCTGAATCCATCCCACAGACATTTAACTAAAATTAAGTTTTCACAGCAAACTTCAAATTTTACTTAGAACTGCAGTAACAGCTGGATACTTCTTGAGCATACCATCTTAACTCAATTCTCATCCAAGTAGTTGTACTGTTTTGTTTAATTTCTTCAGCTGAACTGCAGCAAGGAAAAAGAGTAATTCCCAACAGTGAGATGCTGGCTTAAGAAGTGGTAAAATTCCAAGACTGCTATAGACATCCTACAGGATCTGACCTTAGCCTCATCATTCGTCAAAAATACTGGTGATAGTATCCCCATTTCCCTTCAGCAGAAACATAATTTAAAAAGCGAGGCAGAAAAATTTAGAAGAGACATCATTTCTAACATGGGGAGAGATGATGACAAGAAGAGATGGCTGGAGGATGTGATCGAGACTGGTGTTGCAAAGGAAAACAGGGCTCCACAGAATGGGGTCCTATGTCCTGCCTCCCTGGAGAATTTGGTGTTCTGGAGAATTTGGTTTTCTCCACAAAACTTTGTAAACCACAGAGTGTTTGGTGATTTTTATTTGTCTGGGAAGTATTTAAGGAGGAGGCAGATACTTGAGAACAGGTAACAGTTTATCCATTAGAAGACTGCATGCCTTGCACAGCCTGTGAGTAGCACTGCTGTACCCATGAGGGTTGTGGTGGGACAGACCTGGAGCCACAGGGCTCAATCAGCTAAATTGACTGAGGAGACACCACAGCAGGATGTGATTTCTGACTGAGAGCAGAGAATTTATCAAGATGAGAGTGTTAAACCAGAATCTAAAATTGAGTCATGGTTCAGCCAGCTATGGCTTTTAATTTAACATATATTTACTTTTAAGATCTATTATGATATTCGTGTTTAAGAGGTTTTGGCAGTTATTCCTAACATATCTCCATTTCCATAAGTCTGCAGATGCCATTTGGACAAAATTTCCCACGTAATAAATTTGAAGGGTATGTAATATTTGACCCAGTATAAATAAGTAAAAATAAACTTTCAAGTGTTTATTTTTATTCAGAGGTAGAAATTCTTTCTGTGTTTTTCCAAGAGCATTACTGAGATGCAAAACAGCTTGAAGTCAATCACATTGTCACCAGAAAACTATCTTTGCTATGTTTTTAAGGAGATGGAACCAGTACACTAATTATCAGCCATCTGTGATGGGAGCTAGGGACTCTTTTCCCTTCCTGCTTTTATTTGTAGACAGATTCAGATCAGAATCCCTGGAGTATCGGCCAAGGGATAAAAGCACATGAAGAAGGTCCCTGTTGCAAGCTGATATGTGTCCCACAAGTGAACATCAAAAAAAGGATTGGCTAATCATCAGGTTTCTTATGAATATTGAGGACAGTGAAAGAGCATAAGTCTTCCTGGCTGATCCTATGATGCATTCTTTGAGCCATAGGCCAAATCCGAAGAGCAGAAACCCAGCTGACATCTGCAGGAGCCGGGGAGGCTTGTACCCAGCAGCTGACCCTCTGGCAGCTCTAGTCACTGGCAGGATGGTGGGGTGTATTTGGCTGTGCACGTCGAGGTTTCCAAAGCTTGAGTGCTCTGAGGAGGGCAAAGAGGGGCAGAGATGGGCCTGGCTGTTCAGACAATCCTTGTCACCACAGCAGGGACTGTCATTCCTGGTAGATGAATAGGGATCAGAAGAAAACAGGTCAGCTGAATTTTCCTGAAAGCGAGAGCATTCCTTTGCCAGACACTGCTCTACTTATAACCTTTTAATTTTTACAGATTCACGTAAAATAAAAATTGTCCTGGACTCATGAGTCAGACAGTGCATGTTCAAGTACTACCAGACAGAAAATCTTAAAATAAACTCTCCTTTGGAAAATGGCAGACTCTGAGAAGTTATGTAATGATATTTCAGTACCTGCAGTCTTTGGGAGAGCAGTCCTCATCTACAAACTGTCTCTCAGTCTTTAGAAGGAACTTGAGCTGATTTTTTGAGATTATTGCTCAAATGCATATGGCCTTAACACAAAGCTGTCTGTGACACACATTGCAAGTTTCTCTTTTCCAGACCAAATTAGTTGAAAAGAGGTCTTTTTCTACATGAAAAAGATAGAAATTACACTGGCTGTTTCATTGAAATGTTTCCAAACTAGAATATAATTAAAGACTAGACTCCCAAAAGTTTTAAGCATTCACATTTTTCTGGATGAAAAAAGGTGCCAGTGATGGGCAATTTAGGAAAGATGAATGATAACAGAAGAAATGGGAGAAAGATGTTTGAGCTTGTTTCCAGCAAAAAGAAACCTCAAGGAAATCATCAAAGTAGCAGTAAAAGCTTTTTTTAATCCCAAGAGTAACACTGTGGTTTGAAGTCTGGGGAAGTCAGTTTATTTTCAGATTGTCTGTGAACAGCCTTTCCAAAGCAGGTTTATCAGGTGATGTAAGGGATTTTGTGATCCCACCTGGTCCATTACCAGCATCGGCTATCGCAGAAGAATCCTGTGTGATGGGTAATACACACAAATATACACACAAACCAGCTCACACTTCCTTCTGTCCCACCTGCTTCTACTCTGATCCTGAATCCCAGTGGAACCCATGAGGATTTTACCAGGTAAGATTAGGTCCATGGCATTCTACAAGGCACGTAGAATATCAAGCTCCAGAACGTCATGTTTCAGAATTGTGATGCAGAACAAAAGTGAGGAATTTTCTTATGTGAAGAGAGAAAGAAAAATCAAGCTCTTAGCATTGCTGGAACACGGAAAATTGTCTCTGGGAGTTGTGAGAGATGGAAAAAGATACAGATCTTCTCTATCTTTTTTCTAAGCTGATTCACTCCTCAGTGGTATAAATTTTCCTGGGATGTGCAACTGCTATCTCTTAAATAGATCTTGCTCTGAACATAATAGGAAACTTTAACTTGCTTCTAAAAACATAATTATGGGTGCAAATTCGGGGAGCAGTCTGATATTGCAAACTGACAATACCATTTCCTGCCCCTACACTACTGCTATAAATCAGAATTAATGACATTAAAATTAGTAGATTCAGTAATACAAAAAAAGTTGGATGAGTATTGGGACAACTGCAGTGTGAGAGCCCTGACTTTAGCAAGTGCCTAATTTGGGCATGGAGTTTATTTTTTGTATTGATTTTTCTCTTGATATTCTTCATTCCAGAATGATATTGCTCCTCATAAGAAGAGGAATCCATGTAAAGTTGTAAGCTGTCCCATTTCATGCTTTTCTTAGGCACACCATCATACCCAGTCCTGGCCACAGTCCCAGGGAGGCAAGCTTACAATTTACTTTGATGAAGTCACTCATGTTGAGACTGTGCCTTGTCACAAAACTCTGGGACTGCAGCAGAACGTTCCAACACTCAGTATAAGACAAGCCATTACTTTGAAGGGAAAAAAAAAAAAAACCTTCGAATTGCAAGAAATTAAAAGCAAACACTGCAACACGCACCAAAAAGACCTACCCAAATTCACTGAGCATTTTCTTTATGCAGCCCCCACTCTCCTTTGGTAAATTAATTAGCAGGACAAAGAATTCTCCTTAATTTTTGCCTCAAGCTCATCCTTTCCTGAGAACTGGTCACAATTACATACATTCTTGATTTTCTTTTGCTTGTGTTTCTTGGAACTGCCTCTCCTCTGTTTACTTACTAAGATTTTGTCATCCATGCTATTTTACAAAGAGCAATTCTTTCCAGCCAAGAGGAGGCCAAGATTTGGTAACATGGGCCATGATTTCATCAGCCATCCTTATGGAATCCTGAATCAAAATATGAGAGATTGTATGGCAACATGTAAGAGATGAGTCCCAAACTCGCCACTGTCTACCAGACAGTTCCAGTTCACCTGTCTGGTCTGTCTCAGCTTTCTGCCTGTAAAATAAGAATAATGTCAAAAGAGAAACCAGTGAAGGGAGGCTTCCAGAAACCTCTAGAGGCTTTGCTTGGTGGAAAATAATGTCACATAGTAAATCTCAAAAAAGAGCTGGCTGGCTAAAACAGTATTCAGCCAGACCTTTTCCACTTAAGTCAATACCAGTTCTGTCACAGTTTTAATGCTGGTGTTTCCTGAGCTTATGACTGTAATAGGGATGGCAGTATACAGCTGAATCTGCAGACATCTCAATAGGATCTTTGAAAGGCTATTGAAGAAATATTTAAATTATTTAAACCAGTTTATATTTGGGCTAACTATGTCTGAGAAAATGCAGACAGAAGATTTATTTAGGAAATTATCTTTTCCACAAATATGGATTCAAAAATGCTAGGAAAGAAAGTGTTTTTGGTAAAATTTGTACATGGCTGTGGGGCAAAATGACACAATGTCCCCTTAAATATTAGAAAGATATCTGCTGTATTAAGTTCTGAAAGACATGGTAGTTTAGAAATTATCATGTTCAAAGCATGATAATTTAGAAACATACAAAGAAGTTTGTCTGTGGTCCTCTTTTTGGCATTTTACACGTTTCACTCTCAATCTCCCCAAAAAGAGGTCCATGTCAAGCTGTCGTCAGTTGTGGTGGATGCAATGCTGTCCTCTTCCAGTTAGCTGAATCCATGAAACAGCAAACTCAGTACCTTATCAGGGCAAATTTTGCCAGGCAGTAAAACACAGTGACGTGCCCTGGGCCAGACTGCAGATTGCAGAAGAGGCACACACAGACAAGGCTGGCACAGTCTCTTCCGTGGGGAATGGGGGCATAGCCACTCCAGACAGAGAGTATGGTAAGAATATACCAACACACCAAAGTACAGTATATAATGACATTCCAGGAGGGGCTTCCTGGGGAGAGATCTCATTGCAGTGAGATGCCCTGCAGTCTCCTCCTCTCTGAGAGCAGAACTTGTCAGATCTACCCAGTGCCTTTCTCCACCAGCAGGTACAATGATGGTTGACTTCTGAAGCAGAAATGTTATAAAAATGTAATTAGGAAGCCAGAGAAAAGGAGAGGTGACAGCAATGTTAGCACATCTTAATTGCAGAGAATTTTGCCCTCGAGCCTTCACATGCCTTTGCACATCACTGTCACTCTGAAGTGGGAATGATCTTGAGAGCAGAAGCAAAGCTTTAAATGCAGGTTTATATTTTTTTTCATATGTATATATATGCAAGCGTATATATGTGCATAAAATTATTAAAAATGCAACTGTGTCCCTCAATCTGAGAGTTTCAGAATATTTAATTTATCTTCAGAGCAAACACAGAAGCACAGAGCAATGAACATCCCCTGCTGTTAGCTGTTTTTGAAAAAAAGCACCACAGCTTTTCAGACATCTCTTCCTCACAGCAGTATCGCCCTGTAATTTCAAGTCATAAAACTAATACTGAGAGCAAGCTAGAGTAAATACAGCTGCCACACTTTACTCCCACCCCTAGTCATTCCTTGTCTGTCTTTCTGGAGGGAGTCCCTTTAGAGGCTCACCCATGCACGCTTCATCTGTCTCTGCTGTGCTTGAAACAGCTGAGGATTTATTTTCCTCGGGCAGTGCTGCAGAGGGTTCAGAAGAGCTGGTGTATTACCTGCTTTGCTGGTTTCCCCTTCACGTCAATCACCTGATTTTGTACATTGAAAAGGCCATGGTGATGTCCCAGTTAAATGATGCTGTCACAACAGAGGCCACTGGAGCTCATTAAGAACTGTTACAATTGAGGAGGTGGGAGTGAAAAATCCATCAGGTTGGCTAGAGGGACTGTATAAGCACTTTCATAAAAGGTCTATTGTGAAATCCAGGGAAGGAGAATCTAAAAGGGGAAGATGGTGAGGCCACTCTCTCACTACCCAGATGCATCCTCCCAGGAGCAGGGAAGAGGCAGGATTGCAGCTCTGCATCTACCTCTTCCCTCTGTCTCACACTGCTAACACAGCAGCCCTGCTGGAAAGATTATTACCTGGATGTATCTATACCAAAAGTCAGGTAAGGAGACAAAGAGAAGAAAATAAGAGGAATGGATGGTGGTTTCATGCAGCGACAGAGTAAGACACTAAGTCAGAAAGGAGAAGCACCTTCCCCATCTGCCCCAAGCAAGTAGAAACCAGTGCAGGTGGATGCACCAAGAGAGGTTGCACCTGCATGGTCCCTGTATCACAGCATCTGCTGGAGGTTTGTGCCACCAGCATCTCTGCAGCAAGTGCATAGAGGTGGCCCTGACTTCCAGCACATCCTTAAATGTCAGGGTACCTGCAAGGTGCTGGAATGCAGTCTCCTTTGAAACAGACAAACCATGTCCTACGAGATCACCTCAGGAGAATACTACTTGAGATTTCCCTATAACCACCAAGTACCACATTTGCATGGCCACATCCCATTGTCAGAGCAATTCAAAGCATGGGGGTAAATCTTTGTCACTTTTTCAAGAGGAACTCAAAAATTTTTTGAATGGAAAAGGCACATTTATGGCAGGTCTTTCTGCATGCTGAGTCAGCATCACTACAGATCTTTATAAGGGGGAGGGCTTTTGTATTTCTTATTTCACCATGTTCTACAAAACTGATTTGTGAGGGTATTAATCCAGCTTCCAACTGCCATCTGTATTAGGTGCTCAATTTCTGCATTATTCATGAACAAAAACTCCTGCTAAAAGGTAATAGAGCCTCATGTGAGAATAAAGGAAGCTCAAGCAACAGGAATTGATACTTAAAAGGAATTACCTGAACAAATCAATATATCAGGTTGGAAAATGAATCCATATATCGAAAACAAGTGAAAGAAGAGTTAAATTGCAGACATAGTCCCCTTTTTTTCAATGATTCTTACTGATTTTATCCAATCCTTCCAAAGAAAGATGGTACTAGAAATCAGCATAGCTCTGGGATATGATACGCAGAGGTGCTGTGGCATCTCATTCTTGGAGTTTTGAAGGCTTGACTAGGCAAAGACACGGACATACTGACAGAAATCCCACTTGGAGCAGAAGGCTATACTGTGGACCTTCAGAGATTACTTTCCCCCACTCTATGTTTTTATGAAAAGCACTGAAAGCTTCTCCCTAAAGAGGGTTGAATAAGCATCCTGAAATCCCATGGATTTGAGAGTATTCAGCCTTCTTGATATCAGTAATGAAATTCAAATCTTATTTAACATAACCTTCTCAAAATATGTCTGATAGCAAAGCTGCTCATTGTCCCCAACTACTGTTCACTAAAAATCCATGAAAACCAACTATCTTATTATATCACTAATCTTCTATATGCAAAAAAGTAACTCATGTGCTGATGCCCTTAAATGACCTCTTCCAGGAGGCTGATCAGCTCAGCACAAAGCAGAGAAACACCTTTGAAAATGAACAATTATTTCTGGAATCAATATCTGTCAGTAATAAGCTGAGCACCCTCTAGATGCATAATTTCATCTCACAGTCCATTAACTTTCCCCCTTCTTAGCCCGCCACTGGACTGTCATTGTCTTTTAATCTTTAATGCAGTGTGGGAATACTTCAACTTTAACCTTTAGGTATCTCATAATTTCTTATCTGAGACCTTATGTTCTCTGTGTTTAAATAAAATAAAGCTGAAAAAAATCAAGCTCATCTATACATTTTGGTTGACAGCCAAAAAACAAGATTTTTGAAAGAACGTTGAGAGCAGCAAGATAAAATCCTGTATGAAAGCCCATCAGTTTCCCAGAGAGACTGTAATTAAGTTGCAGTTCATAGAAATATAAGAATTGTCAAAATGTCTCCCACTAGGAACCTAGCTCCTATAAGAACCAAAGAATACTGCTTCAGGGAAAAAGAAACATTATACAACAAAATATGCACTTACGTATACTATTATAACAAGGAATGAACCTCATCTAACCACTGGTCTACAGTCTTTTCCATAAAATAACAATAAATCTAAGAGATACAAACAGATAAAAGGAAACAATTAAAAGAATCTTTTTAGGAAAAGATAATAGAAAAGGAAGAAAGGAAGAAAGAAAGGAAGAAAGGAAGAAAGGAAGAAAGGAAGGAAGAAAGGAAGAAAGGAAGAAAGGAAGGAAGAAAGGAAGGAAGAAAAGGAAGAAAGGAAGGAAGAAAGGAAGGAAGAAAAGGAAGGAAGGAAGGCAGGAAGGAAGGCAGGCAGGAAGGAAGGCAGGAAGGAAGGAAGGAAGAAAAGGAAGGAAGGCAGGAAGGCAGGCAGGAAGGAAGGCAGGAAGGCAGGAAGGAAGGAAGGCAGGAAGGCAGGAAGGCAGGAAGGCAGGAAGGAAGGAAGGAAGGAAGGAAGGAAGGAAGGAAGGAAGGCAGGAAGGAAGGAAGGCAGGAAGGCAGGAAGGAAGGAAGGAAGGAAGGAAGGAAGGAAGGAAGGCAGGAAGGCAGGAA
>JANPWX010019824.1:406431-569509 GCA_024734555.1 Trochalopteron elliotii | reverse complement strand
AGGCAGGAAGGAAGGAAGGAAGGAAGGAAGGAAGGAAGGAAGGAAGGAAGGAAGGAAGGAAGGAAGGAAGGAAGGAATTTATTTTATTCACATTTTTGTTTCCAATATTATGGCTCAAACCAAGTATGTTTCTCATAACTGAAAACAGAGAGTTGGGCATGGGTGTTTACCTCAGCCATGAGTCTGATTGTCGCAAGGCAAATCATGGCAATCCAGAGGTGACTGCAGCCTGAAGATATGCAGCTCCTTCCTTGACTTTTTGGGGGAAAATGGCCCATGTACAACTATTCCTTGGATAGCAACTATCAATTTTGCCCAGTTTTTTGCTTTTCCAGGGATGTCTCCTTGATTCTTTCTCAGGAGTTTGACTTTTTCTAAGAGAGCTATGAGAGGAGTCTAAAATATACATGTACCCAAAGCAGAAAATATGTAGTGCGGAACATTGCTGCTGTGGTGTTCCCTAGCCTCAGTTTAAAGCTGTTCAACAGCTTATTAATTTCTGACTGATGCTGAAAATTGAGCAGACGTCTTCATTGAGCTTCCACAATGCAAACTATAGCTTATTTTTTTCCCTGGGAGGTGACAACTAATTCAGAAGCCATCGATGTATATAAGGAGATTAATTTGTTCCATCTGATTTGTATTCCCTTGCAGCCAGTAACAATGAATGTAATTTACCATCATGTTGCCCAACTGTCTCAAGCTACTTGCAGCAGTACTTTCATCAACAAGTTTGGCCACTTTGCTATTCAAATCCCTTCATTCAGAGATAGCTTAAAACATGTAGCATAAAAATATTTAGAAGGGTGTTCTATTCCAGGTGAACTAACACAGAACTCCTGGTAGCAGCCAGTACATGAAGTGGAGCATAGGAGATAAATTATTATGTGGGCTGCATATGGCATTCTTACATATGTATGCAAGTGAAATTGACTGACTTCTTTCCCATCAACACAGCAACACATTTCTAAGGTGCAATGCTGTTATTATCCTTTTCTTAGCGGTGGGGAGAGCAAACAGATTCACGCCTTCAATGCCTGAACCTGCCGTTGCTGTTCTGTGGTATTAACTAGTCAAGTGCTTGCTTTCAGCACATGGAAGCCAGGAGGCCTTTCAGACTCAAAGAGATCTTAGTGGAAAAGGATCAATTTCATTCTAACAGACTCATGTTCATGGCCAGGAAGTTATTTTGGACAGGAATACCTCCCACAACTTGACTGTGATCTCAGTCCAGGGTCAAGCAAGAAGTCAACAATTCAGCTCATAGCATGACTCAGACCTACAATAGTTCTTCAAGTATTCTTCTACTCAAAAAGGGAGTGAAAAGGGCCACTAGTGGATGAAGTGAGTGATATGAAGTACTCCTGGTACCTTTTGCAATCCATGTATTGTGTGGATACTCTGTCTTCCAGAGAGTTAACCCCATCTTTCCAGATCTGGACTGCATTAATAAATCCCACAAGGAGTCATTGTTCGAGACTGTGCTAGTGCCACAGTCTCCATTACAAAGTACTTTCCAAAGACATACAGAGCATGATAGGTTGGACAGTTAGAATATGGAACATCTGAAAGCCTCAGAAGTCTGTTAGGAGTGTGATTTGTAAGTCTGATATTGCAATTATGTCAGAAAACATACCAACCTACCAATTTCATTTCAGAAAGTCGATGAATTTCATAATCCCCTTAATTCCAACTTTCCTCTGCTTTTGTCCAGATTTCTTTCGGCTTTTAACACACTGTAGTCCAAGTCCTTGTACAAGGAAATACAATTCATCAGGCAGTGAATGTCACTTTTAATTGACATTAGCAAGCTTCTTCCCAGAGATGCTGAGACACCTCCAGAAGGAGTCTACAGGGCAAGGGACAGGCTGGGTGCTGTTGTGGGGAGGCATACTGCTGTGGGAGGGACAAGGAAAAAGAAAACACGAGAAGTGCTTTCAAACCACTCCATTCAATAGCGTTCCAAAACTTGAAAGGAGAATTTCATATTCATGGAGGCTGCCATTCATTTCACAGGCTGGAGACATATGTCCAAATACCTGCAGCCACAGGTGATAGCTACAAGACCAGACTCTTTTACTACAGGTCTTGCCAGTGTGTGTCTCAGTCCTGACTTAAAATTTTTTACCTCTAGGTTTGTCAAGGTTATGTGCTCCATGGCAGTAAGACATTATCTGCAATGTCTGCTTCACTTGATTTAAAGTGGCAATGTCAGTTGATAGCAGAGATGTCTAGCACCTCCCCAAGAATTTTTTCTGGACAGAGAAGGACACAGTTGCTCACTATTTTTTGATAGCCAGCAGAGCAATGATACTGGACCACCTCTGCATCTTTTGTACTCTCATGTAATGATTCCAAAGCAATAGACTCTGATGATGAGAATTTATCAAACTACTCAAAGGGACCAGAAGACTGAGTGCAAAGTATGTTTAAATTCACAGGGGCTGAAAGAAGACCTGTTAAAATCTTGCCCATGCATAAAAGGGAGCAGGCATATGTGACTTTACAGTAAAGCACATCATGAGACTTATCTAACTTGGTCTACATTCAAAAAAAAAAAGAAAAAAAAAATGCCTTCCCCAAGTGCAGTGCTCTTTTTGTGAAACTCAGCACCAGGTGTGAAATAGAAACCTGCAGACTGAAATTCAAGTTAGTCCCAAGGAGTTCTCTAAGGTTTTATCACATTAATATTCTAAAGACATTAGTTTGAGGCTTCTAGCCTTGCAAAATGATGAATATCTGCAGGCAAGACAGAGAAGGCACTGCAGTGACAAACAGCATTTACCTCTAAAGTACATATTTTTACCTTCTTTTAGCAAGGAGTAAAGGCTGGAGAGCCATTGTACAGCTGTCAATCTGCCAGGACTGCAGAAAGTTGCACTATGAATGGGTTTTCTTCCTGATGGAACCCAAAGTGCACTAAAAATTAGATAAAAACTAAGGTTACTGTATGGGACAGAAGGGTTTCATGGAGGCAGGAATTCATTGACCACAGCCATGGTCTTATCAAGCTGTTTAGAGTGCCCTGTACAATACTAGACTGAGCCTGTGTGACCTTCCCAAGGGCAAGCAAGAAGTCTACAAGGGAGTTCATAGTATGGCTCACACATGCCATAATTCTTTGGGTGTCCTTGTGCTCCAGGAGAGACTAAGCAGGGCCATTTGACTATAAAGTGAGTGACACAAGGTGCTCCAGGTACCTGGTAGTGAGCCACACTCCTCTTCCAGCAGACAGGGATATCAAACAGATGACTTTTCTTGTCTCCAATGCACCAGAGGCACCACTGTTCTTCATTTTCCACAGTTTCTATTTAAAGAATCTGTGAGTTAATGGTGGCACAGTTGGTACTTCCACTTGGACTTGAAGTGGATGTAATGAAAGAAAGAGGGCTAGGTCTGATGTGTCTGTAAAAGATACGAAGATTCAGTGTGTTCTTCAAGGAAAGATTTTAAACACCCATAACATAAAAAATAAATCAGGCTTTTTAATAAAGATAAGTATTTAAACAGAAAAACTGCATATCAGTTTTCTCAAACCATCAGCAAGTTGTGTATATCAGCAGAGCAGAAGTAAACTGTGCTGGCACCCTGGGATATGTCTATGCAAAGAGTGCCTGGCTATTCTCAGACTCTCAGCCAAATTACTCTGTCCAATACCTGCATTCTGCAATTTTTTAGGTGAAATATACACTTAAACAGAGACAGATGTCCATTACACTTTTGGTACTGGTAAGGCTATGGAGAGTTCAATGTACAGTTCTATCCTCTTTCTCAAGAGTACCAAGAATGTGGCTCCTTTAATTCTTGTGTAAAAAATGGTTTCCTAGCCTGACAACCAAAAGCATATTGGTCTCAGTATGCTTTTCTCACTCTTATTTAAGATATTCTGCACAGTAATGATATAAATCCCTTAACGCATCCACATCCTGAAATGCTTTATGCAGTAAAGGAAGTAAGTACAATATCATTATTGAGGAAAATGACATAATACATTCTCCATAAATCATTTCAAAATCAATTGCCACAGTTCTGAACCTGTCTTAATTCTGTGGATTAATCTTAATCTTGTAGTACAAGATCCATTCTTCAGCCTACAATAAAATATATCAGCAGTTATGTGACCTGACTGGTACATTTAGCATTGCAAAGTACAATGTATAATTAACTGGCTATATGCACATGCAATAGACCAATGTTGACCTAATTACATACTGTGGTTTGCCCTTTAGTACCTCATAAATATAATAAGTAAAAATAATCAACACCCTGTTTTGACATGGAATTGATTTTCAAGGTATACCATTTTCACACATAAAGTTGCATTCTCTATTACACTGAAATAGCCACACAGCTTGAGATTGATTTATTTTGTACCTGGAAAAGACAAACTTAGAATGAGCAATTAAGATTCTATCCCTTCAGAAAGAGTCCACATCAGCAGTCGCTGTTCTTGCTAACTTGAAAGATCTCTCCTCATAACCACTCAGTTAAAGAAATGCACTCCTGGGGAGGGAAGGGGGCAGGTGAAAACTCACATATGGAAGACAAGGTGTTTTTTTAAAACAGGTGAGGTTAAAAGATTTCATGTAGTGCAAGCAGATGTCAGAGTAACATGATTTTCCCGAGAAGTTCCCAATCACCCCTGGAAGAATTAAATGTCATGGTCTGACGCTCTGTATATGACACAGCTGGTAGGTAAAGCAGTTTTTCCTCGGCTGTTTGTCCCTCCTACACATTACATGGCTACTGCCACCTCAGAGCTCCAGCATGACATGTCACACGTGACCTTTCCCTATCTTAGTTCAGAAACAGGTTTGAGCATTAGGAGAAGTACTTAGTAGCAGTGCCCTTCCAAACTGGTTTCACTGGCCTGATCGTAAATTATACTGGAATAACAAATTGTTGCTACAGCAAAGCAGCCAGGCCTGCTCACTCCCACATCCCACAGCATGCATCAGTGTGGTTTGCAGCCACCTCCTAGACCTCTGAATTTTTTGTGAAAATTATTTCCAGTGCTCCAGGGAGCATTAGGCCAGTGTCCAACACAGGCATCCTGCAATGTCACAGAGGGATCCTTGAATGGAAATGTAAGCCAGGATTCAGAGGCACAATCCAAAGCATCTCTTGCTGATGCTATACTCAAAAAAGGAAGAGGGGAAAATAAATACTGAGGGCTCTGTGGATTTTTTTCCCTCAAAGCCAAGAGGCTAAGAATTTAAGGGTTTGTACCTCCCCATTGATACTCCTTCCTTCCTTCCAACAAAGGATCATAGGTCTGAGCAGGTGTGTGTTCATCTACTTGTAGAGAGCCCTCTGTAATCTCAAAGATGAGCAAGCAAAACTGTTCACAACTACAGTGCCATGAGTTTGCTGCAGAATAAATATGTAGAGTGATTTTTCGAGTGTTAGAGGTTTTTTTGACCAAATTGTAAGATTTTTCTCTTTTCCATTTTCCCACTAAGATCTAAGCATAAAATGAAAGCTGCTTCATAGAAAACCATGAAAGAAAGGGATTGACATCTATTAAGCAGCATGTCTCGGGTTTAGTACAGGAAAACATCAGGTTTGCACATCGATTTTGGGTTCCTAGCCTCCACAACCCAGTCTCAGAACAAACCAGTGTGCACTGGACGCAGTCAAGGAGATGCAGAAGAAGAGCTGGTGAGAGCATCAGCCATCAGCTCTCTCAGAGCATCAGCTGGTGAGAGAACATGCCAGCTCATCCGGTGGTTAATCCAGTGTATGTCACCCAATGTATCTCTCTTTCCGTGACCTTCTGCCCATTTACTCAGTGCCTGTTCAAACACCAGAATACAAAAGTGATCTATCTATTCGGCCTCTAAACATAGTTACACACCACCAAAGCTACAAGGGCTTGATGGGGTTACTAACAGGTCAGAGAAATTAAATCCTGCTTTTCAGACCTTTACGTATTTGGAATGAATGAGGAAATTCTGCCTGTGATGCTCTGAATCATGACTGTGAAATTTCATAAAGCACAACAGTTTCTCAAGATCTAGCAGTGGAAATTTCTATTATTGCTTTTGAAATAAAAGTCTTGTTGGTGCAAATCTTTCTATATCTATCAATGACATCAGTAAGAAAGTATTAGCCTTCTGTACAGTAGCAATTTCCACTGAATTAGCCACTTTATGGGTGGGAAAATCTTTGTGCTAGGAAGCAGGGAATTTTCGACAAATGTCAGCATTGTTCCCACTGAAGTATTCCATAGATGTTCTCTGAAGTGAATGTAGTTGGCAACTTGAGATTAATACATTACTAATGATAAGATGAACATGAAGTAGAAGGAAAGTGGTTTCGGTGTTTTCCCACCATAAAGTTTTGTTTGAAAGGTAACATTCACTATGGATATGTAGCTAGCGGTCCTTTTCCATGTCACGGATTTTTTGTAACAGTTTTGCAATTCACTGCTAAGGGCATTGCTAGGGACTCCATGCAATATGGATTTCAGTACATGTTTCAGTGTTATTAAGGGTGAAGTCTTATTGTATTATAAGATCCCCAAGCTCACTATGACAAGTTTCCAGTAACATGAAAGAAGATGTCCATTTCTGTATGGTTGAGCCCACATTCCCATCATTTCATATGATACATCAGAGGTGACACCTCTCAATACTGCTCTCTTGTTCTCAGTCACATTAACCTCTAGCTTCTTTTACGAAAACTGAAACCATCCCACTCTCTCCAGAGTGAGAAGTCTGCTCTGATGCTTTCATGTAGAGCTCAGTGATATTTCCAGCCCAGGGGATGGGGGAATGCACCAGTATCTCTCTCTCTGGGGGAGAATTTGCCAGTATCCGATTCACAGCACGGTGGCCGTTCCACCCGGTCCCCTCTGTCTATTGAGCGTTCTCAGCATGCACAAGTGTTTAACCACCATATGGCTCATGTTTTAAGTCTCTCTCCTCACACAGTTCCCTGAAGCTCTCCCTACCCAGAAAAAAAAAGCTATCATTTTAGATAGGAAATTCCTTTTCCATCACTCCCAGGAAACTGCCTTCTAAAATGCCTAAATGAAAAGCTTTCACTACTCCCACTACTGCAAATGCATGAAAGTATCTGGCTGGTGCTCAGTAGGCATCTCTATCTTCCCCAGCTTTCTTCCCAGTGTGCCCAGCCTCTTTCTGATCTCAGAACCACAAAGACAGTGAATAACAAAGCCATCAAACAAGGTGAATAGGAAGGGATCTCTGGAGGGCATCTGGTCTAGCTCCCACAAAGCAACATCAGCCTTGGAGAAAGATCCTGGATAGAGGGAAAGGAGAGAGAGGGAGGGGAAAAGCCATGAAGAATAAAAGGGTAAGGAGAGACAGGTTCAACAAATACAGGGGAAAAGCTCACTTACATTCCTATTCTCCTAAGAAACAAAATGTTTAAACAGAAGAGCAAGAAAAATTTAAATATCACTAGACATTTTGTTAGCTAAAATTTTCTGACTGTTACATAGAACCTCTGGCCTGACAACCAGTCAGGCAGAACCATTCCAGTTCCCACAGCAGGTGCTCTCCTTCTCTAACACGCATTTAAGATTCTCAGTATCACTTCTGCTTATACATGGACAGATTGCAGAAAGCACCACTGATTTTCCCCAGCACTCCACTGTAGTTTTTTCCCTCTGGCAAGGTGTAACTTCATGGTTGCCTCTTGTGTACCCTTTAACACGTTCACTTACAAAGGCAGCTGTGAAGCTCAAGATTTCTGTTTGCATGCTGAACTCATCACACAAAGCAGAAAAGAGCACCATATGCTCTTATTCGCACAGCAGAATGGGAAATCTAAGGTGAGAAAACGACTTAAAGTAGCAATGCCTTTTTCAACCTAGAAATGAAACAACACACACTTCCAAGATAATATTGGTATGGCAGGTAATACAAAAGTGGATCATTATTAAAGGACTCCAGGTGCAGTTATGGAAAAATGTCCACAAAAGCCCACCCCCCACAGGGGTGCATACAACTTTATAAGTTTGGTAAATTAGCATAATTGACAGAAAAGCACAAATTAGGAGCACAAGTGGTGATGCAATTTCCCCCCAGTCCAAGCCCCTTCTAAATTCTCCCCACTTAGATGGGACTGTACTTTGTTGATAAAAATGTGGGTCAGAGAGATGTTTTTTGGCCTTGGTAGTCAGGGAGAACCAAGATAGGATAGGGGCTTTGGAATATGTTTTGTCTTTCTACCTAGGGAAAGGGCATGGAAAACTCCTGGGAAAACTAACCACTAATACAATAGGTTACAAAAACATATGCAAAGAATACAAAGAAAATCTATTAAAGAAAAAAGGTAGAAACCAAAACAGCCTCGTTACACAGACACAGATAATTCAGCCTTGCAGGGCTGACTGCCATCCATGCAGAGGGCAAAAGCACAGCCTCTTCTGAATTTGAGTCAATCTTTTATGAGCATACTAATAGCCTAATGAATTGAGAATTAAGTTAAACCTTGTGTTATTATGGTGAGACATGGGATTAGGAATTAGAGGGGTATTGATTAGAAATAAATATTTAGATGATGTGTAACGCTTAATATTTCCACATTTGGTGATGTACTCTATTGACTCCTTGTGAAAGAAAGACAGAGTGTACGTACAAAAGCAACATGGAAGAGTGCAAGGATGTATGATAAGGAGAAGATGTTCGCCAGAACAGGACAAAGTATGCTAAACTTACCAGGCTACCAAGATGGCAAGACTCCTCAGACTCCTAGAGCTGGATCAGACCAGCCCTATGGTTTGGACTGTAGCCAGGGGATCAGAGAGCATGTGCAAGGAGACAGGGTGAAAAGTTCCGCCTTGATGAAGACCACTTACTTCATCTCATATGACCCCAAGACCACCACAAGAGATGAGTGCAGAGGCACAGAAGGACTGGCAAGATAATTAGCCTATGGAGCAGGGCAAGGTGGAGTCAGGAAATGAATATGCGTAGATGTATTGCAAAACTTAATGCATATATAACATTTTAGAGGATAAAAGAGAACACAGGGAACGAGTGGGTGCATATGCCTTTGCAGAGATATCCCGCATGTGCCTGGCACCGGACATAAGCTACATACCTATTTTATAACTCACTTTGTCTTTGAGTTTTAGAGTCTTTCCACGTATCAATGGGTTGCTATACTGAACTTGCACTTATGGGTGCAATCTCCACTTAAAAGTTTGTTTTCATATTTTCTGTTTCTTAAGGAAGACATTTTCTTTGGTACTAGCGTGTGTCTGTCAACTTAAAGTTCCTTAATGAGTCTAAGGTTTCTGGGGAAAGGTTGGCAAAAAGCTCATTATAGCTACTTGCAGAAAAAAAGCAAACACTTTAATTGGACTTATTTTGTAGTGTAAGTATAACTAAGAAAACGCCTGAGATTAAATTGCTGCAACATAATGATTACTTGGACTGAAGATTTTCTCATCAATCCATTATCAATGTCAGTCTTTTATTGGAGTAATTCTGAGGAAGGTGCCTTCACACACAGTTAGCCACACCCAGTTAGCCAGAAATTCATCATAACACTTCCTAGTATGCTACAAAATCCTCAAGCCTATATAGGATCAGTAGCTTACATTAACATCTTTTGATAAAACCCTTCATTAATAATGTTAATAATGATAATTCTGTGGATAACAACATCTTTGGAAATGTATTACAAATGTGATAAGAGTTTACCTTGTTTGGATGTGCCATGAAAAAAACAATTTTCTTCCTTACCCAGCTGTTCTTCATGTGATATAAATTCATCTGGACATTTCTGTCAATGTGAAAAGTTTTTGAAAGGTTTGCAAATGTGAGGTGGTTATTTTTGCATATAGAACCATTGGGTAAAACAAGAAAATTAATTCATTTTTCGTCAAGACTTTTAAGAAGCATTTAACAATAAAAATGCAATCTAGAAGAAAAATTTTTTTAAAAAAAAAAGGCAAAAGCAAACAAAAAACCAAAAACCAAAATAAAAACCTGAAACAAAACAAAACAAAACAAAAGCAACAAAAAAAAACCCTCACCACACATAAAACACCAAAATACAACTCTTTGGAATATTATTAACTCTTCATATTATTTTTACTAGCTTTCCTTCAAAGAGAGCCTTCTAAATTTAAAAAAATAAAGGAAGAATGTGAAGTTTAAAGATTTGTATATCAAAACTATACTTTTTTTAAAGGTTAATTTCTTCATATTTTTATAAAGAAACATAAGAAACTGTGAGATAATAGGGAAGCCAGAAAGTCTGGAGATTAAGTTATTTTGCTTTCCCCTCTTACATGAATAAATATTAGCCATCTAGTATATTTCTGTCAGTGCATTGCTGTCAGTTGTTAATAACAATATACCAGTTAAAATGGGAATCAATGGCAGACAAGAATCACCCCATGACTAGATTGTGAGGGGGTGCGGGATAAACCACGTTAATCTGGATTTGGAGCTTTGATAGAGCTAAGTGCTGGGCAAGTTCAGATGACACGTGTGATAATTAAAAAACATTAGAAGGAGGGCTTCACATTTTTGCATTTTGCAAGATGCCTTAATGACTCCCAGGGCATTAGAACATAACATGTATCTTGTTAAGAGAATACAAACTCAGTGTTACAACAAAATTGTTTGATGAGACTGTGGAGATGGGTGAAGAGAGAAAAGGGGGAATAATATTAATTTTGCATTTTCTGAATAGCCTAAGGGAAAAAAAATTCAGTTAGGTCTATATATATTTTTGAGACACCATATTCGTAGCTAGAGAAAATGTCTGCATTCTCAGGCAGTTAGGCAGGAAGAGTGCTGATCCTTACTGCGCTTTCACCAAAATAAATAAATTTAAAAATCCCACAGAACTGATTTCCTAAAGGAATCTGAGAACAGTCTGAATGAATTGTATGGTGAATACTGGTTGTAAATGCAAAATAATGAGAAGACAGGGTCCTGAACTTACAAACAATGAGTGCAGGAAATTGATTACACTGGCTGAAATGCATTGAGGTAACACTGAGAAGTGGAGCTTCCACTAGAAAATTTTATGAAGTGCTTTGGAAATTTATTGGTATGCATCTGTATGTAGATAATTATCCTCAAACTGGCGCTGCTGCTATAGGAGCAGCTCATGCCCTTGCCATTTTCTTCTCATCGCAGCAAAACACCTTTATGGGCTTAGCGCAACAACCATGCTGAGCATACAGCAGAGTCCTCATAATGTCACAGCCTTCTGGAAAAGCAGCCAAAAAGACAAAGGTGTGAAGGCACAGGGTAAAAAATCCATGGATGCATGTCCCCTGTAGATACTGCTGTGGAAACCGAAGCTGCAACAGCCTTCAGATGCCTCCCCAGTGGCTAATAGAGACACCTCCCTGGCCTTTCTAGGGAGGCCACAGAGACTTGAAGTCCTGCAAAGGATTTGGCTCTTTTTTGCTGGGAAAAAAAAATCTCTGAGACAGAGAGCTCTTCCTATGAAAAAGCAGTGCAAAACCTAGAGAAAACCCGTTAACTATCTGAGAGGAAGCTATGGAAAGATGCTTAGGAATGGAGGAAGGGTGGATGCTCAGGAAAAGTGTTTTTCATTTAAAAGCATATACATGCATGTATGTATGTATGTATGCATGATGAAAATAAGATGACGAGAGGAGAGTGAGACAATGGCAACTATGTATTTGCACACAGAAGGCAAATGAGAGAAAGGAGGTATGTTCCTATGTCTGCTGTCACCCTGATGCAAAAGGCTTTTTGTTGTTTATACTCTTGAACTGGAGTTTCTCACGCAGCTTCACAAAAACAATATGTATTTTTAGCACTTATCTATTGTTTACATTTTTCTGCTATGGGTGGAGGAATATGATGGACAGTGATGTTCACCATCCAGGTCAAGAGGTGGCAACATGCGTAGCCAATCTCTGGCCTTTTGTAAAATTGTATATATGGAGTCAGATTTATAGAATAAAGTAGTAGAAGCTTTCCCTTGACCTGCTGCCTCTGTCTTGCTTCTCGGGTCGTCCCTGCACATGCCACAGTCTGCTCAATATGTTTTGCCATGAATATATTGAAAGCCATAAAATGTAATGAAAGTCTAGACCCACTTTACTGTTTTTGTTGGACAAATGTTACAAATAATGTGTTGAATGCTAGAATAAGGTCTTTTTCTGAATTTCTTCACTGTTTGAAACAAATAATTGTTTTCTTTTTGCCACAATACTCTAAAGATAGGTGTGAAGGCACACAGAACTGAGCAGCTTGCTTTGTTTATTCTGCAAAAACTTATAGTCACTTCTTGGTGAACATGATGATCACAACTGAAATATATGTTTCTGTAATCCTTGATATAAGGATGATGGTTCTGTATGCTTAGCCAAGCTCTCCACCTTGACAAACACCTTAGTAGCTGCAGCAACTTTGGGATATCTTGGAGAATCCACTGAATGATGTTAACTACAGATGGACAAAAATTTCAGCTTCTTTTACATCACTTATTCAAGCTAATTCTCTACAGATTACTCTCACATTCACAAGTAAATGGAAACAAACAAATTTCTGCTGTCACAAAAAATTACATTTGAGAGTGCTGTGAGGCAATGAGTTCTGGTCCAAACTTATAGTCAAGGAAGCCAGTTAGTGGAAGCACAAAAGGGCTCTATTTATTTGGGCTAAAAAAGAAATTAATGATTCCCATGTCATACAACACTAATCCACAGATGTTCCCTGTGCGTGTGGGCTATTTTTTCTCTCATAGTGGCTCCCAAACTCACCTCTTCCTCAGTTTCATCACTAGACTTCTGATTTGTATTTCAAAGTCTTGTCTTTATTCCTGTTCTCATCTGCAGGCTTCTCCAACATGGCATACACTTATGTCTCTTCTACTGGGGCCTTTGTACTGCATAGATCTGCTGGGATGCCACTGTGGTGTGTCCTGAGGTGTTTCCCAGCTACTGCATCTGTGTAGGGGCTAATATTCCTGGATGGAACAGAAAAACGTGAATTATGTCTGGTTTCTGTCTTTGTCCAGTTACATTTCAATAACTGGATAATCAGAATCAGAAAGGTACATATGTGGCTTCTTCTTGGTTTTGCTGTCACTGCTCTTCCAGTTCATGGTAATTTGCTTCACAAACAGAATCAGTTATTTTTTACCTACTAAAACCCTGTATAAACACTGCAGTTGCTAATCCTCATGTTTATGAAAAGAAAGAAGCCATTTAAATCTCAGAAGTTAAGCCTAACCCTTCCTGAACTTTTGCAGCTTGTGGGATGCACCATGGGGGATGCTTATCTCAATCCCACTTGTAGGCAGCTGGATGCATGTTCATTAAGTGTTTGGCCTCAACAACTTGCATTGCAAAGTAATGCCTTGTACTAGTGCTCTGAAATGTTTCATGTTAGCTGGTCAGAAAGTAAACTCCATTTCTAAATGCTTTGCAGTTCCCTGAAGATGACACTTTCCTTATTGCTGCCAGTCTTTCTTGTATTCCCACAGGATTAGAAGACAACAGCTTTTTATTAAGAGATAGCTGGGTCTTCATAGGACAAACACAGAGCAGACATGTTTTGTCCAAAAGAACCTGTACATTTCCATGCTTTAATAGCAATTTTAATTGCAGATCCAGACAAGGCAGCCCATTGTCTCCGGTCTAGATTTTTATTTCTAATGAAGAGTCAGGGTTTTTTGAATGAAGTATGCACAAAAATCCAGAACACAAGTGGAGTAAAACAGGAGTTTGATGAAGATGCAAATGAATTTATATATCAACTCCACATTTCATAGCCTAAGTGTATGTTTGCCATGATACATCAGGCCTCTGAAATGCATTGACAGGCTGCAATGACCAGCTCACTAAGATGCTTAAAGTGTGTAGGAGGTGAGTTTGCTCCCCTCTGGCCACTTCCTGCCCCTCAGGCTGTCCTGGGATCTCCTTGAAATGAGCAGACCAGGAGGTGCACCACAAGCACTGCAGACAGCAGGTAAGTTTGGCAATCATTTCACAAACAGAAATGTTGTTATTCCCACTTCTGTCAAATTTAGGAGAAAATTTGGTCTTTTGATTTTTTTCCTAATGTCTGTGAAATCCTCTTTCCTTAAGGGAGAAGGGGAGAGTAGCAGGAGAGCCAAGACCAGATTTTTTGCCCCTTGTTACAGCCTCTTTCTCTCTGTGGGCAGCATAAAAATGGCTAAGAGCCTTCCACGTGGGTAGAGCAAAAGCTGTCATTTTGATTTCTCCTGGATGGAAGCTCACAATGCTCAGCAAAACACCAAGCTTCCCTGCAGCTAATCCCTTCCACAACTCTCCACTGTTGAATAAAGGCTGGTGACATGCTTCTGATGATGACAGATTTCTAGCCAAAGGAGAGATTGATCCCAGCATCATGGATAGCAGTAGAACCAAGACATGGGCCATGATGGATCACCAGAGGTGATCTTCTCAGGTGGCAGAAGACAAGTAACTCCATCAGGGATGCTAAATGCTGCCACATCCACTCTCAGGCTCTCCATATTGAGCAAAGGGCAGCAGCACAACCCTGTGAGGAGACACAGACTCCTTAGAAGAGCACTTCAGAGGAAGACTCCTTGAAAGATGACTTCGTTGCTGTTTCTTCCTCTGCTGTTACCCTGGCTGCTTCAGCATGGCTGGCTCTCACACAGCAGTTACATGGGAAAGCCAGCAAGCCAGACCTGGTGAGCTGACACACTAAATCATGAGATCATAGGAGCCCACGATTCTCCAGTCTCTCCTGGCTCAACACATAGAAGACCAAACACATATCAGGTTCATGGCCCACTCCCTGCTTCCTGCAACTGCCAAGTAAGATGTCTCTTACAGTCACTCATTTTCTCTCATGGGTGCACAGGAGGACCTCCCTTGAAAGACACACAATCCTCACCACTGACAGATATTAACATCGTTAAAAAAGCAGATAGAAGACAAGAATGAGCTTCTCAGTCTGTGCGATATTGCTTCACACTGGAGGAGTCTCAGCCCATGTGTACTCACCTTCCTTCACAAAACAGGCTCCAGAATAAAGTATCAGGATATTTGTCTTCAGGTTTCACTTGAAACAATAGGTTTCAAAACAAATTGGATCCTGCATTACTTTTATTTTTCATTGAGGCGGAGGGGAAGACAAGAAATTTAGAAATAAACCAAGGGTGATCCAGAACACAAAAGAAAATTAAATTAGAGGGAGAGCAGGGAAGGCTTATAACAAAAGCATATTCCTTTGAAGCCACCTTCACATGCATACTTTTCCCTCTAGCTACAGCCATTTTGCAGAACTTTATTAAAATAGCATCTTTGCAGAAGGCTTACTTAAAGGAGAGAAGTAATATATTTTTCAGGAACAATGAAAACAATCTCCTATAAACAAGAGTGGTTTTCCTGGCCAGGCAGGAATTCTTTAACTGCTTTTTAATCTGCATCGATCACAGGGATGAGAGGGATCAAAACTACAGCAGAGGTCTGCGATAATGGTATTGTCAACTGTCTTGGTAATGCTCTGTCCAGTCAACAAACTAGTTAAACAGCCAAAGATACTGCTGCTGATGTCCTGCAATGACACCAGCTGGCAACAAATGTCCTTTGTGAAGTGAGTAATGGGTCTACATCGAAAAAGTGCTTCAGTCAAATTTTGTAGTGTTGATTTTGGGCAGCATTTCAGCAACTCAAACAGGAGAAGCAGTAGGAGGATGTGTGGTCTCTGTGGGCAGCTTGCTGTCTGTGGGAATGAAGCAGAGCAGATGCAACCCTTGTATGCATCTGATCATACTTTCTGGCATGCTGAGATATTTGAATTGCAGATTTGTGGCTCTTCCTAATTTCTTGGGTTTCGTTGTTTGGTTTTGTTGTTGGTTTTTTTTTTAATTGAAGCATCAATTTTAAGGAAGCTTTTTTACTATTTTTTGTATAAACTACATAATAGTCATGAATGAGATGCAATTATACTGGAGAAAAATGGGACTACTTCTTCTGCTTCCAAACATCAATGAAAACTACAATTAGTTTAAGAGTAGTCTGTGCCGATTTCCTTACTCCAGAACGTTGTGTATGAATGAATTTGGCCATGTTTCCAATGATCAAGTGTTCCACCAGGTGTTGACAGCTATGCCTTGGCTGTCCATAAACTAAATGTCTTCAAGACCTCTAGGAGCAATGAGAGAATCTCAGAACAGACAAAAGAGGATGTAATTGTCTCTCAGTGTTCATGGGTTTTCCCTCAAAATAAATAGTTTTATTTGGTAATCAGCAATTTCTCTCAGCTTGATATCTGGTTGCGAGACATCAGGGCTGGCAAAATGGAGTCCTGATCCCTACAATGAGTGTACCAATAAGCCTTTATCCTTGGAATATGGGTCCAGTCCTGCATACCACCTGATCCCTGAGAGAAAACTCAGCCAGCTAGTATAAAATCCTGATTTTTTTCCTTCACAGTAAAAAACCTCTAAGACCACTTCAAACCCATTAGGTCCATTAGGGCTCCACTGGGAGCAGGACGGGCTGAGCCCATAGGATACATGGTTTGGCAGGTTTGCAGTAGCACTTGGAAGACCTTCTGTGCCTCTTCTTGGGAGTGTGAAGAGAGTGACCCTGAGTGAGACATCAGTCCCTGACATACTTGTGCCACATGTACACCTTCAGGCATAGGAATGAACTTGTGAATGGAGGATATCCAAGAAGATGAAAGGAATTGATAAGCAATTAAGCAGTTCATTTAGTGTTGTCTAGGATTGTTTGACTGCAGCAGGGTCATCAGCCATAACTTGCCCTGGGGATAAAAATTGATTCTTTTCCTCAGAGGCCTGGGGTCAGAAAAGACTCATGGGTTTGCTGTTGACAAAGAGCATTCCTATCTGAAGAACATACTAAAAATATCCCAGATGAAACAACTTCTGACTAGACTGATGATTTATTTAAAAACAAAAAGAAAAGGGGAAAGAAAGGAAAAAAAAAACCACAAAAAAAGAAAACACCTACAGAGCATCCATTATGGATCAAGCTGAATAACAGAAGCATCAAAACTAAACTCTAAATCTGACATTGTTCAAGAGAACACCCATTACTGAAAATATATTTGTTGTTCTGCTAAACTGGGACACTGCATCTTTGAAAGGAAATCTCTGTTGGAATTTCTGCATTCTGCAAGAACTCTTTCTAAAATCTAGTTCATTCCAACATCCTTTGGTAAAAGATGAAGGGATCAGAGAGCAAAACCATCACAACCTCTGTAATGTTATAACTAAATCCCTTTACCCTAAATAACAAGCTTTCTTCACTAAGCCTGGCTTTTTTGACTTCTGCTCCTGCAAGCTAGAATCTTGAGCTATTTTAAATCTTGTAAGCAGAAGAAAGCATATTATTCTTATACTTCCCCTCTGTTTAATGCCTCCAGACATTGTCTGGGATAGCACTTTACCTGGTTTCAGAAACACTGGTTTCAGACAGTTTAACCAGGCAACGGCTGATTTTTCCTGGCTGACAGTACTCACTGCAAGCAGAAAACAAACTGGAATGAGCAGAGGGGTAGAAGAAGAAAGAAAGAAGGAAAGCAGATAATTTTTCTAGGTGTGTTTAATTGTTCCAACTACTTCTCTGAGTCTGCTTCTCTGCCACCACCTATGCCATTAATATTTGTGGCAACCTAGAGACAAGATGGTACAGCCATACACTGGACATAGTCTTCATGCTTTTTCACTGAGGGAAATTTTGGGCCCAAATCTGAATAAATGGATCTGCTTCATCCCTTATAGTAGATAACAGGGTTGAAATCTCTTGCAGGCACAGCTATAAGAAATACCAGTCCTGACCAGGAACAGCAGTATTGTAGAAGTACTGTACATAGCTGCCATTACATCTCTCTTATATCTGTGTATGCACTCCATGAAGTTATTTGTTTATGGATCGTGAAAAATATTGGTTCTTGCCTTTATCAAAATGAGCACTCTGAGCTGACATCAGTGTCATAGCAAGCCAAGCTCAGTTATCTTCCTGTGCAGAAGTTACCAGCCCAACACATCCATTTTACCCTGATGAGACTTGATTGGCTGCAACAGAATTGATCCTGCCTTACAGAGGTGCAAGTGGTAATGATCCACAGAGTTTTCATACACATTGGTGATTTGAATTGTGGTTTTTGTGGTGCATAGCTGGGACTGCATTACATCACAAGCTTTTATATTCTACTTAAGTTACACCTGACAACCTAAAACTGCTCTGAATTTCCCAGACATGCATTTATTTACTAACAGCAGAGTTTATATGCTCTTAAACACCCAAGACAAAGACATAACAAAATATTCTCATATGAAATATTTATGTAAGACTTTACAAAAATATTTAAGATTAAAATAATAATACTGATTAACTGGTCTAATTAGTGAGTAAACATAATTTGTGAAAGCTGGAAATTTGCTAAATAAAGTTCAGCACCTTAACCTTAGCTTTGCTCTGGCCTTGTATGTGTAATATACCTGTCCCTGTATGGTGTCCTGTGAGAAGACATAAAACATAATGCAAACCACGTTGTACCAGGCTTGACCTTCACATCCCAGGCTGGGTTGTCAAAGCTGTCAGGAAGTATATGTAACATCACGATTTTAGTTATTCGTGTGTGTGTATAAGTAAATAACACAATGAGCACAGAAATTTTGAAAGAACAGCTTGGCTTTCACAAAACAGGCAACAGTACCCTTGAAAACTAAATAGTTTGCTTCAGTAGTTTAATGACTGGATGTCTTTACCTTCCCGTGATGCTTGCCCTCACATGAAGTGAGAATGGCTGTCACATCCTGTCACACAAAAAAATTCACAGGCTTAATTAACACTAGAAAGCTAAAGGGCTAAATATAAATTTAAGACAAATCACTCTCACCTACACCCTCTCAGTGTCTTTCCCACCAGCTGAATAATCCCTTCCAGCAGAAGCTGCTTTTGAAGCTGACACAAATCTGACAGTCAGCAAAACACAATAGTGAAGCTGCTTGTTTTCTGTTGTGCCTCTGCTACAGAAAGAACTTCAACCTTCCCTGCCCACCCCTCTTTAAGGATTTCTCAATCTCTGAAGAGAAGAAAGAAGTGCATGACCCCACAGAATCAGTGTGATGCATGGAAGGCTGCCCCCATCCATATCCAGTGAGTACAGAAATTCTGCCAAATCAGCATCCACACTGCTCTACACAGAGCAAAATATAGGAAGGGAAAGGCTGAGGTGAGTTAAGCTCCAAGCTCTCCATTCCTGTCACTTACAGTTAGTTCCACCAATTTTCTGCAGCTTTTCTTTACTCTTTTGTAAATAAGTCTTTCTAATTCCACAGGATCTCATATCTTCAGTTATCAAAAGACTTTTGGTTTTAGAAAATGTTAATTCACTTTTTTAAATTAACTTTTCTTCTCTTATTATGAGCACTGGGAAGGTACATGCTTGCATCAAGGAACTTGTGTCCTGATGCCTTAGCAGAATTTAGGCACAGCAGGAACCCCCATACACTAAGGGAGCAAAGCCCATAAACAGTTGTACAGCATGGAAAACCCTTACTGAAAAGTAAAGAGAAGAGCTGTGAACATCTGGCTCTGAATACTCTGCATTCATAATGCATATATGCACAGTGGTGATTGCTCAACATCCGCCATTGCTTCCTGCCAAGTAAACACCCAAGAGCACTAGAGGGCTTTTGTTGTATCTTTCCAGGCTGGACCACTGTTAGAGGCAGCTTTTCATCCAGTAGCCCCACTAGTGGAGTCATTTTAATCTTCTAGCAAAAAGTACCTCTGGAGCCCATTTTGGGAATGGAGAGGAGATGTAGAGGGGATGTAAAAAAAAAAAAAAAAAAAAATCCCATTTCAAAGCTCTTATCCTGCTGCTAGAACAGGAGGAGAGGGGTGTTAACAGCTGTCCCAGTTCCCTCCCCCAGCTCTGGCTCCCTGGTGTGTTGTTGGGTGCACTCAGCTCATGCCCATCAGCATCACAGGGGAGGACACTTTGCCATCCTCAGCTAGACCAAACAAATGTGTGTTCAGGCTGGACATTAAACTCAGTTGCCTTTCAGCTGCCTCCTGTGATTGCCAAAGAAGCTGCCTGCAGACAAAATTGTGCAAACAAGCCTGAGAGACAGTGCAATAGTTATTTCTATATACATATTTTATATGTGCATACATATATATCAACATAAAATACTAATATTCATTTAATTATAACAAGCACTGTGTTATATAACCTGGATCCAAAAGGAGAGAGAGAGGAAGCAATTTACAAGCGTTGTGGAATTTTTATTTATTTGTTTGTTTGAAATTTCAACTCTCATTGACATTCCTCATGTCCTTTGCCTTCAGCTAAACCTGTTTTGTATTTTATATACATATTTGTCATTGGTTTTCAATTCTTGACTTCAGAGGCCTGTAAATAGATGTTCAAGAATAGATATTTCTTCCACTGTTGTTCATGTTGCATGAAAATCAGTACACCAGCCTGTTTCTCTGATGTTCCACACCTGTATAAACACCTCAAGACACTGCAAGGCAAAATCTAACACCCAGAAACTTAGTGGTATGCAGGTTCTTCCCTTCCATTGATTTTTTTGAAAATAGTTCATTAATTCTTGAGGAGATTGGTTCTTATTGTACTGATTTGAATCCAGACTAATTTTCAAATGATTCGTGTCATTCTTTTTTTTTTAAGTTTTTGGGTTTGTTTGGTTGGTTTTTTTAACTATGAGATACAGCTCAGGTAGAGTTTGATTGAATGCAAAAGGATTACAAATCTTGTTCAAGTTTTTCAAATGTGCTAAAGTGAATTTAGAAATGTAATTTGTTCAGGACCACCTGTCAGCTTTCCACACAGGCCTACGTTAACATAAGAGCCCCTATATTCACCCCACCCTGTGTTGTTATCATACTCTGTTGAACCTGTTACAACTGAGTAATCCTAAAAAACAGGTCAGACAGAAGTCTATTTAAAAATAAATAGTATGGAAGTTATAAATAATATTTGTTGATGTGTATGAAGAAGTGTCAGATGTCCAAATAAAAAAATGGTATATCAGTTTAAATGAGAATCAGAATACATATGCAAGAAAACACAACTGAGATTATACCAGAAAATCTATCTTTATATCAGTCTATAAATTTTGTCAAACCCTTTCTATTTCTAGTAAGGATCAAGATTCCACTTTCACTGGACCTCATATAACCAGAAACACATCTGGAGAATTTTCAGCACAGGAAAAAAGAAAAAAAAGAAAACCAACAGAATTTTCTTAGCTTCCTTGGAGCAGCTCTTGACATGAAACCACATTTTTAGTATAATGTTGACTGCCAAATTCCCCCATAGACTTCCTTTGGGAATTGAATGAACTCTGTCACCCTGCAGCGCTGCCTCATTCTGCCACCTTCAGCAGACATTTACACCGAGACACCTGCTCAGTGAAGGTTGTTAGATAGTAAGTGTTTCATAGTAATCTGTAGTCATTCAGGCTCTGCCAGACAGGCAGCATCAAAGCCATAATGACAATAAAACTTTTAAACTGAAAAGTTACTTCCCTTTCATAGCTAGTGATTATTTTTGGGAGACTTCAAGGCATGTGTCTTAATTTAAAGGCATGTGGTGCCTAGGGATTTGGTAGTGAAAGATATCAATCCTAAATCACAAGTCCAAACCCTTTTGCAGGGCTACTGCCAGACTTGCATCGTGAACCAGTGAGTGTTTCACAACCAGTCAGATGCACACTGATGCTCCCAATGCACATGCCAATGCTCAAAATGAAGGAGAGAAGCGTCAGTGTTTGGTTTTCTTGCTGTGCAGGATGCTGCATCAGAGCAGGCAGTTGCTGCCTACAATCTACACAGCTGTGCCTCACATCTAAAAGGAACAAAAACAAAGTAATCCAGCTTTTTTTCCTGTTGGTTAAAAGGGTCTGTGTGATTCAGAGAAAGAATGACACTGTCTCTGTGCCAGACTATCTTCTTTGTCATGGGATGCATGAAGATGCAGCTTCTCTGCAGGGAAAAGTACTGATGGCAATGTATTATTGAAGAAAAGCATAGTGCTTTGGCTCAGATTTCGATTCCCATTATAAGGTAATGCTGTGACAGTGTTCTG
This sequence comes from Trochalopteron elliotii, assembly GCA_024734555.1. Lineage (NCBI taxonomy): Eukaryota > Metazoa > Chordata > Aves > Passeriformes > Leiothrichidae > Trochalopteron > Trochalopteron elliotii. Next base: position 547,442 of record JANPWX010019824.1, on the reverse strand, counting down.
TTAATACAATGCATTTTGGCAGTGTTTTGCTTCATTGCCCTTTTTAATAAAATAGAGGGTAAAATAGTAATGATAGATCTGCTTAGTGAGTTAACTCAGGTGGCAGTCTTTTTTCTCATATCCAGACCATAGAAGAGCCCTCTTGACTGGACCTTGCACCTGTTTGTACTTTGTGACTTTTTCTGTTCCCTGAAAGACAATCTGATCTGCATTGCAGATGATTCTTTAATCCTCAGGTCCTACTGGAGCATAACATTGCAAACAGCTGGCTTGAGAGCTACAGGCCGTTCAGCATGATTTGAAGCTGTGAATATACATATCTCCTGGTTACAAGTGTATCTACAGGCTGCTGCCCCTCTACCACCCCTTCTTTGTGTGACTGCCTTCCCAATCAAATAAAATCCTTAGAAAGGAAAACAACAAGTGAAAGCCACTCTGAAGAAAAATATGAGACTGTATACTAATTGTTGATTTCCTTACCCACGTTTTCTGCCTCCAACCAATTCATGAAGTATTTTCTAAACCTACTTAGCTCTCCTACCTCAATAGCTATCCCTAGTGTGTTGCGGTGCGTGATTGAGGTTTTCAAAGTTGTATCTGTATTTTGTTTATTTGTCTGTACTTGGTTTGCTCCTTCCAAAATACCCTGATATCACCTGGCATCACCCAGAGGAGAGCACAGGGGCCCAAATCACTGTTCTGGCACATGTTCTGGCAAGTGGACTCCTGGCACATGGAACTGCACTGAACAAACACCTTCTAACCCAAGCCAGATCCTGCTCCGTTCTTCCAGCCTTAACCACGCTCAGCCAGCAGAATTGGGGGACCCACAAACTGTTCGGGTTGGTCTGGGGAACCGCTTTAGCAGGTAAGCAGCCCCCCGAGAGAAACCAACCCACACTAGTGCAAGGCTTTATTTAAAGTCAGACACATATGGGCAAAATCAGCTGCCATTTATCAATTAGCTATCCCTCCAGAAAGAGAATGTAGGGCTTTGACTGTCCTCCAGGTTTTATGATCTTATCTTTCCTCTAAAATTGAGTTAGACCACTGAAGGTGAGGACTGCTTGTCTTTGTCACATATCAGCCCTATTTTGCAGGCAGACTGCTGCTCTCCCTTGCAGCCCTGAAAGCAGTATAGAAAAAGATTCTCATGTTCTTTGAGAAATCTTGCATATGAATGAAATCCATCTCTTCACTACCTGTTTCTCTCATTCATGGACAAAATACAAGAGAAGGAAAATCAGCTCAGAGATTTTGCATGGGTCACTTAGCAACCAAGTACTGAGCACAGAATCAGTTTCCACCTAAGACCAAATACCAGGTGCTGAAGAAGGAACATGATCCTTCAGAAGATCCTTTCAAATTTGTGGTAGTTTTGGTAAAAAATGTTGCAATGTTTTCCTGAGATGAACAAGGGAAGCTTCTTCTTTACTTTAAGCTTGAGTTAGATTCTGAAATGAGTCCCAGCAGAAAGAACAAAATGCTATCAGAGAAAGAGGTTCCAATACCATCAGGAAATTCTGCTGGTTGCAATGGCTGGGGAGTTTGGATTAGGCTCTTTTTTCTGAGAGTCACTGTATTTGTTCTTAATCTTGTCATTTTGGGCTCACAACTGCAGCTTCTTATGGGAGGAAAAAAAAAAGAAAGGAAAAAAAAGCAGAGGGAACAAATATGGTTAGTAAGATGCATAGTAGAGAATAAGAAGTGAAAAACATTGTGCAAGAGAGACATCACTCAAAGGAGCTCCCATGAGCTCCAAGAGATACAAGTCTTCTTTATCTGTCCCTGCCTTACTGCACTCCTGGTTTTGTAGTTAATTAACATCTCAACTCAGTGAAATTTCAGCATTAGCAATTCACTTGATATCAAGTGAAGAATGTGAGTGGCACTACTGAGAGGGGTGCAATACTGGAGGTTGCTCAATCACACTGAAAGGTTATTTTAATATGCTGCCTGTTTACACTGCCTTAATTGCCTACAAATGGTTACAGCAAGTGGACTATGGCGCTAGCTTTCTGTCAGACCCTGGATGAATGAAATGTCCATCAGCTCTGCAAAAATATGAGATGTTATTTGCTGCTGAGTGACCTTTAACTCACCAGATCCTTGAAGAAAGTTGATGCATGTGCTCTGATTCAGATGCATGTCACCATTTTTGAAGATCCACATATCTCTTACTCTGTTGAAAAACAAGAAAATGGGCACTAAAAGAAAAGAGACATTTAATTCTGTTTTACCAATATATCATCATCTTTTTTAAGCAGCTCTCTGAGTAGTTTCTTCTCTTTCATAATTTAAAAGTCTATTTTAATTCCTGGATCCTTATTTCCCTTTAGGGAAAAATCCTTTTATTTTTCTAGGAAAAAATAGGAAAACTGTTCCTTTTTTCTAAAAGAAACACCTGGTTTCCTATTTTTCTCCTCTGGTGCTACATTCAGCTATGTTCTCCATCCTTAATACCCATAATAAAACATTTATTTCTGAATTTATTAATATATTTCATTTGATACCTCCTCAAAAGAGAAGAGAAATGGAGACGAAAAATGTATTCAGAGAAATTAATGTTAGAGAAAGGCATTTAATTAATATTTTTCACCTTTAACGATATAGAGCCAGTTGAAATTCTGGTAGCAACAGAGAATTCTATCTGCCTTATATGATTATCTCCAAGCATAACTTTTATAATTGTGATTGCTGGGAATGTAATTATTAAATCCAGAGATCTCATCACCATATCTGAATGAATGTATTAGGCTGCCAACTTTACATATTTTTAGTTTTAAAATATCCTGCCAAGAAATTAATTTTCTGTAAATATGGTCAAAAACCTCACAGACTACTGTGAGTTACAAAACCTGAAGACTTATAGGAGTACTTGTAATTTATATCTAGCTTTTTCTAATTCTGACTTCAAAGTGTTTCATGGTTTATAGAAAAGTGGTTTTAATCAAACCACCAAATCTCACTTGTTGACAGATTTCTCCACCATTATCAGACCACTCAGGATTTACCCCAATTATTTTAAAATAAAAGTGTTTCCTTAAAATTAATTTTAAGTAATTCTGCAGGGCTATAATTAGCATGAATTCTCAAAATGCACATGAAACACTCAGTGTAGTATGCTGGCTGCAAAAGATCACTCATCATCACCAAATGCAAACTACTCACCTGAGCCTTGAAAAGGGAACTCAAAGAAAAAGTTTGCACTAGCTTTCTCTGGGCATTAGTTTAGGTGAAATATGAAATTATTAACATCTCTAGGGTGCATCAGTTTAAGAAATATCACTTTTAAACACCACCTACACCAGAACTGCCATTCTCTGGAGCAGGAGTGGTAACTTTTTTTGTTTCTCAAATGTACTAAGTTTGTTATCAGCCAAAACTACTTCTTGGAAAATACCTCTTGACATCTTCAAGTTATTCATTCAGTAACATCTAAACTTCCAAAGTGAGATGTCCTCATGTCTGCCACACAACAGAAAGGCTAATACATAGTTAGCAGAATTCTCAAAAAAAACCCCACAAATTAGTAATTTTGACTGGGTTTTCCTATTTTAAGTAAAATCCAAGTACATTTTGAAACCAGCACCTCTTCCAAAAACGTCAGTTCCAGACACTGACCTTTCTACTCCTTTTCCTAGTTTTTTCACTTCCCCTATCTTCATCCACATAAAAGAATTTGACTCATTTGAGGTCACTGCAAAACTGCTTCTCAGGAAAAGACAGCTGCCTGCAAATATTTTGTGGCTCTTTACCAGATCGCACATGAGCTTCATAGTGTTTCTCATTATCTGTCCCAACACAACTGCTTGTACCATTCAGTAGAGAGAGATCATTCTGTGTATATTTCACACCTTTGTACAGAGAGTTTTATTTTATATCCTGTAAAGAAAGTGCTGGCAGATAATTTTAAATGGAAATCCAAATAAACCTCATAAATTTCTGTTTAGTTGTATATGTGCTCCTCCACAACTCTTCTCCTTGTAAATAGAGAAGGAACAGTGCAATCTGGTTCAGGTAACTTTAGCCAGTGGCTCCGAGCCAACTCCAGATGGTATTTCTTCTATTAAAAGTAAATTGATATTGAATTCAGTGTCCCACAGGATCAACAATGAATCCAAAAGAAATACTTGCTAGAGGAGCAAGGAGTAGACTACTTTATTTGACAGAGGTATGATCAAGAGGTCTGAGGCCAGGGTGGATAACCAGGATCTCACAGTGGCCAATTCAACTTCTTGTGCAGTCGAAACTCCTCTATTTCAGTTTTGCAGCCTCTGCAGCAGAGGTGGTAGTTACTCACTGCAACTATTTTACAGGTCCACTCTGAGATTAACTCATACCTGTAAAGTCCTTTGAAGATCAACATAGCCGTGAGAAAACTAGGGGCCAGGATGACAAACAGGCCTTTTCAAACGCAGTGTTGCAGCTGAATGTATACCTGCTGAACCTGGTGGTATTTTTATTTTCTGCCCCAAATCCATTTCAAGGAGCCCAAGCAATTATAATCATGTAACAGTGGCAGTGAGATCAGTGGCACAACAGAGCTGAATTTGACCAAGTGTGTAAAGTCCTGGAGAAGTTCTTTAAAACAATGCACAAGTCCTATTCTGTAAATGTTATCTTACCCTTATTGGCACAACCCGTAGTCTAAAGTTTTCTGAGTTTATGTTTTATGATGTCTCCCTGCCTCTCTTTAAAGCAGTAATTTATGCAGCCTTCTTTGGCTGGAGCTGGGAGGATGCCTCGCTATATATCACCCCATCATCTACGAGAGCCCACGCATGAGAATGTCACACAACACTCCACAGGAGGTGGCAAGCTGACTAGCAAGTCATCATCCAAAATGTATGGAGTGTTATGCCATCAAATAGACACTGAGGAGTTCAGCCTGCCTATTCCACGTTATGAATGCACAGTCCTGCAATTTTCAGTACCAGTAAAGACACAGCACCAGGTGAGAACTGTTTGCTGCTTGGACTGGGTCACATCTGCAGCACAGGACACTACATGTGAAAGTCAAACAAGGAAGGCCTCACCTGAAGACAGCACCCAAAAAGCATTTCTGGATGGATCCTTGAAGCAAAGTAGAACTCTCTCTTTGCTCCTTGCTCCTGTGACTCCATGCTGCTCAGCACCCTTCCAGGAATGTTCCTCACTGCTCCCTCAACCCCAATCACATTCATTAACTGACCAAGACTCATGCTCTAAGTAACCCACAAACTTCCTCTGTCCCACAGCAGTGCCTTTCAAACATAATAGTACAACTCACATAACACATGCAGCTATGCCTCCCATCCACATTTCCCTTTCTCTAAGTTTTGATTTAATCAGACTGAGGCCAGAACCTTTTGTCATATGGGATCTGATCCCTGTGGACTGAAGATCTCAGAGGAAAGAGAAAGAATGGGATATTTTTAATTTTAGTCCCCTGGCATCTCACTTACAACGGTCATGAAATTTTTGGCTGTTAGAATAACAGGGCAGTGTTTTAATTTAGAACATTAGTCATACAGTTTAGGTGACAAAACAGTGAGCAAATTGTATTTTGCAGAAGAAACAAGGGGATTAGGCAACTGCTACCAATGAAATAAATTCTAGCTGTACTCTCCAGATATCAGATTTAACATGGGTAAGGAAGTCCTTGACCAATCATAGGTAAACTATTTTATCACTGTATCCCTGTAAAATGAAAAAGGTTTCTTGCTGCAATTAATTTCCATATCTCAAAGCCTAACCAAACCGTGTGTTACATTGGCAATGTAAGGAAACTGATCTCTGATTATCCATGACAATAATTTGGCTAATGGTAACACTTTTAAGAGCCCTCCTGCAAACAGTTTGCCAGCTGCTGACATGCCATATGCACTGAGAAAATTAGCCTAATTGCTTTGTCTGCAGCTGACATTATTCCCAGTTAGTATATGTGGGTTTGTGGAATGCATGTGTAATTTAGGCTACGAGGATAGCTGTAAGCACAAGTTATCTATTTGGCCTGGCTGACACCTGAGGTTCTTGCTCCTGCAAACCAAGTTTGTTGACCTTGAGCCTGTTCTCCTGCCCCAGCAAGACTCAGGCTACATGCAATCTAAAATGCCTGGACCTTTGTCACACCATGACCCATTTGGCAAAAGATCACACCTCCTCAGCAAAGGCCCTGCAACACAAAGTGTGCAGTTTTCACTCCAGACACTGTAGCAAGCCTGAAGGTGACCTTGTTTCCTTTTTCATTTACTCACTACGAACTTACTATAAAAGGTATTGGTATGGGAGAGTAGGAAACTGTTCCTGTGCACTGAGGAACACAAGAGCTTTATTAATATTTTTTCAAATAAAAATCTGTCTTGTAATACAGTGTGTGGCAAAGAAATATACAGAACAACATGTACAGTGTCCAACAGGTATTTTCTTGGTGAACAAATAAGCAATTATCAAATACTTTGAAAGCATTACAAGTGCTACAAGTCACCCAACAGAACCAGTGAATTTGACTACTAATACCAGACTAGTAATTGCGAATGGTCCCAGTCACCCTCCAGACCAAGGATGTCTGTAAGACAAGATAGTGCAAACCTTCTCCCTCTTCTGACCTCTTTTGACATAGCACAAAGCTTCTCCTCCTTCTGACCTCTTTAGTCAGCCAGTGACTCAGCCTGATATCAGAGGGCAAACACTCACTTGATGAGATTGAAAGCTAAGGTCCAGACCTGCTGTGATAATTAAAGATCATCAAGTGCTTTTTGTAAGTGGAAGTTTGTTTCCTGGCTAAATTGCACTTCACGTAATGGCACTCTCTACCAGCTTAAATCACCTCTTAGGCTCAAACAGAAGAGTTTCATCCCAGGCATAGTTTCAACTGGAGACAGACTTTCTCTTCTGCTGGGATCATCAGCATATTCAGCCTTTACACAATGCAGAATTTCCCTTCAAAGGCTGCAGAATTTCAAGCCACCTGGCTTCAATCCCGTTTCACAGCTTGTGTATTAATTAATGAGACACTGTTACTCAGGCCAGACACTGAAGGGCTGGGGTTGGCACTGTGGTGATCCAAAGCTGCATGGTCTGCAGGAAAGTTGAGTCAGGCTCTGAATTTCAGGCAACCAGGGAGATTTTTTTTTTCTTCTTAAACAGACAGGAAATGGTGCTGTAATGACTACTTCAAACTAGCTTAGAAGGCTGCAGAGTCAAAGTACACACCAGAATAAGGTCAGACGATGAGCCCTAACTTCCTGCCACTTCTTTGCCAGGTGCAAAGTATTCTGGTCAGAAGGAAGTGTGTGATACAATCTCACAGTCGTTCAGTGGGTTCCTACAGAGACCCCAGTAGCAGTGTTACAAGCAGTGTGAAGGTCTGGAGTTACTGCCCATACTCACTTTGAGAGAACACAAGACTGTAGCAGCCTCTGCCATCAACCTCAGCTGGCTGCTATAAGACACCAGCCAGTTTAACTTCCTATTGCTTGACACAACAGGGATGCTGGGACTCTGAGGTTTTTTACAGTGTCTAGCAATAAACATATTGCAATAGCTCAAAGCCATCCCTACCTCAGTGCTGCCAGACTGTTTCTGTTCATCTTAATTTCTGCCCTTTCTCTGTTCTGGTATCCTCCCTGTCTTCCCTTCCATTCTTCTGCTATGACATATTTTTTCCTCAACAGCTCTAGGATTTTGTGCGTCTAATCCTTCTCTGGTATGTCCCACGTCTACTTCATTTCTTTTCTCAACGTTAAGATTTCCATTAAATTTGTCCCAGATATTAGCATAGGAAGCACTTCAAAACTCAAGGCAATACATCTACTTCTACAAAGACAGGTCCAGAGAATGCCCACCAGCAATGGCGTCAAAATGTGAATAGCAGAGAACAATTGCATTGACATCCATAGAGACAATGGATCCTAGTCATCCTCTTGTGGCAGAAAGAAAATCAACCTACTGCTGAAGCTGGTGTCCAGGACCTCTTGAGGCAGACCTTACAGTAACTTGTCGGGAATTGCAGATGTGGAAATAGCAGCCCTTTGTGTTGAACTTCATGACCAGCACTGTGTACATAGGATACATGCAGGCCTTCCCAGCTGCCCCAGTGATACACAAAAACTTCCGCCGATCATCACTCTATGCCTGCTCTTAGATCTAATGATGAGTCATTCTTAGCAGTGTTTGTCAGCCAAAAGCTGAAAGTGTAGTCTCACCACTGACTTTCAGCAGCAAAAGTGAGAGGCACTTTCTAAACAATTTTGGTGCCAGATAAAAAAGATCTGAGCAATTTGTTCTATCAATGTCACCTTCTTTCTTTGTTGTTGACTTCTCTTACTATCCTGTGTCATGAAGCCCAGACTAAAGGATTGCAGAATCACAGAATAAACTGAGTTGGAAGGGACAGACACACAAGGATCATCCTGACCCTCAGCAGGACCATCCTCAAAAGTCACACCAGGTGCCCAAGAATATTTTCCAAGAAGAAGCAGAATTGTTCCATTTGATCCTGCTCTCCCCATGCCACAGAATTACTTCATTTGCCAGTGGTCTGGAGTGCTTTGAGCCCAAGATCTCTGGAGGAAAGCATCAGAGCAGTCTGACATGGAAAACACACAAGTCATATATCAAAATATCATGGGGAAATGTGAGACTTCAGCAGGAAAGAACAATGCTGCTCCTTTTGTAAGAGCCACATTGGATCACCTCATGTAAACAAAGCCAGCAAGGGTTTTCAGAAGGCAAACATACCTGTATTCACTTCATGTGGGATGCAGGTGTTTTCCACCGAAGCTATACCTGCAGGAGCGTCTCTTATTTGGTGGAAGGGAACGAAACCCAAACAGTGCTCTAACTTTGAGATGCAGCACTTCTTTCATCTTGTCCCAAGTAACATTGCTTTCTGATTTATGTCCCATATATTAAATAATTTACAACCAAGGCACCTGCTGGGCTGGCTGACACTCTCATATTTTTTGCCAGGCTCATACCACAGAACATTTGAGTTTATTTTTTGCTTTCTATTAGTCTGAAGAGAAAGGGATTTGATCCAGTTAAAGAAGTGGTGTGGTTTCCTGCTTCACTTTCATTTGTTTGGGTATTTTGTTTTGGTTTGGTTTTTTTCTTGTAATTAGGGTAACACAGTTTATATTGCCTTTAATCACAGCATATGTACTCTGTAATTACTCTGTAAATACATGCATATGAATTGTTTGTATGTGTGGAGGTGGGAGAGCAAGAAAGTAGAGGTAATTATGTGTATAGGGAAATGTAATGATTAATTATCTGGAGTACATAATCTTACCAAGAGGCTTGATAAAGTACAAGCGCAACTGTCTCTCCTGTGTGCTAATTACTTACAGAGAGTTTGATCCAGCTGTTTCTACTCATGGAAATTCCCATTCCATCTATCTGAAGGGGGGTCCATAGGCTGAAACCTGTGAGTGCTTTCCCTGAGCAAAAAAACCAACATCCATATACATTCACTCTAAAATGTGTGAAGCTGCCATTAGGTCGTGGGGCTGGTTATGCACTTAGACCAGTTTAACCTTTGAGCCCTGGACCAACAAGGAAAAAAATAGGTGTGTTATCACTGCAGTTCTTCAGGTTCAGGGGAGACAGAAGAGAGCTGCGCAGAGTTGAAAAGATCTAACCCAGGATGTCTGAATCAGCACATTTGTCATTTGTCTCTGTAACAAACAGGCACATGAAAGAAATTTGCCTTTTGCATCAATGACAGAGGGGACAGAGCCAGATTTTCACACCCTTCATCAAGGTAGTTTTCCAAAAGAGCTCTGCAGACAGTGAGCTGCTTGTAGGAAAAGCCTGGTTTTTTCTTCTAAAGTTCAATTCATTAGCAAATAGTACTTTGCCAAAAAATTGCAACATGACTTAAGTTTGGAATTTTTCAAGGGAAGTGCCACTGTGTTGATGAACCAGGCATCACTTCACTCAGGACCTGGTGGCCAGATGGGCAGTATGACTTACCATAATGTGGAGGAGCTGCTTTGTATTGGGGAGAAGAGAAGAAGCAAAGAACCCCTAAACACCCTGACTCTAATAAGTTTGTGCTAGCCAGGCATGGCACGGTGATACCAAACTGACATATATGATTTCTTACTACAAACTACTACAGATCTTTCATTTTTGCTCAGCGAATTTTAGCACAAAAGATTTTCTTTTCTAGTTGTGGGAAAAACACATTTAATGAGTCCTCAAATTAGGTTCCCAAGCAGCAATACCTTTCTCTTACTCATCCTTGCTGTCTCTAGAGGCCTCGCTTGGCTACCAATTGTGGTGACAAGCAGAGTAGGTACAATCATGCTCTGTTGTGAGGAGGGGAAGTCCCAGCATATTTCATCACCTCAATAATTCCTGCTTCTGACTTTGGAGTCAATAAATATCCATTCATGATGGCCTCTTTCTCCTTCCACTGCAGGCCTCCAGATCTCCTCTCCAGAGGTACTGGTCCCAACACACCTGCATCTCAACTGGTCCCAACTGGTCAGTAAGCCTGAGTGGTCTGCATGCACATTTCCTCACATTTCCCTGTTTTTCTGCTTAGCGAACAAGCCTGTCTGTCATTTCTTGCATGAACAGACTACATGAGAAAGTAGGTTTTAAAAGTTCCCTTTGGTTACTGCAAACCTAGATCTGTGGAGATGCAAGTGTGAACAGCACATCCTTTCCTGACACTCTGCTCCTAGATGTTCATCCAGCATTTCAAGAAAGTGAAACAGCCTAGGAGGAAAAAAATTATAATGGGACTGATCTTGCTCAAGGACAGATGTAAGAACTTGAATGCTGCAGCAAGGACATGCTTCTGCATTGCTCCTTCACTGCAACAGTCTGGTTCAGAAAATGGGATATAGATACTCAGCTTTCTCATTAGTTCAGATGTGAGTGTTTTTTATGAAGATGTCATTGCTTACTTTGCCTGACTGAATGTAGTTCTGATTTTACAGGGAGCTTATTTCACTGGATTGGATTGCAATTATCCCATTTTGTTGAGTGTACCACTCCATTTCTTTCTTAGAACATTCCAACCTGTGCTCCTACAGCTCATGTACTGGGACACAGTGTAATCATTGTCTGCTTAAAATCACCTTGACATAAAACTGAGATAAAAACTTTCTTGTTCTTATTACAAGCCCAAATATCAGTCAATTTCAGTCCAGAGATTAATGGCCCACAGAGAAAATATCCTGAGGATGTTTATAAAACCTCATCAGGTCAACTGCATCTGAAGCTACATATACATTATACGAAGCTAGATTATCGTTTCATTCAACTTCTAGATGAAAAGGAACACTTCAATGTCTCAGTCAAGCTGTACTACCACATGCAGTATTGCCCTAACTTTTTACAATTTCAGATCTTTCTTGTAGCAGAAAATGGGTAAGAAGTTATAGCCTAAGGCTTCTGCAGTTTTCAGTTGCCCTTCATTACTCTGAGGGTAGTCTCTTTTTAAATGTTCCTTCCTTCCTTACAATCTATCCTGTAAGTCAATGATATGAATATTGGAAACATCAATAATTATTAAATATTTGAGAGAGACTAAACAATAGTCCCCCTTTTTCACAGTGTTAGAGAATTCATTTATCTTAATGATGTTGGTGGCATTCAGAACAATCTCAATCAATACATAGAATCTAATTTCACAGCTCTGATCCCTCCACTGCCAGATTGTCTCAGCTGCCTTGACACCTATCAAAACAGTGTGAGGTCCAGTCCTCAGTCAAATGCTGTTTTGATGAAATCAAGCAGAGCACAACTTCTTCATGCTCCTACTTCCAAAAAGAACTACAAGAACAGGAAGAATCTGGAATTTTCCTGTTCTTTCTTTCTCTGGAAGAAACAGCACTATTGATATTAGACTCAATGTAAATCACTGAACTTTGTCTCAGCCTTGACAGTATTGAAAAAAATTTCTGTAAGTCCATGGTTTGATGTGAAAGTTGATGGTTCCATTACCTCACTCATGCTAAGTACTCATCTTAACACTGCAAAGAACTGGGCCACAGTAATTACCACATGCAAAATGCCCAAATGCCTATGAAACAGACTATCTAAAATATAAAGTTGCAGACAAATATAGTCTAAATTTTACTTTATTTTTCTATTAAAGAAATAGCTAACTGCAATCCTGGCAAAATAGGTGATAATTGACAGTATCTCTGCCATGATTTAAGTTACAGAACTCAAACACGGTACAATTGCTAAGGCTTTAGGTATTAAAGATAGCAGAACTACTTCCGGAACACAGGAAATGTTGTACAAACATGAGATCTTTCAAATTAAATTTAACAAATTTAGCTTCATCAAGCACTTCCTTCCACTCCCAGAAGAGTAAACTAGCTAAATATACAGTGATGGTCTACAGACATGGCTCCTGATTTTCCAAGTTCCCCTTCCCCATCCAGAGAGCACACGCAGATCAGCTCATAGAGTAAAGAAGTACTAGATACAAAAGTCTTTCCAACTTTTTGGGACTGTGCAGAATTGCATTGCACAAATCAAAATATAAGCTTTAATTGTGTAAGCCCAAGTGAAAGCTTGTTTAAAGAGACATTGTAAGAGTCGTAATCAGCATCTTGATCAGCAGGAACTTACTTGATATTAATAACCCATAGATAAAAAATGACAAAATAACTTCAGTTAAGTTGATGTCCTGGCTTCCAACATTAAAGGAGGTTCTTCATACTTTCAAGGGTGAGTCCAAGGTACAGTGGTTCCTTACCGCTGTTGCATTAACAATTAGCATCACTTTTTAAAGAAACTTGGATTATTTGATGAATATTGTACCTCCATCTGATTAGCAATAACTCAATACATAATTCAGTAAATGTCAGGAGCATTAATACTACTGCAGAAATGTTGAGGATATCACAGCAGTCAGATGGTCACTAGATGCTTACATAGACATCCAAGCTACGCATCATGCTGGGGAAAAAATGGAGGAGGCCTCTAATGTGGAAGACCATGAAGATCCTTCTCCCACAGCTCCTTCAGTGGGCAAAAGGAATGCTGAGCAGTCCCATTTTTACAAAAATTGCTCATTAAGGAGCAGCGGTAGCGTTCTGGGGAGCCACATCAATCTCTGGGGAAAAAACAATTTTTTCAGAGTTACACCACCCAATTCTGCACACACCTATTTCTCATAGTTATGAATTGCTGCTCCATGTGCAAAAGTCAAAACTAAGATTTCCCACTCCCATAATGTGGCATTTTACATGTTATCCCATTTATTAATATGGAAAAATGAAGATTGGGAAAATTAACCAGAATCACAATATTTTGCTGTCAAAAGTAGTTAGTCTACTTCATGCCACCTCATGGTTGGGCCACAGTCTTTAAAAGAAGCTGATAGGAAACATTCTACCCAATCAGAATGGCAACATGCTGCTGAAATCCTGCATCCGCTTTCCTCAACTATAAATGCTTACAGAAGGTGGGGGTACCAAGAACCATGTTCAGCCTTCTTGAATCTCACAGTTCTGAGATATATAGAAAATGTTTATACCTTTTCCCACTGGTTTTACTGGATTTGCACTGATACACACTAACCCAGATCATGGCCATCTGTTCGAAAGAGCAAAGCACAGGAGTTTTGCGATGCCTTTTAATCTGCTTTATGATCGTATTGTATTACTGAAACATGATAACCTGAAATAGAAATATAACATGAAAACATGAAATACAACAGAAGGCAAATAAGCATTGTGTTCCATTGCTGAGTAAGCATAACCCAATTAGAATATACATGAAATTAAATTTTCAGTTCCTAAAAACAAGTTGTTTTAATTTAGAAATGCAAGAAATCCAGCAATACCCAGTACAGAATATCTGTGAATATTCTCATTTTTTAATAAATTAAAGGTGCTAACATATTAGACCCAGGAACAAATACTGTAATACAAAAAATTATGTCAAAGAAGGAGACGCCCATTAAATAGAATTTATTAGAAGTACAGGTCCAAATCTTAAGCACTGTTTTACAGAATTTTTTTTCCTGTTTTGGAAAATGTATAGACATTGTAATAGGTTGCCCAGGGAGGCGATGGAGTCCCGGTGCCTGGAGGTGTTTAAGAGGCATCTGGATCTGGTGCTGGAGGATATGGTTTAGTGGTTCAGGCACTTACAGTGGCAGTGCCAGGCAAATGTTTGGACTGGATAATCTCAGAGGTCTCTTCAGACCTTGATTCTGTGATTCTCTAGTCTCTTCCAAACTTGATTCTGTAGTCACAGCTTACTTTGGGATCCTTGCTGTCTTTCAAACTTCTTTCATTCAGCTTTAAAGCATCCTTTGACTTTGGTGGGCTTTGAACCAAGCCTCACAAGCTGCAGGCACTGTAATAAATGCCTCCACTTTATAATTGGCATGGTTATTAGTGAATCAAATGAAGTTATGTCTGCAGAGCGTAGCTACAGTAAAACAAGTCTGGAGCAGATCTTAGACTTACTACAAAGCATTTCTGCAGTTGAAAAATTCCATGGCTTTTTCTCCAATAAAAATCACTATAGATGCTTATCTTGTTATACTTTTTCAAAATACGAGTAACCTTGATAATGGTTAATGACTAAGGCCTTGATTTAGTACTCTCCTCCGTTATTATTCTATTACAAAATAATCAGCACCAGGACCCAGGAGATTTATGCGTTGCCAGCCTGAATTCTGGAAACGGGAAATGAAACAGACTGGGGGAGTTGTTGGTGCTTCTGGCAAAGACAGTACTTTGTTACTTGAAATGAGACACTTTAGCATCAATGAAACACTGCAGTTATGACCTATAGCTCTGTTTGAAGAGATTCACCCCGGACCTCTTTCAGAACCAATTCCATCTGCTTTAGCAGTGTAAGTGGAGAGGAACACACTGCAGCATTTCATCTCTCATGTTTGGTGCTCGCTCTGCAGCCAGCACCATGCGCTAGGTAACAAAGCACAAGATGCCTACATGAGTTTTTGAGCTGCTTATGAGTGCTAGAGAAAAAAAATAGAAGCATCTACTGCATGCTGTTGTTAAACAACTTACTGCAATCTGCTCAGATTTGTCTACCAGTGAAAACTTAAATAACAATTGTTAATGTACTTTGTGGAGTGACAGCCATGCTCTGCATGAACTCATGCCCCACAGGTCCTCAGCACCCCAGTGTACTACACAATGCACAGGTAGAAGGCTCTCTTTGTGAACAAAGTGAAAACATCACAGAAGCTGAAGTAGCCTTTGAGAACAAAACATCTGACATAGACAAATAAGCAAAACCATGGAAATTTCAGTTGAAATCAGGGTCAGGAATCACAAGAGCCACAACAACAAAGTAGCAGAGCAACCAATCAGTGTCCACCCCCTCTTGGCTGAGCTCTGGTTGTCATTTCCCTGCTGTCCTCCCCAGCCTGTGGTTTGCTTCCCACATGGATGAGTAATCCAGCTTCAGTGGGGTTGGACACATTGCTCACCCCAGCTTCTCCTCATCCTGGTAACTAGGAAAGTGCTTTGACCTGTAGGAGCAAAATATCTAGACCCCACTTGCTGAGGACAAGGATTTCATTGCATGGCAAAAAAAAGGTATGGAAATTACTCATGGAAACACACCAAGGACAGGAATGTAGCACCAATCTTTAAAAACAGATGTTTTTAAATATCTCAGGCATATTTTCTACCTTATAGGAAGGACATTTATATGAATTAGAGTGCATCCACATTTGAATGCAACATTGTATGTGCAACTGCCAAAATTTAGAAAATAATTATTCTTTAATGCCTGGCTTTTTTTAATGTTCCTTTGCACAACAGTAGCTGCCTAAGCAAAAAGTTAGTTTGAGGGTTTTTAAGTGTGCTTTGGGGAAAGAGTCTCCAAAGCAACTTTCATGTGACAAAATTACTAGAACTGCCTGACAATCTTTGAATTCATGCCATTTCAATTAAAAAGGCTTTAAAAAAACATTGTTTTCACGGGAGCCTTGTTCATTGTAACCATAAGACAAAAGACAGCATCCACCATGTTAATTAAATAGGAGAGAGGGAAAGAGAGCAAGTAGATGTTAGGAACTTGTTAGCGTAACATAGACAATGCAGGAAAGAACTCCTAGAAATACAATAGAGGAGAAAAGTAGGTTTTGCTAAGGACAGGATGGATAATAAAATTTTATTCTCTGCTAAAAACGCATTCTTGACCATTATCATATTTAGCCTTTTTCAGAAGGGAAATGTAAATATAGATTTTTCTATTCCTTCATGGACTTACAGGATTTTGGGGAAAGATGAATGGGAGCTGTTAGGAGAGCTCAGTAAGAAGTGACAATTTAATAAATTTTTTTAAAAAAGAAAAGTCTTTACATGCCAAATAAACAAATCTTACTGGTCTTACATACATACCTAACTCAGCAACCATGAAATTGCTGTTTGACCAAGGACTCTAGCTGGTTGGACTCTGGCTGTAGTTGGTTACCCACTACATCAAGGTTACCCACTACATTTATCCCAAACATACTCACAAACACTTTGTGTCATTAGAGCAGAGAACCACAAGCTGATGCCTTCAGGGAAGCTGTGCTGCACCTTTAGTGTGATTTGCATTGGTTTAACCAGTTTCTCTGGTCTACCCGTGTGACTGAACAGACACTGAGGGCTCATTCTTCACAGCTGCTATTTTTAATGTGTTTTTTATGTGATATTTCATCCAATTTTATTCAATAGCTCATTTGCAGGTTGGCCAATAATCTGCAGGTACACAGAGATTTTGATTTATTCTAAGGTGGGGCATTTGCCAGGACAGAAAGACGTATTGCATACAATGTTGTGTTACCGATAAAACAAACACATCACTTTGAATTTAATATATAGTATTAGACACGCTATCATTTTTCCTTCCTTTGTTCCTTCTGCAGTTTGAGGAGTTAACAGGCAAAGAAGGCTATAGAGTTGATCCCTCTGCTCAAAGGAGCAGAGTGCTTTGAATTGTTTTGACAATGGTTTGGTTCTTTTTATGTCATCTCATTAGGGAATAAAGTTCTGCGCAGAAGGGAAGACATAACAGAAAATCACAGTATTATAAGCATCAGTTTATGGAGGGGAAATGATTAATTCATCTCATTTCTGTTGAACCTACTTGTTTCTGAGGTGTGGAGCAGACTCTGAATAGAAGCTGCATGGAAGACAGGCAGGAGCTAGAGCCATAGTCCCCAAAACCTGCATCAATTACAGCACAACCCTTGATCAAAAAATACAAATGTCCTGAGCAGTGATTTCCATTACACTGGCAGCTGACATTTTGTGAGCTGTTCCTTCTTCAACTCAAGAATTAGCTTGAGAGTTAGCTTCACCCCACAGAGTAACATTTTAATCACTAGCACTGTAACTGCAAAAAAAGGGGCATTCACTGCCTTTAGCGTACCAGTTGTCTCCACTGTGCTTCATTCATTAGGACCAGTGTCTTCTGATTAGCTGCAGGGAGACCCCCTGGAGTCACATTAATCCTGTCAACTCAGTGAGTCTCTGCTGCTCTGCAGGATATGGCTGCTAACTGCAGGATCACAGAGATGCTCTTCTGCTTGTTTTAAGTTCAGCATGGGTCCCAAGGCAAAAGCTGCAAACACCTTTCCATGTTTGTTCTGCAAGGAGGGCTGCACAGAGACCTAGCAGTGCCTTCACCTACAGGAGCAGCAGACCAGCAGCTGGGTGGCAGGTCAGAGGGGATGTCACTCAGGTGCTGGAATGGTCAGGGCAGAGCTCAGCCTCAGCAGCCTTTCAGCACTAAGATCACTCCTTTAGCCAGGTATCTTCTGTCCATCCACTCACTTGGTCAGTGAGGTGGAGAGCAGGCATACACACATGTCAAGGAGGACTGCAATTGTCAGGGATGAGTGCTCAAAGTAATCACCCCAGTGGAGGTCCCACCATAGCAGTCCTGTGTGAAGGGAAGTCCTGTCTTCATCTCTTTGAGCACTCAAAGAGGAGACACTGCCCAGACACCCTCTCTGCCTGTCCTGACCTGCCCTGAGAAGCAGCTATCTGGGACTGCCTTGCAAGGAAGATTCACAAGGTGTCTAAGGGTAAGCTCCTCTTTTCATCTCCACAACTCTTGGAAGGCACTCCAAGAGCACCATGATAAATAAATAGATCGCTAAATGCCATCTGTTAAAGTATAGTAACAAGAAACAAGTAACAAGCTGGCTGGGAAAGATTTCCTTGGTAGTTGTTTTTGTTTTTTGGTGGGTTTTTTTGCTGCTGTTCAGCTGTGGGCAGCATGAGCTGAGACTTGTATTGATTGTTCTGCTTGTAATTTAGCATAAATGCAAACGCAGGTTGAGACCCAGCATGTTCTGTTTAGTAGAAACCATGAAGAGAAAAGGAAATTGCTATAAATTAAATGTTCCTGTCTCTACAGGCATTGAGATGGGGATTCTGATTTATTTTAGCAGTGGCAGAGAGAGGCAGTAACAAAGAAACAACATTTATTTGAAGAAGAAAGATTGACTAGGAGCCCGCATCAGTAGCAAAAGTTTTTTATCCCACCAAGTAAAAGAAGAGATTTCAGAATATTGTCAACAGATAACAGCATGGAAAACATTTGCAAACATATAACATGAGAGAAGCTGTACATTGCAGACCACAGGTTCATCTACTTCAGGACCCTGACTCTGGCCTGACTGCAAGCTGAATCCCAGAAAAGACTTAGCACAAGGCAAGTACACCTAGCACTTTCCTCGAAAACTCAACCATACCTTCATTTGCAGCACTGGAATCTTTCTGAACCTACTGCAGATACTGGATCTTTTATATACCTTTGTTGGCCTGATGGTTTCCAGACCTCTGAGATCAAACATCACATGTGGTTTCAGACATCTGCCAGCCCAGCCCTTCTGATTCAAGCAGTTTTTTCAAAGAAAGCTCAGATTTATTTAAGGTAGAAGGGTTGTCTCCTCTCCACAAATTACTTAGTCCAGTAACTCAACTCTCTCCATGCTTGATAGGTTAGTATTATAACAAACCCTACAGACTGCAAAATGCCATTCAGAGAGGAACTGAAAGCATTTTTTAAACTAAGATGCATGACTTTAAAATCCATTCCTACCTTTGAAAAGGTATTATGTAGATGTTCAATCCTTTACATTTACTTGCACTTTTATTACAGAATTTTCTTAGCAGAAAAGAATTTTGAATTGAATTGCTATATTACAGTTAAGTTTTTTCAGAACTGAAGAGCCATTATGAATATGGAAAAGGAATCTGATTCTATTCTAGTTTGTATATCTCCAGTTGAATTTTTTAAATTATTATAAAACAAAAGGTGAAATTCAGCCTCAACAGCATTTCACATATGAGTCCAATATTAAAATTAAAACCACATTAAAGACATTAATACTTTCAAGGTTTTGGGGGACTTTCACTTTAGTACAGTATTCAAACTTACTGAATGCAATGAAGGAAAAATACTTCCCTTCCTGGGCAATTTTGGCCTGGTTTTTGCGGTCTTGTTCCAAAATCATCACGCTAGTCTCAGCCCTTGCATTCTGCCACAAAAACAAGTGATCTCTAAATTAACTGACACTGGGAAAGCCAAAGCAAGGTTCACAGAGCCAAAGCCCACAGCAAGAGCAGAAATAAAAAAAATCTTCTTGTGACTTTCTATACCACTGCAGTGGCATTTTTTAGTAGCAGCAGAGAAGGGAGGCCCAGCACAAAAACAACCTCTCTGTCCTTAAACCTAGAAGCGTGCCAAGCTGGCACACTACTGCTCCACTGAGAACAGCTTGGGAAGGGTAGTGGGTTCCCATATCACTCAGAGGACATATTGCCTTTGGAAGCACCAAGCAGTTCCTACCTGGTTGCCCTTCTCTCACTTTGGTGTGATGCTTTCAAAAGCTCCCTTAATTCAGAAAAGTAAGTAGATAGTAAGATGAGTGACAGCAAAACAAGGTGACATGAGTCGTGCTGTTGGTCAAACCTACATGGCTTTGGAGAGATATTGCTTGTTTCCAGAGTGAGGAGATGTGTGTGTGTCAGGGATGCCCAAGTCACAGAGGGCATTCACAACTTTCCCATGCATGCCTGGAGCTCTGGCAGAGGCACTGCATGAAATTGCAGTGTTTTATCTGAAAAGGAAAAAAAAATCTAAGACCTGAACAAACTCCTGGCACAGTACAAAACTCCAAAGCCCATAATCCTCTCCCTGAGAGAAATGAAGCACAACCTAAGTCCTCACAGCATAAATACAGAGCCAGACACCTACAGCCTGCCACCTGTACTCCTTAGCTGTTCCATTTCAGTGCAGTCTGCACTGCTGCATCTCTTCAATCATCATAGTATAATCAATCCTGAGCCTTTAGTAAAGCCTCTTTTCTGTGAGTCAGAACAGAAGAATGAGTTCCCACTTTTGGAAAAACAAAGACTTCCAACCTCCTGTGATGTTGAGAAAAAAATTAAAACCATGAACCAGCAAAAATAGCTAAAATATATGTATTTATTTTTCAGTCTCAGAACTGGAGATCACAAGTTTTGACTACTCTACAAACTGCCACATAATTGTGTTTGTTGCATAAATATCCCTCAGGCTCATCTGGCATAATCTTGCAAATGACTATGGCACTGATTTACTTTATATAAGTTTATTCTTTAGAAGGAGCTAGGAAACAGGTGTAAAGACAAAGGTAAAGCTATTTTCAAACATGTAAAGATGTTTATAGTGGAAGAGTAATTTATGTGAAAAGAATCTACAGGAAAAAATGGGAGCTCTTTTTCTCCAGTCATTAGGTCAGCAGCTGAAACGTAGATTTGAAGACTTTTCAACCCTCTACCCTTTGTGGACTTTCATGATGCTAGCCAATCATGTCTCTTCTCTTGAACAACTGGGTACCAATTTTCTGTTTACAGGGATGGACACAGCAAACCCCCAGGGATGCCAAGTTTCCCACCATGCTATTTGCCTGGAGCCCTGTTACCAAGAGGAGATGCACCCATGACCTTAGGAGGAGAGAACTGCTAATTAAAAACAATCAAATAAAAGTAAAAGAGTAGTGAAGGTACTGGCAACTGTGATTTTATCTGTGCCAGATTTTCTAACCCAAAGGCTGCAGAGTCCCCTAGAGCTGTTGTTGCTGGAGACAGAGCATATCTTCATATATGTCTCCATATCCACAGGGCCAAATTGCTGAGCTTGGGCTTGGGAGAGTTGGTCCTCACACATCGCTCTAATGCTCCATAGCAGAGTCACCAATGCCAAGCCGAACCTGGTGACACAACTGCTTCCCCTGTGAAGCTGGAACGGCCAATCTGTAAAACAAAATGAGTGAAAATTAGCACCTTTAACACAGCAGATAAAATCTGCTGCACTAATACAAGCAGACTTTAACTCCATTCCCAGGAGATCTGAGACAGACTGCCCTCGACTGAAGAGATAATGTAGCTTGAACAGAACAAGAATAGTTCTCTGCTCTCTGCATTGTCCATGCATTAAGGGCAGGTTATAATAGCAGAAATACAGGGCAGAGCAGTTCCAGAGAGTCAAAGGTAAGGATTAATGTGGGGTTTGGGGATAACCAGAACTCAGAGTCAGTTATGCAGCACTGAGAGCTTAGTACCATATTCTCATTTTTTACTGGGATCTCTATACTCATTTGTTTGTTTAGGAGCACAGAGTCTGTCTCTGTTAGGTGAAATTTGGGGATGAACCGTATATTCTAAACCGTTGTTTGCTTCCCTTGATGACACCTGTCGGTTACTCAATAGCTGACAGCAAATGTTGTTCTATTGATTTATTTTTCTAAACACTACAAATCATGTCAGAAGATGGATGTGAGCCTGTTATAGTAAAAACATTTTTTAAAACAAAAAGAAAAAAAACCCAAAATAACCACGAAGCCAAGCTCGCTTCCCCCTCTCCCCTAAAGTAAATGGATAGTTGCAAAAAAACTTTATTTTTTTCCCTTGGTTAAAGCTTGCCATCTGGTGGAATGAGACCAAATCAGCTGCTCTGCTGTGGGAGGAAAATAAGGGAAAACACCCTCTTTCTCAGAGAAACAACCATCTGGTATTGCTATAAGACAGAAGCTGAATCAATCAGATACAGCTGACCTTGTCTGCCTGGAAAGCTAAATACAGAGCTGAAGAATGAATGTTGGCACACCAGTAGATTTTGAACTTTGACAGCACAGGAGCTTTATTTAATTTGATCAGCTCACACAAGAGGTTTTAGATTGTGCTCAGCAAAGACACACTGTCATTCCCTCATAGATTTTTGGAGGCTAACATTATTTATGTTGTATAAATTATATTTTATTATTTCAAATTGAATGAAAGAGAATCTCATGTGACCAGATAAATATTATCCTATATCCTTGAATTAGCCCTTCAAGAAGATTCTTACCAGCCAACATGTTTTCTTATGAGAAAGGTAGGACAGACAAAGTGCAAGAGGTATAGGGGCAGAAGATAAAGAGTAAAAGAGAAGGAAATAGAGGGAGGTACAGAAGGAGAGGAGGAGGGAGAGGAGGAGGGAGGGGCAGAGAAAAAGAGAAGGTGGGGAGAAAGGGAAAGGGGAAAGAGTGGGGAAATAGGGAGAGATGAGGGCAGAGAAGGGGGACAGAAACCAGGTCCTTCATATGAATTTCTATTTGATAGTACTAGTGATAGTCATAGTAACTTGAAGCAGCTGGTCCAAAAACGCAGGTTATTGAGCTCACAAGGAAATATAAGCAATCTTTCCATTGCTGTTCTTCAGCCTTTAAAAAGAGCAGATAAAATACATTTTCCAGAGATACTCTACAGCTATCTTTCCCTCAGTTTCCCCCAGAATAGGTGCAATTTATAAGTAAAGTGAGATTATTATGACAAGATCTACTTTTAAAGCAAGCAGAAAAATGCTTTTGAACCTATGAGGCTTTTTCCATCTCCTGTATTTGAGCAAAAGCAATGATGATAACTTTAATTACCCTTTTTTCCTCCTCATACTCCTGTGAAGAAATGGGAACAGCAGGTGAAGGACCTTCTACCAAGTGCTGGGCCACAAACCTTATCTTTCCTGAAGGAAGATATTCTCCTTCTAAAGTGAGATCCTGTTTCTATTGAAGCCAAAGACAGGGTTTTCTATCAGGGTCACAAGGAAACATGGTCTGTTTTGCAGCACCACAAGACACCAAACACCCTCCTTCCTGCACTGTTCCTCACCCTAATCACATTTAGGGGTTATCAGCTGAAACTATACAAATCTGTGTATTATTTATGGGATCAAGAGCAGACAGTCTGCTCAGTTCCTCTTCTGCATCCTCTTCTGCAGTCTCTCTTGGTATCCATTCCTTATGGTGGACAGAGATAGATGCAGAGGGAAAGAGCAGAGGACATGGGAGACTCCTTTTCTCCTGCCATCTTCCTTTGGTGCAACAGCCAAAAGCATATTTAAACCCTCTCAGTTGAAATAGCTGTGGAAATATAGAACAGTTTGCACTCTGTCCCCCACCTCTGGCTCAGAGAGCAGCTATGATCATGACTGCTGCTCATTCACATTTCCCTTAGAGCCCCAGGGTGAATTACAGTGTGATACAAAGGTAAGCCACCACAGTAAATATGTCTCTGGATCTGCTCTTCAGTGTGTGTGTACATGTGTGTTGGCTTAATTCGCTTATTTTCATGACAAGTGTCTGTGCTAAAACACTATTTTCCTTCCCTTTTCTAGATTTCTGAAAATGATACTCCCCAGCAGAACTCCCCAGGAACATCAGCCAGAGTCAAGAAACCCTACCTCCCACACCTCTTTTCAGACAGTGCAGCCCTCTTCCTGATCCGGATACCAAAATACCTCACCCCTTTCTTAACTCAGGGTTGCTGTGGGATGCTTGCCCTCAAGGTTTCCAGGCACAGAAATGCTACTGCCTGAAGGTAGTGGGTAAGAAATAGATCATCTGAGTTGTTCCTCTCATTATTATGCTCTATTGTGAGTCAGATATGTCCCTTTGATAGCAGTCAAGGCAGAGCATTAGGAAGTCTGTAGCATGGTGATTACACTATTTCAAGGAATGAACAGATATGTTGTGCTGTTGTGCGGGGTTCAAACACTAAATACAATCCTTTGCATGTAAAAGCACCATGTGAAATCATTGCACCTCGTATCAAATAGCACGAACTACTCATCTAACAACATTTCTTCACTGTCTTGCTACCTACATGCTTAGTGGTCAAGGAATTTTTTTTTATCTGTTATAATTTTGGTTCTGCTGGTCTGCCCCATTTTTGTCTCTTTCTCCAGGGTAGGTTAGTGGAGAGTTTAACCCCATCAGCTAGCATCAGCCTTTTGCTTTGCTGCGTTTCTCACCATCCTCAGTGCCCCTGTTTCCAGCTGTGAATAGATCTAGATTAGCTCAGTGTGGGAGAATACAAAGTACTTTGGAACTAGGAACCACAGAAAATGGTGAGTTGGAAGGGACCCAAAAGGATCATCGAGACCAGCTCCTGACCTTGCACAGCACCATCCCCAAGAATCCCACCATGTGCCCAGTAGTATTGTCCAAACACTTCTTGACCTCTGTCAGACTGGTGCTGCGACCCCTTCTCTGGGGAGCCTGTTCCAGTGCTCAAACCACCCTCTGGGGGAAGAACATTTTCCTGATATCCAACCTACACCTCCCCTGACTCAGCTTCAGGCCATTTCCTCAAGTCCTGTCACTGGTCACCACAGAGGAGAGATCAGTGCCTGCCCCTTCTCTTCCCCTCACATGGAAGTTTTAACTGCAGTGAGGTCTCCCCTCAATCTCCTCCAGGCTGAACAGACCAAATGACCTCAGCTGCTCCCCATACGGCTTCCTCTCAAGGTCCTTCACCACCTTCTTAGCCCTGCTCTGGACACTCTGTAATTGCTCGATGTCTCTTCTGTACTGTGCTACTCAGAACTGCCCCCAGGACTCAAGATGAGGCTGCACCAGAGCAGAGCAGAGTGGAACAATCATATCTTCGTTGAAGTCTTCTTTGAAGTCTGCTGACCCATTGCCACCAAAATGTAACATCCAAGAAAACGAAAGGGCAAATTACATTTACTACTATAACAGCCTCAAATTTATATAGCAAAATAAAATTACTTACCATGTAGCAAATCTGATAGAAGGAAGATTTATTTTTGTAAAGGTAAATTTTCAAGGTAAATTTGTCCTTCATCTGTGAGCAAAGGAGGGTGTTTTAATGTTTTACAAACTAAACCTGCTGGGAAAAATGTGAGTGCTACTGACTTTTAGTTTTCTATTATTACATTGTTGCAGAAACTTCAGGCTACATGAAGGATCAGGAATTTCTAGAGACAAAGAGCCAAAATTCTTTTTAAACTAATTGAACACCATTGAAATATGAATTATTTCAAACTCAAACAGGTAATAGAATGAGATACAGATTTATGAATAACTGGCAAAAGCACTTTCAAAACAACAAGCTAAATAACAATGTT
The DNA here is from genome assembly GCA_024734555.1 of Trochalopteron elliotii. Taxonomy (NCBI): domain Eukaryota; kingdom Metazoa; phylum Chordata; class Aves; order Passeriformes; family Leiothrichidae; genus Trochalopteron; species Trochalopteron elliotii. Next base: position 522,044 of record JANPWX010019824.1, on the reverse strand, counting down.
AATAAAGTATGAATATAAATGACATGTAAGTGTGATAACAGCACCAGAGAATCACATGACTACAGGGTGGTTGAAGTTGGAAGGGACCACTGGATGTCATCTGTTCCAGCCTCCTAGCTAAGAAGAATCACTTACAGCATGTTGCCAAGGACAGTGTCCAAAAAGCTTCAAAAGATATTACAAAAGTTTCCAAGGATGGAGACTTCACAAACTCTTGGGGCAACCTTTGGCAGTGCTCAGTCACCCCACTGAAGAAATATGTTCAGAGGGATCCTCCTGTGTTTCAGCTTGTTTTTTGGTTACTGGACAAAGCCTGGTTCCATCTTTTTTGCACCCTCCCTTCAGGTACTTATACCCATTAAAAAGATCGGCCCCTTGAGACTTCTCTGTAGGCTAAACAGTTGCAGCTTTCTCATTGTCCCCAGTCATTGAAAAATATTGTCCCCAAATGGAAAATTCCAAATAAACTTTTCAAGGACACATAACTCTTGCCCTTGAAGTATAGCTCTACGAAGCCATGGAGTTTTGAAGTCAATGAGACACCCAATTGACAGGCAGGTGACTTTTATCAAAATTTAGGAAATTTCAAAGTCTGTGTACATTTTTAGCCACCTTACTCCTTTTCAAATTTGTATCTGGAACACTAAAAATTTTGTAATAGAAAATTAGGCAAACAAGTGTTGTTGAGCAAATGTTAAAAGGTTCTTGAATCAGTACTTGAATTAAGACAAACAGACAACATAATAATAATGAAAGAAAAATCTTTACAGTCTCATTTCTGTGACAGCTCAGAGAAGATTTCACAGGTCTCTTGAGCAACCCACAGGGGGACTGATCACTCTTCTCACAGGCACAACCAAAAACTGTGTGGTTCTTACCCTTGTGTTGTTCCAAACATTCAACAGCCTGGCCTTGGTGGAAGTATGAAGACACAGACAACCCAAAAGGAGGCAGAACTTCCTTGTTTTTAATTCTTTTGCTTTTCCAAGGCTGTCTCCATCCAGGGAAGGGCTGCACATCCTTTCCAAAGTTAGGCTCTCCTTACTTTTGAGGTTCAGAGCGTTTCCACCCTCTCTGGATCCAAGAAGAGGAAGGATCTACCTTTGACATGCACATGCACATGCACCTGCACCTGCATGGCCCGTTTGTAGCTGAGAATATGCTCAAAGGGCATTAATGTAATACTCTTTGACCTGTGCTCCCATCACTCATACTGGTCCCACAGCAGATACTGTTGAGTAAAGGCTGCTCTGGGTTACACTTACTACAGGGTTGCATTCTCAGCTCAGACAGTAGACAACATGAACTAGAAGCAGTATCACCCCTCCTATATGAGCCTGCAGTTCTGGAGTCATCTCTAAGCCTGGCTTGCAAATCTGCAGCCTCCAGAGCAGAACTGCTGTGACACCAAAAGTATGCCAGCTTTTACCCATGCCTCTGCTTCCAAGCCAAATCAGCAAATGCAAAGCTAATGCACTAAAATGATGAACGACAGGTCTCCAAATGTGCTTTAAAAATAAAATTACATTAGCATGACTGTTCAAAGAGATTTCTCCCTACAGTTTCCCATATAAATATGTGATATTCTGCTATAAATTCAGGCTCTCTGAAATCACAGAGGCAAAAGAAATTCTTCATGGAATCAAGCACAGTCTGAATATATTGAAGTACTGTTCTAAGTAAAAAGAGGAAGTATGCCCTTAAAATTATGCAGAAGCAAGCAGGAGAGAAAAGAGGACAAGACAAGGAAAAGTGAAGGCAATTCTCTTCAGTGATATGATAAGAAAGCACATCAGAAGAAGAAAATTGTGTCAAGCCATACAAGTGAATGAAATATTTAAAATGAAGCAAAATATTTAGGTCTAGAAGACCAGCACAGGCAAGAAAAATAGACATAATTATTCTATAATTAATTATGTCACATGTATTTACCAAATGAGTCTTTTTCTTGTTTTGGATTTCTAAAGACTTCTTGTTGCCACTGCATCTAGCCTACAGTGTCATTTGTAATAATTTCATGTTCCCATTTGACTGCCACGTGACAGAGCTTCTTCTAAGCACAGTTCAATAATTAGTCCCTGCCGAGCGTGGGAGGGCTCCCCATCCCAGGCACACATGAAAGCTGAGGAGGTAAACCTTTATGGGTAGAAATGGTTCCATTATCTAAAACAGCGAGAGATTTCTCAGGTACAAACCTTTCTCCTTTTCCTCCTAAACCCCCAGCCAGGAAAAAAATTTTTCTCCCCACCTGACACGCAGTGTTTCTACATATGAAACAAGGTACTTAGATGCAGCTGTGGATGCTGAATTTGCTTGATTTAGCTGTTGGGTGAAAACTTGAGCACAGCCAAGAGTCTGGGAATGCACCAGCAAGCAATGCGTCGATAGATTAATTATCTTGAGAGTCCTCATTTTCCCTTTCGTTGATAAAGCCTGACTGATGATTATTTTCCATTGTTCACCCCAGAGGATGCAGACCGTGACTGACAGAACAGAGGCAGCATGAGAGGGCTGAAGGAGCTCAGAGTGGCAGCATCCACAGTCAGAGGAAGCTCCCTGTTTGGTCAGAGATTTGGAAGATAAACAGGGAGAGAAGGGAGGTCAGTCCATCAGCTGGCTGAGATGCAGGCATGGGTCTCCAATTAACACTGTGTATACAGGCACATTATCCAGGAGCAACAAGAATTATTTTGTGTTCCTTATACCTCAACCTTTTTGTTGCCTGGCACCTTTTCCTCACCCATTCTTCAGTCCACACAGTGCCACTGTACTGTGGATGTTGATGTAATGCCCAGGTTGAAGGAATATGGACAGGGAGCTTCATCTCTGAACTGAAAACCAACCCAGGAAAGCAGTGAGACAGAGCCAGAGCTCGCTTGAGTATTTTCAAAAAGGGTCTTCCTTCTTCAAGCAAGAATGCTATGGTAAATACCTCCCATATCTCCAGAAAATAATTTCTGGTTTTAATGATAAAATTAGTTAGAAAAACTACTCTTACACAAACATCTCTGTCAGCCCAAAGGGCCAGAGAAATGCAATGGATATCTGAAGAAAGCGATTTACATGTGTTTCCTGTTCCTCTTCTCTTAAAAAAAAAAAAAATTTTGGTCACTATAATCTCAAAAATACCTTGTGCAGTTTATCACAAGGTTCCAAAACTATGGCCTGTTATTTACTGTGATGATCTCAGGTAAGATGGTAATAACCACACTCTTAGCACCTTCTCTCAGCAATGTCAGCAGAAACTTCTCTATGCTCTTAGTCCTTGTGAAAGGAGACCTGTGATCTGTTGTCAGCACATCTGGCTCTTCGACTCACATATAAAGTGTCGTTTGCTGGGTAACACCTTTTGGCAATAAGTACCCATTAATGCTGATCCAGATCTCCTGGAAATCTTGGCAATGCTCAGAAAAACTGTGATAAAGGAGAAAAAATCTTCAAAAACTAAATGGATGAAAATACCAAGAGAAGACAATATAGCTGAGATATGAAAACTAGCACTTTATTAGCCTAAGCTTATAAAATTACTTTCCTAGAGAGCTTTCCTATTTGGCAGATAAGATAACAGAATTAAAGGTGAGTAGGGGTGGGCATCATATCCTTGCAGCTGTACAGATATAAAAATATGAACTTTCTCCCTGCTGTAGGTGGATATTAAATTCTACTTCATTATATCCAAGTACTACCAAACCCAAGGATTTAAGAATGAAAATGCTATGTAATGTCACAGGTACAATATTTTATGAAACCTAATTTTATTGACTCAGCTGTCAAAAACATAAACACATTAATTAATGGTGGAGGTAATTGGACCAATGTTCAGAATGCAAATTATCAAAATAAAATCCCTCCAGTTTAGTGAAAGGCATAGGTTTATGCCATGCTAGATATGAGAAAAACATTTCTCTGTCTAACGTTACCCTCTAGATAACATCACTTCGTGCATTGATCCTTGACAGCAACTCAGAGCTTTCACTTGAACAGCAGTATACTTTGCAGACACCTTTGAGATTAACCCTTTAAGCAATGAGGAGATTAAGACTCCATGATGTCCCTAGATATTTTGCTTGAAGCTTAATTAAAGGTTAAGAAGAAAATGAAACATTTCTCCTGTATATTGGCTGTGTTTCTCCTTCCTAGATTATTTCTATGTGGTTTGATTTCATTAATATATTGAGGTGAATGCACTACACCTCCAGCAACTACTCCAAGCAGTTTTATGAGGAAATGGTTACCTAGTTTCCATAACAGCCCTCAAAACCTTTCACTGCAATATAATAAACATAAATGGCAATCTATCTTCCAGCACCAAAGATATTCCCAGACTGATCACAGGGAGCAGTATTTGGAAGCAGATGATTGTATTTTCAGGCTCCACTTCACAATGACAAGGTTGTGAAGGAAAGGGGTAGTTATCAGACATGTACAGAAAAATAGACTGATAATAATCAGTCCTACTTGCAGAAGTAAAATTAGTATTTGGGGATCATTTCCTCAGTGGTTAAGAAGAGTATGTGATTGAGGAAAATAGGTTATATGTCTAAATTAGTTGTCTTTTCACCAAGATAGTGTGATTGAAGGATGTCCTCTCCACAGCACATTAGCCTTGGCTAACATTTTTCCCTACAGGGAGCACTAGTGTCTCTGGGCACTTGCCCAGTATTACTGGTGAGGTTGGTCCCAGACACTGGATCAATCCTGTATCTGCTCAGAAGGTAAACTTAAACTGTATTACACAGACAGCAAGGCCTGCTCTCAAACATACTTCACATGCCTCAGTGAAGCCCCTTGCTGGCTTAAAATGTGACCTCAGTGTGAGCTGTAAATTTTGGTAGACATGATTTAATAATTTTAAAGAGGAACCAGAAACAGCGGGCTGCACGTTCTGGGGAGATTTTCCATCCCAGCCCAATGGAGATGGAGCAGGTCTGTTCCCAGGGCCAGGGTGATTTCCTCATAGCCCCACCAAAACAGGCAGATAACATCCCCCCTTCCACATCACTTATGAAAAAATATTAAATATAGGTTATAAACCAATCCCTGGATACCTCAACCAGGAATAGTCAACTGCATGACATGCCGACAGGATTAACTTTCTCAATTTTACAATGAGTTTCTTTTAAATTAGGTTCATTCAACATAGACTGATTTTGAGAAAGGCTAATCTTTTATATAGGTCTAATGCAGGATGGAGAAAAATGTCTTACAGAAGTATAAGAATATTATTAAGAATATATTTCTGACTGTAAAAATTAGTCTATTTCATATATTGTACTCCTTATTGACTCTGCCACCCTAAAACCTTCCCCCTGATTGTTTTGAGAGATGGTTCCTTCTTACATAGCTTACTATATTTTCCCCAGACTCTTCTCTGTTTACTGAATGTTATATGTTGCTTTTAAAAGGACAAAGGCTGATCACATTTCTTTATTATTGTCCCATGTCCTTAAAAGTGAGAAATTCTTTTTCTCTGTAGAGCTCTGCACAGAGAGTTTGCAGCAAATTATGAAACCTATTTTATAATTGGCTTTTCCCAAAAACTCTCTCTTGGGAAAGATTGCTGCCAACTTTACAAGTCTGTGCTGATTTTGGATAAACCTTCACCAGTTCATGACTTTTCATAAAAATCATGCAATATGCAGACAGCTTGCACAATTTTACCAGAGCTAAGCAGGAATATTTTTTAAAAAAATTACGTTGCATTTAAATACCTTGCTTTCTGGGAGACAAGTATTTTCCAGAGACCTATTCATTGCAAGAAAGTCCACCCTTAGACCTTTAGATTCTCTTGTTGCTGTCAAGTTTAGACAGTGAAAAATCTGCGCACTTGTAAATCAGTCTCAATAAAGGAAAACAAGCTCAGACTTCTGTCTTCCTTGTGGGCATCTCCATTTGAAATTCTGTCTGGAAACTGCATTAGTTTTCATATGAGAAGGTCCCTATAATTTGCCTAATTACCAGCCTGACAGTTTTACATGGAGATTATATGCAGAAAATGAAAGGAACGATGAGGGAAATTCATGGAAGGGTTTTTATTTCCCCTGACAGAAATATCATCTCAACCTGATTTGCATGTTAACATTACACATCACCCTCCAAATCTTATTGGTGGAAATATATCCACTCTCATCTATTCCCATGAAAAGAGAAAACAAGGATTTGACATTTGTTCATCTTGTTGCAGCAAAGCAGCTCCAAAAAGAGTGAATTTGGGTCAGACTAAGAAAAATTCAGCCTTTTAAAATCACAGTTGTAAAAGAAACATGATTGCATTTCTGCATCTTAAAAAATAAAAATAAAAAAATGGGACAATCTAGGACTTACAGGCAAACAGATAATTGCATGCCCTTTTTTTTGGAGCATGTCTCAGGTAGAGCTGAGATACAGAAAAAAAATTGGATTTTGCTAATAAATGTTGCCACATCCAGGTGGCCATCCCTTAACGAGATTCGTAAGAGTGCCTTTCGATACGCAACCATTTCCAGTATTTGAACTTTTGAGAAGCCTGACATATTGTGAAGCTGTAGACCTTCTGAGGCTCCTGTGCTCAAAACTAATAAATTGAATCCTGAATAGTCACAAGTTACTTGGAAAATTCTGCAGTCACCCCCATCTTAATTTCTCCTGCTTTAAAACACACAGTACACTCACTCACACGTGAAGTGTTTGAGCACTTCCATTGAAGAAGACAGTGCAAGTGCAGAGATCTGTATTACTGATCCCTTCATACTCACTGATGGCATATTTACAAGTCTGTAAACAATTTATTCAGTCACGGTGTCAAGGCTTTTTTCATTACGGTACTTAATCTGGTAACAGACAAACACCTTATATGACCCAGAACGAAAAATGGCATGGACTCATCTTCTTCAATAAGCCATTACCCACTTTATTTTAACTGAGTATGTGTCGTGGTTTAACAGATTGTCGGGTTTTTAGTTGGAGGACAGTCCCCAGGCTACGGAGGTGGTTCCCTGTGAGGACCTGGCAGAGTCAAAGAGCTGGTTGGTTTTGAAGATGCAATCAGCTGGCTATTTTTGAAGACTGACACCCGGTTAAACCACTTAAAAGAGCTGAACACACCTCTGTGGGAAAACACATTTTAAAACGAACAAAGCCTAGGAAAAACTCTCTTGGCTTCTGGTCTGGGAACAGGTAACTGGCCAACCTGTCCACTAAGCAGCCGTGTCAGGCTGGGCCTGGCCAGGCCAGGCTCTGCTGTAGCGCAGGCTGGGCCAGCCCTGCATGGCCTGCACTGCCAAGTCAGCATACAGCTCGGCTGAGATTCCTGCTGCCACCGGGCTGTGCCACCAGGACTATCCCAACTCCGCAAGCAATCACGCGGTTGGGGCAGTGTCACACAGCCAGGCAGTGTGGCACAACCATGGCTATCTCAGCATGGCTCACAAAATGAACTTTGTTTACTCCAGGACCAGCACCCGGAGTGGCCCCATATCCAGCGCTGGAAGTGTCCTTGAGGCCACATGGCTGGGACTGTCAGCCGAAATTGATGTGACTGGGCAAGCACCACATGGCCATGGTTATCTCAGCATGGCTCCCAGTGGACTTCGTTTGCTTAGCTGCTTTAGCCAACCATGCTGCAGACGGAAGGACAAAAGCAGCAGCAGCAGTTTTTCTTTTTCCGGCACCCCTCATGAAGGAAAGGCACAGGGGTGGTGCCAGCAGCCAGCAGGGACCACGTGATCAGCAATGAGAGACACAGCGATTCCTCAATTACAGAGCCTGGACAAGATCCACCTTTAAATGCTGCAGAACTCTTAAAAAACTGTTTCAGTTGATGGAGCTTGAGAACAAATGAACCTACAAACATCCATTCTTTCCCAAGTAAGGAAAAGGAAAGGGTGAAGACACATTGGTAAAACAACATAAGACACTGAGGTCAGTAAAGAAGGAGTCAAATTCTAGATGGGAGGGGATTGAGGAGATGCCTTAGTCTTGGCTGAAATTCTTTTGTAAGGCTATGGGGAAGATATATTTGATATATATGTATCAGACTTTGTTTTTTCCCTGTAATTCATGGAATGCATTGGGAGGATGTAGCATTCTAACCACAGCCATGAATAGGAGCAGCAGTTTTGGAATAAGCAGATGTTGCAGTAGCTGTAATCCAATGAGAAGCTTGAACAGAGAGAAATGAGAGAGATGAAAAACTTCACCCCAGGAATAGAAGAAGAACACCTCTGTTCCCAGAGATGGATGAAAAGCACTTTTGTTTTTATGCTAGAACAGCTCATCCTTAAAATAGCACCCCAATAAATTGACATCGCCCATGAACACAGCTGTGGGAAGGTGGCAAAAGATGGGAGGGACTTTCACACTGAGAACAGATTTTTCCTTTCCCAGGAGTTGATTCGCTGTGACATTGAAGCTGTGAGAGAACTCTTTCTTGTGGAGAAATCTCATGGCATGGCAAGAGACACTCTTCTCCCTAACTGAAGAAAGACTATTTTAGAGGTGGTAAACTGACTGAAAATTCCAAGTTTTGTTTCTTTATGTTGTCAGCGGGAAAGAAAAGAGGGTGTGGGGGGAGGAGAAGTCTTCTGAAGGTTTATTCTGATTTTCTTATTATTTTTCTTTTAATTCTGTTAATAAAATATTCTTTATACTCTTTAAAGTTTTGAGTCTGTTTTGCCCTCCTCCTAATCCATATCTCACAGCAGGAAATGAGTAAATAATTCTAGTGGGTGCATTGGAGTTTAGCTCGCACTAAACCCACTACAGTACTATATGGCTGGAAGATGTACAGAAATTAAGAACTTAAAATCTATATTCTGGCTAAAAAAGGAAAAGGAATGTTATGAAAGGCCATGTAAGTACATGTAGTTGAAATTATTTGGCATCTCAGCTTCTGTGCTGCCTCGTGTTCTGTTTAAAGTGCTGTGTATGCCACTTGAACATATTTTTATAAATAACTAAGACACAATGGAAGAATTTACCTCCACATATAATACAAAGTGCAAATTTCAGCTATACAGTCAACATTTTCCAGATTTCCTGATTTTTTGTGTGCTTAACAATAAAACTTACTCAGATACATATATTTTTACAGAGAATATGATAGATATTCTAGTATTTTACTCTTCTGTAACAGAAATTTACAGTCAGGTCTTTTAAAAATACACTGTGCATTTAATAGGAAAGAGATTACAGATGCCTTCTGTTTCTTGACAGAGACAGCACTAGCAACATTCAGAATCTCAAACTGAAATTTTCAAGCCAACTCAACAATAATACTTTAAGCATAATATACTTCATTTATATCTTCCTTAAGGGAGTTAGAAACACAAATACCATCTTAATTAGTTCATAAAAGACAGATTTAGTGTTATAAGTAAATGTGTCTGCAAAATGTCACTTGAGAAAATATAGGGAAGTGTCATTACACAGAGCCATCTATTCTGCTAGAAAATAACTCAAAAAAGCTACAGGGTTGAATCATATACAGCATCACAATGGCTGCTTTTACTGCACTTACAGTGTGAGCATGGAAAACTCTGATACCAGTTTATATTCAGTACCCAAGACTGTTCCAAGGGGAGCCTAAAATAGTCTTAATGAAGACTTTCAGAAACCTATTTCAGTTTTATATGTAAATAAATGGGTAAAAAGAAGTTAATTTAACCATAATCAACACTGATACTTCAATCCCTGAAAATAGTTATACATATGTATTACTTGACTTCTTGCTGAATAATTAATTCTAACATCATCATTTGTTTTGTATGTAGTTTACCACATATTATTTGGTCACATCCATAGTACAAAGTAAGAACTGTTGCTATGATGAGTTGAAGTAAAGCAGATATCATGTAAATAATATGCTGGGAAACACACAGAACCAAGTTATTATCTGGCTACAAAGGCTACCTCATACAAAGCATCAATGTTTCTTTGGTTCTAGTCAAGTACTGACCCTCTTGCAATTAGAAATGCACAACCATCAGTGTTATCCAGCCATTCTATAGGCATAGCACTTAAAAAGACTGTTACTTGCAATTATTGCAATAGCAATTGTGATTATTTGCAATTATGGCAATGGCAATTGTGACTGATTGCAACTGTTTCATCTCACTCTTCCCTTCAAACCTTCACTTTTCTTTAAAGATCACCCAGTTTTGTTGGGTATTACTACAACTGGTATTTTATGCTAAAAGGAAGCTTCTCTTACTGTTCCCCATCTGTGCTCAGAAATCTTGACAAAGGGGCACATATCAAGAACAGCAATGTTCATTTAGATTGGGATGTTCAAATCTCAGGTGAACCTTCATAAATAAACCCTTTTCCGACATGAGTTCAGCACACGAGTGCAGTTCATTAAAATTTACCTGTATTCAATAATTTTTGTTTGGTATTCATTATTGTGCAGAATTCCCTGGAAAAAGGCCAGGAGTCTGCAGAATCTCACCAAACATCTACCACAACAAATTTCTGGCACTAGAAAATGCTTATCTAAGTTTATACACTAAATACCTAGTTAAAATCAAAGCACTAAAATTTCAGCTTTTTGACAAAATCAGTGTTTCACAGGACAGAGGAAGGCTTGTTCAGTAATCCAAATTAGCTGATAGGAACTAGGCATCTTCAGGCAAGTATAACATCCTCTTACAGGAATTTCAATTTCAGGCTCCTACAGGAAATAACACTGACAGGTCCTACAGCCTTTGTTAGGAAAAGGCTTCTGTGGTCACAGCCGACTTCTCGAAGTAGCAGAAACGTTTCTGATGAAGAGGGGAAGATTGTAGAATTTTAGAATCACAGAAGAGTTTGAGTTGAAAGGAACTTTTAAAAGTTGTTTAGTCCAAACTCCTGACAGTGATCATGTTGCTCAGAGCCCAGTCCAACCTGTCTTTGAATGTGTTCAGAAATGTGTCTAGTACCTCTACTGGAAACCGGTTCCCATGCTTTGCCACATTCACCGTAAAAAAATTAGTTTAAATTAATATAAACTTACTACACCCTGTTCTATCACTAGAGGTGAAAAAGTCTGTCTCTGTCTTTCTTATAAGTCATCTTTGAAAGGCAGAAACAAGTTCTCCCTAGAGCCTTCTCTTCCCTCCTCTAATATGCTCTCTGAGGCAGGGAGGAGCACACCCTGGAGGCATCAGTGTCCTCTTCCTATACTGCCTGCACAAATCCGGTAAGGCTGATCTTTTGAATCTGCCCAGGAAAAAAAGGAGCTCCCGTTGCAGCACAGTGACATTTTAATGAGCTGGTTTAAAGTCACTTTTATTATAAACGCACGGGAGGATAAAGCTTTCGGCTTTATCATAAATCTACACGGTTCAAGGGGAAAAAGGTGACTCTCCCACCAGTGCCTCTGTACATCACACTGAGCCTCACCCTCTGATCTGCCTGCAAAGTGCATTGCTCTGGTGCTGCCATTAGAGGAAACCTTGCTAGCAAGTCCTGCCGCAGCAGGATCAAATGCCTGTTACGGATCTCCTACCAGGTAGGTATTAATCATTTAGGTATTAATCATTCAAGCACAGCAACCTACAACAGACTTTTAAATGGGTGAGGGAAAAGCTGCACCACTAAATTACAAATTGCACAGAAGAGAAGAACAACCTACTGGTAATTGGTTGTAACTAATTAAGTAACCTGAACAGAGAGGCTACTAATGATAGTCAGTTGCTAAATAGCTACAACTGTTAATTGTAAAAGTTTCTGGAGACTTTTGACATGATCTCTGGCAGGCTATATGCAAAGGCACCTGGATGAATAAATTAATTGCAGCTTTGCAATGTCCAGAAAGAAAATGAGTAGGAAAAATGAAAAGGTGATCAGGAGAATTAAATTAATCCTTCTACTAAAAGGAACAAAGTCAGTCAAAAGACTTCATGAGCAGAAACATGACAAAATGGGAGCAAGTGTTAGAGTACCTAAGAATGTCCCTTTTAGTAAAAGATGCCTTAAGAATGATAAGTAAATCACCTTCAGTTACCAAATATGGTCCCATATAGCTATCTCCAACAGCAAAACAGTGGTTCAAGCTCTATAAACCTACCAATGATTCACAGGGAAAAAAGGGGATGTAATCTTGAAATTCATTTTTAACGACCAAATTCTGTTTGAATTCGAAGAAAAACAAAATTAACAACTAGATACAATGATAACTCATATCTCTGTTTCCTTCTGGGTGTCTCCACTCATTAGACATGCTACTCACATGCATCTAAATCTGATTTCTGATACAACAATAGCAAGGGATTTAGTACAATGGACCTGGGTCATAGCCCAATTGTCAGTCGGCCTAAATCTTTTTGCAGCAGGCGCTATAGTACACAAACACCCTTAGGCCTAGTCACCTTTAAAAATAGTCATATTCTTGTGTGCTTTCAATATTTCATACACACATTATTTGATACATCACCAGTCTTCTCCATACATATTTTTTTACCTCTCAAGTATTCTGGAAATGCATCAATTTCTGTTTGATCTTGCTGCTTTAACAGATTATGTTTACTGAAACGCTTCATACAGTTGGGCCTGTGACTCCAGCATTGAGGTCAGATAGTTACATTCTTCTAGCTTGGCTGATCTAGTGGCCTCAGTTTCAATCTAAACATCAAACAAAGTTAAAACTTATTTACAACTCAGGCTCAAAACATGTCATTGCAACTTTCAATATAGAAGAAATTCTAGTCTATGTGTCACAGTATATAGTCTAATTTGTCACGTGATAATAGAGAGAAATCCATGGAGGACACAGCACTGCAGATCTTGTTAGCCAGGGAAAAGGGATATGAAATGTAATTGGCCAGATGTAGTCTGTTGACATTCTCTTGGAGGACTGAATTATCTAACATGAAGTAGTCTAAAGCCAAAACCCAAAAATTATTGTTATTGGGACTGGTGTTTTTGTTCCCTCTCTTTCTTGCATCTTGTCACACCTGAACTTGGTTCACATTGTACCTGATATATTGGTTGGACATTTACACTAACATTAGGTTCCTAAAGCAGTTGATTTTTCTGAATTGCTCGGAAACCTAACAGTTCACATTTCAACTAACACTCTAACTTCAAATAACCATTATTTTGACCTTCTGCCAAAACCGGTAAAGTTTAACTATCAGACAGCCACTGAATCTCTTATTACTTCCTTGTCTCCTAAAGTGCATGATATTTTATTTTAGTGTTCCCATTACATGTAAAGGTATTATCAAGTATTATCTTCTCTGAGGTAACACCACTCTGGCAAAGTTACAAGTGCTATTGCTCTTCCTATAACTGAGACTAATGGCCTCCAACTCTTTAAAGGTTTACAGGTTTCCATAGATCCTTCTATGTAATTTGTGGATGGCAAATATTTCTCCTCTCAGGAATGAGCTTGTATTCCCCATCATTCAGGAAGAATTTCTTCACTAAAAGTGTGGTCAGGCATTGGAATGGACTCCCCCAGTGAGGTGGTGGAATCACTGCTCCTGGAGGAGTTTGAGAAAAGACTGGACATAACACTATGTGCTATGGTCTAGTTGACATGGTGTGTTTTGGCCAAAGGTTGGACTCAATGACCTTGAGGGTCTTTTTCAACCTTAATGATTCTATAAATCTATGATTTGAAGAAGTAGGGGATAGTGACATGAGATAAGGATTTGATACACTACAAATTTGTCTTTGTCATGTGCAGACTCTATACTATAATCCAGTGAGTTGTCCTGAGGATCAGAATTAACAAATTGTTCTTCCAAGCAAACAACATAAACTCTTATCCATGTAGTGTAAAGACAATACAACTCTGGTCTTAACTGTGACAGATAAAGTAACTTTTCTTGCATGAAAGCATATTTTATATGCTTACAATTGTTAAGTGGTGTTTTATGTCAGACATCTGAGAATATCTTCATGATACCATCTCAGCTTTTAGTAGAATATCATCTATGTATGGAGAAAATATCATCTATTCATGGAGGTCATCCTAAGCAGAAGCTACACATTATCTTAGAATGAGAATGTCAATTTTTTTAATTGCAATTGTTACAGGCTGCAATAGTTTTATTTGTGTATCTGACTATGGAGGTGATTTGTCACATTGAAGCTGATCCCACTTCCAATATTGTAGCTTTTAGTCAATGTAATTGTACTGCCTTCCTGGTTCTTGACCAAGTAGATAACAGCATGACAGTGTACAATCCAAAAATCTGTGTGAGGATTCTGAGAAAATGCCACATTGCTGTAGAAAACTGGGTTTGCTCCAAATCTATTTTCTCTGGAATAATCTTGTTTGTATCATAAAGAGTCAGAAGTAATTTGCAACAATGAATGTGGAATTAAATACTCTCTCTCTGAGTCTTGATGATGCCATTTGAACTAGCAGGAAAAAGGTTTGGGATTGGTCCTTCAGAACTCCTATCCAGGACAGTGATCGGGAATTACTAGTGAGACAGGAGAGCTGGATCTTTGGCATGGACAAGGCCTTAGGCTAGAAACTCACAGGACTTCTTATGGCTAAGAAGAGCTGGCAGGTTACTGCACCACCTGGCACATCCAGCCAGGCTGCCTCAAAATGCACAACATAAACAGCAGAAAGGTGAGGGATGAGACACCCTCACCAGCCTAACCTTTGTCTTCCAGCACCTCCACACCATCCTCAGCAAAGCTGCAGAGGACAGACAGCACCACCGTGTACCAGCAAGTCTATTCTGCAAATCACCTAAACATAAGCAACAACACAAGAAATTGCCCTGCGAGCAACCCAGTAACTGGTTTCCAGCAGATTTGATTGTTCTAGCTGACTGAATTTTAGCTGAAATATACAGAGAACATGCTCTGAATGAATCACACTTTGCCATGCTTCATCAGGTACCTCTAGCGTAGAGAAGCCATAACTGAGGAATTAGGCCCCAGCAGCTTGGGCAATTGCCCCATGCCTATATCCAATGTATTTTTCTTGGCCTGTAGTACTGCCTGCCTTCAAATACCATTTTTTTTCTTTTCACAAGGTGATGAATGATGTGTTCTCATTTACTAAACTAGCTCACTTCTATTATAATTATAGGAATCTGATGTCTTTGGCTACACCTATACCTGTTACCTAAAGAGGAACAGAGTATAGGCTTAAGGGATGGCACATATACACTGATACTGTTAAGCTATTATGACATTATCTGGCACATTTTTTTCTGGTGACAACCATCTCCTACATAGCAAAGTTTGAGCATCATTTTGGAAAGAAGCTATTCTAAAACATAGTAAAGGGACAGAAAAAAAGAGTTTAACCACGCGAATATGAGTTTTAGCCCGGTTAAACTATAAGCAAATGTGCTGACTATTTGTGTGTGCTGAAATGAGCTGCTTACCGGCCAGCAGTAGCTCTAGGACCAGAGTAAAAGGAAGGTTTGGTGGGTTTCAATCTCAAGCTGGAGCGTGGTCTGAGGCTTGGAAGAAAGAGCGGGCCCTAGGCATGGGTTGGAGAGGTTTTATTCCAGTGAACTCCACATGCTAGAGCAGCTTTTGGGCCTCAGTTCTCCCCTTAAATACTCAGGGCGTACCCTGAGCAGGGGAGAACTTCGGGCCAATGGGGGGAAAGGAGGGGGGTGGCTCAGAACAGGGGTGTTTTACACAACAAATGGGAGAGGTTGGTGCTTGAGTACTGGTCAAATAGGAGAACATTTCCCTCAGGTCTTTCAGGGTGATTGACAACATTCTTTCTCCAGGGTGATACCACAGGGAATTGGGGCTGGGTGGGTTGAAAATGATATGCCAATACAAACAAATAAACAAAATACAACTTTATTTACAAAATACAAACAAAACAACAATATACAACTTTGAAAAACCTTAACCATGCACCACAACAAGCAAAGATTGACATTTTTAAAATAATTATCTCTTCAAATTTAACAAAAACCCACAAGAGGTTAAACTCACACAGACTCTGACAAGTTCATATGGCAACATAAGCATGAAAATCCTGACATTTAAAAATAGATCAAAAGACTAGAAATACTTCTTGGCAACCCCGTACTAAGGTGTGTGTTTGTTTCAATAAAAATGATCCAAATCCTCAGTGTTTTCGGCAGCCATTTACACACCATTTCCAGATTTCCAGATCAAAATTACTAGCTTCAATACTCAAATGAATAATTGAAGAAAAAAATTTTTCTTCTACAGTTTATTTTATTTGTAGTACATTATCAAGTCCTCCTTACTATCTTTATCTCCATGAATGGAGAATATAGGGAAAGAGAAATGCTATCCCAGAATTATCCAGTAAATGAAATAACTGAATTTAGGCTATGCTTCCATTCTCTAGGTGTTACTTTCTCTTTGTTTGTGTTCTCTAGGAGTTGGTAATTTTTCACTTCCATGACTAATTCCCTTTTTTGTGTGTGTAACTTCCTGTTACTCATGCAACTAATGTTGTTAAACTGGAAATTACTTTTTGTATGTATTTTTAGCTCCAAGTTTTTCATGTCTCTCTAAGCACTGAGAAAGGCTTAGTTCACCTGTAAGTTTATATGCATTTTCCAGTTACATAAGGAAATATAAAAAAGCATATCTCTTTTAACAAAAGCCTCCTCATGGCTTTAGTTCAGCACTGTTACCAACCTAACAGAAAGCCTAGTTAATGCCAGAACGTGCAGATATCAGCACTGAAGAGAGGGCTAGACAAAACACCAATACCCTTGATGATCCTTGGCACAGGAACCCAGACACTGGGACTGAACCCAGATTTGCTGAAGGCCACAGAAGATTTCGATCATATTGTCAAAGATCCAGTCCAGGCTACAGTCTGCAGTCTTAACCTCAGGGATATCTGTTCTTCAGTGATGAAAGATGAGAATAACCCCTTATCACTCAAGAATCTTTGCAGAGTTTCTCTCAGTACAATTTTGTGAAGAGAAGTGTTGTAAGTCTTAGGCGTCTGAGAGACCTTGATCTATTTCTTCTGCAGCCAAGTAGAAATACTTTGGCTCACATTAGAAAGTTCATTTTTAAAACAACTGACCAGAGCTACAGTAGCTGCATCAGGTAAGGCTGTAACACTTGGAAGGCCAGATAAATGTGAGCAAATTTTTGCAAGACTTTTTCTTCATTCTCATGCTTTTTCTTTTCAAGTCATACTTCACAGCTGAAGTGCTGACATCCAGCAGAGTGGAAGGATGGGTTCTAGCAGCACAGAACTAAGAATAAGAAAGTCAATACTGACCTTGTAAAGATTCACAGTTGCAGCCTCTGAGCATATAATTGTACTTGCTGGCAATATCTGTCTGATTCATCATCTTGAAAAGTCCAGTTTTGGAGATTTTCTAGGTCTATCTTAAAAGGTACTTAATGATTATATGAGGTATTACTTTCCAGAACATGATGCAGAACAACCTCATCATTGATTTTTCCATCCCTGTTCCTTTCTATTCAAACAACTGTACAGATAAAAGTAGCTTAATATCAGAGTCCAGGGCATTCCTTTGGTTGCCCTGGATGGTCACAGAGCTCAGCAGAGGGGTCTGGGACCCAAGAAAGAGAGTTTGAATCCTGGACAGGGTGGTCTGTCCAGGGGGATTGCCTGGCACAGAGCCCAGAAAGACACAGGCTTTGATTTTAGTCCATGGAAAAAGCTTCCAACATTGAGAGAAGAATTACAAGTCACAAAGGTATGAAAACAGTAGTTTAGCACAGCACAGGGTGGAAAATTTGGTAGTTTTGGGATTCTTAGAATGGAGGTGAATGGGGAACAAGATGGAGATTTTAGGGCGGTGCCCTGGGTTCTTCTTGTTCTCCCTTGGCATCCATCTTCTGATGTGACGTGAGCACAAAGTAGGTTAAGGAGACAAAGTAGAAATTACCTTTTTAGTATAGATAATAGGCATTGGCACAGAATTGTAAATAATAAGTATGTAACTATCTGTATAAGAAGGCAGTGACCTCCCATCACGGGGGGAGTCGGCCTGTGTCCGAGCTGCTGTGAACATCTCGGCCGGGCACAGAGAAATTTGTAAGATAAGAAATAATAAACACGAGATAAACCTTGAACAACAAGATCTTGGGACTCCTCTTCATTCTCATGCCAAGCTCAAAGCCTTCAGAGGGCAAAAAAGACTCACTCGAACCACCACTCAAACCACCACCTGAATCTCGGGCGAGAGAAAACCTAAACCCGAGAGCTTAACTGCTACTCAGGTCAGCTGGGGAGAAACTTTAACTTTACTTTCCATGCCCAATAGTACAGGGAACCTTTTGCATCATTATTCCTTTACATTATATTTGAATATAAGATAAATATATATCACATTCCCCTCTGAATATGCTCAGTTACCCATCCTGTCCTGTGATTAGCTGCACTCCCCAGCCCTTGTTTACTTCTTAGGAGGCCACTGCTTTACAGATTCTGGAAATGAGCTAGCATACATGAAAAGTTCTGGCAGTCATCTTCCTAAGGGCCTCAAATGATGTTTTGCCTAAGTTTTTGACCTCAGCAACCACTACCAATTAGGTTTGGAAGATGTACCCAGCACTAAAATCTCACAGAGCACAACAAACATCTCAGTTATACATAAGCATCAGTTACATATAAGCTTGTGAAGACTGATGGCAAAATAATTAAAGAAGGCATGAAGAAATGGTGACACTCCATATGTGAACGCCAGAAGAAACAGAGGTCTCTCCTAGGACACCATTTCCAGCAGCAAATTCGTGGGAAGTGCCATTTTTGCCACAATCACCATTCCAGTGCTCCTTAAGAGTCTACAGACCCTGCAATCAACACACCTGCAAGGTGGCTAAAAATCTGTGGAACATCACAGATACCTATCTTTTTTGTTAGTCTAGCAAGAACAGACACCTCAAACATACTTCACACAAGGACAAAGAGACTGTGAGCAGCAATTTCATATTAGATTTATGAAGGATGAAGTACACGTGAACCCAAAGCAAAGGATTGCTTCTAAATAGCTGATGACTTGTAAAGGATATAAAAGCAAAATCCAAAAGTAAGCTTGATGTGTCCTATCAAAAGCAACCACAAAAATCTGATGAGGACTTGACAGCAAGTGCTCCTTGCCCTCTCTGTCCAGACCACATGGACTAACATATTTGGAACTTTATGAGTTTGTGAGTGATGAAGAATGAAATCAAAAAATCGGCTTGCTTAAAGAGTGTAAATGCATATGTTCCCCTTTGAAAAGATATTGCACCAAACTTGGTTTATTTCCCTGCAAGTCAGTGAGGCTGTGATCTTTCTACAGCTGGGTTTGAAAATGCAGAGCAGGAAGGCTGGAGCAAATGGCTCCACAGCAACACAGAGCCTGCTCCTTATATACACAGGGAAGAATAGTATTGACTTCTCTCCACCCCTGTGGGGGTTCAGTTCCAAAGGAGCTGAGTAAAATAACAGGTCCTGAGAGCGGTTGCTCACAAGTTTTCTCTGCAGCCACCTCTTAAATTTCAGGAAGGCATCCTGGCTCCTTTAATCTACTCTTCTGCTTAAGGAAAAATTGGAGCTGAAAAATATGTGGTCTAAATTCTCTTTGGTAATCTTTCCTTGCCTACAGAAGGGAACACAGAGTGTTGAGACCTGTACTTGGTTGAGTGATCATCTGGCAACAACCACAACAGAAAATCCCTTGCATCATCCAGCTTTGGCACTGCTAGCCTGGAGGAACTTTTGTCAATGAGAGTAATGAATCTGAGATTAATTAATGTACAGGTACAGCTAAACTGATTCTGGGGATGCATACTGCCAAGGACAGTCTCATTAAGTCTTGCACTGAAATGAATTTAGAATGTGCACATTTAGTGTGCAGGTTAAAATTATTCTGTATGTATCATTGTGCATAGTTAAATAATTATGTTCATCAATCAGAAAGATTATTTTTTCTCCAAGGTATTTCCCAGGACTGTTTTTATACTGACCATGGTGGACTATCGTAGATAGGGTAAAACCTATCTGGGTAAAATATTCTTCAATTCCGTTTTTTCACTCCAGTTGCAACTAAAATGCCTCACAAACATCCATGCAACCTGAGGTAATAATCTTACTCAATGTCAGTAACTTCTTCACAAAAGCAAGCCTCTGCTGTTGCCCTTGTCATTTATGTTGTGGAAGAAAGGCTGGAAGAGGCCGTATTTAGCAGTTTTGTGCATAAAAGCATCACTTCCATAAATATACAGTAATGGATGAGTCTTTGGTTTCTGCAGCTGACATCTGTGTACCCACTGGAGCTTCCAAAGACAGTAGTTTTGTTTGGTTTAGTTCTATCATGTTTTCGTCTGCACTGGACTACCAGGGTGATGTCTGGAGACTGACACTATGAAATCATGGTTTACCAATTCTTCTGTCTCTGCACTGCACCTATCAGTTGAAATTCACAAACAAATTGACAAGAACAAACTCTCAAAAGTCACATCAGGATATGTAGCTGTAATGCAAGAACCGAAAAATGCCAGAAGCCAAACTTGAAGATGCTATCTCTTTAGTAGATCTTCAGCAGAAGCCAAGAGCAAAAGAAAACTATTAAAAAAAAAAAAAAAAAAAGGGGGGAGGGGGGAGGAGAAAATTCCTGTGGTGTTGGAAAATGTCTTTTAACAGCTACTACAAATAAAAAAACAAACAAGAAAATAAAGTGTGATTGTGTGATAATCAATCCTTGACGCTTTGCAGATCTTTCACAAAACAGAAGCCCACACCTCTACCTGTCAGATAAATATGCTCTTTATCTACTCTCACCACTTCTATCCTATTGAAAGACCTTAAGCTTAAGACAATCTCCCGTCTTCTTGAGGACTTGCTGGTTTTACAGGAAAGGCAGGCATGAAAACAAAAGAGACATTCGCTGTGCTCTATGTTTTTACTTTGTAGGTTGTTGCCCAAGTTTTTGGGCATTCTTAAGTTTTTGTATGGCCTGAAGTCCTGTCTCATCAGCCCCTCAAAGGGTACTGGGCTTCCCCTCTCTCTTGGTCTTAGTGGTACTTGGCAGAATATTTACTTGCTGACAGGTCAACCAGGGCTGATCCTACCCCTGGCCAGGCTTTGACCCTTGAGCACAGACTATGATTCAGGCTACACGTCCTCCCAAACACTCCTCCATCTATCCCTGCATATATTTCCTGGGGCTAAACCCCAGATCTCACTGGAAAATAGCTGGCCATATGGTTCCAAATGCCAGCAGAAGCAGGCACCAGAAGGGAGGGAACCCTGGCTGCACACAGTCACTAAACAGCCCCTTAGAGCAGAGGGCTGTTCTTTACCACTACTTGCTCAGAAAGAATTATAAGCATCTAAGATGAAGAGGATTTTTCTTCCTGAGATGTAATTCCTTTGTTAAGAGATTTTATGGTAACGTGTAGCCTGTTATTAGGAGCTGTGTCTTAGCCCTGTGCAGCAGAAAGTAAAATACCTTTCCAGGCTTGTATATCTCTGTGCTGTGTGTGCCTGTATGAGAAGAAAATCTGTTGAAGCCAGCTTCCCTTGGTCCATTTTGTGTTACAGTTCAGCACCACAAGAACATCCCAACAATCACTCATGTAACTTGCCTGTCACGTAGTCCCTTTCTTACAGCCCACAAAAAACTCAAATCCAATCCCATCTGTAGGGTTGGCTTCCTCAGCTCAGACTGAAGGGACTCTGCTTTCAGGTTCGTTGGACTCTCCAGTGTTGTACTTCACCAGCTACCACTGTGAGGATGTGGTTGCATGACTTACAGGTCCCTCAAGTGTTATCTTCCATCTTGCCAGCCTCTCCCCTCTGGAGCAATTCCCTGTAGTCCTACTGACATGCAGCTCTAGAAAATGAATCAAGCAACAGAGAAAGAAAGGATTCACTCCTATTGAGTCATGTACATGTCTGGATGTATGTTTTTTCTTTTACATTTATTTTCCAGCCCTGAGAATGCTTCTTTCTTTGTGCTGATGTCATCAGCTCAAAGGACAGCACATGAAAAAGGAGATTGAAATGGAGCTGGGTCCCTTCTCTATGCACCCTGGCTGAAGAATACCATGCACAGCCTGAGGCTTACCTGCCAGCATAGCCAAGGGGAAGATGTGAATTAAGTGAATATTTGGAGATGAACAAAATAATGACCTAACCACTCCATTTATTCCTTATAAACAAAAGTATTTTGGTGTCACTGGTCCACTGAAGGCATATTACCTTTATGAAGATCAAAAATAATTTGTGACAGTTCAAAACAAATAAGCCTCAAGTCAAAAGATTGCTCTCGGCTCTCTGAGCCTGGAGGTGATTGGAAGTGTCTCCCTCAGCAGCACCACACAATTGCCTGCCCTATTCCATATTTACCACCAGCAGTTTCATCTCATTCATCCTGGTGGAAACCAGCTGCTTCAGGAACCAACAAACAATTCTTTCAGCCTTTCCTTGTAGGAAAGGTGCTCCATCCCCCTGATCATCTGGGTGGCCTCTTCTGGACTCACTCCAGCAGTTCCATGTCCTTCCTGTGCTGGGACCCCAGAGTTGGGTGCAGGGTTCCAGGTGGGCTCTCACCAGAGCAGAGCAGAGCAGAGCAGAGCAGAGCAGAGCAGAGGGGCAGAATCCCCTCCCTCCCCTGCTGCCCACACTGCTTTGGATGCAGCCCAGGACACATTTGGCTTTCTGGGCTGGGAGTGCTCATGGCTGGGTCATGTCCAGCCTCTCACCCACCAGCACCCCCAAGTCCTTCTCACAGGGCTGCCCCATCTGTGCAGCCCCAGCCTGTGTTGGTGCTGGGGGTTGTCCTGACCCAGGTGCAGCACCTTGCACTTGGCCTTGTTAAACCCCATGAGATTCCTATGGGCCCCTTCTTGAGCCTGTGCAAGACTTGACTCTCAAGTGCAGCGAGACCTGCCTGCCTCCAGTTCAGCACCCATTATATATCAGCAGCTTTTACCATTCTCTGTCTGGCAGATATGCAGCTGTTTTGCAAAGAGCACAGCGGAGCAACATGTACATTTTGCCAGCTCAGTAGCAGTAAAATCAAATTAACAACCGAGAAGGAACATTAATTTAGGTTTTTCAAAATAAGACTTTTGCTGGAAGCCACAATAATCACCAGTTCAAATCACCCTTTTAGAAGGTAAGATTCCTGCCTGAAGAGATTGAGCTTTGTAAACCAGATTGGTTTTTTCTCTTTTAAAGTGGTATTAAAGTAATTTCTTACTTTTCCCATAAAAATTATTAAATGTTATTGCTTGTCAATCTTATTTAAGATATTTTTTTCACTCTGTATTTACCTACCACATATCTCTCTATCATTCTTTCCCTTGAGGTCTCAATTATTTTCAAGTACTATATCATTAACATTATCACTGATATTCCAACAGCAGTACAGATAAGTCTTACTTTTTCCTGCTGAAGATCTGAATGATCACATTAAATAAATAAATGCTTACCAAAGGCTCCTCTCTTCCTCAACTTATTTGCTGTTTTCACTAACTTATGAATGTTTATGAGAACTAATGTGATATTTGATGTATTTTGACATTTGAAAAGAAAACAGTTCAGGATGAGAAGAAGTTTGCTTATAGACTGTATTAAAGAATGCAATGACCCTGTCCATAGAGAAGCAGGAAGTCTGCATCTTACCCATGGCACACATAAGATTTTAAGAACTGCTGCCTTATGATGGAAATAAACAGCCAGTTAATGATGGCCTGTTTCTGCAATACATGTGCAAGCTGTTAGCAAACCAGTGGGTGTGCTCTTGAATGCACCTAATGTGTGAAGTGTTCTGTCATGACACTTCTCTTTGGGCACTTCCTAGAAAGACTTCCTGACATTTTCTTCAGACACAAAGGACATGTGACTTACCTTTTCTTCCTGACTCCATAGTGAAAAAACAAGTCCCCAAAACAAAAATGTGGCTTCAAAAATTATCTTTTCACAGACCTTCCCCAACACTCTTAAAGTGCAGAGAGCTGTGCTGTGTATTATTACAGCTCTCTTCCTCTACTTCCATTCCTCCACTTTTTATTGGCTTCTACTCTTTGCATTATAGGACTAACAGTCCTGAAAAAGGGCTGTGTTTTGCAGGATGGTGTACAAATACCTAAGAGGAGACAGTCTTCACCCTCAGCATCTCAAAATTACATTGAAAATTTACAGAAAAAGGGGAAATATCACCATCCCTGTATCAAAGAAGCTATCAGCCACAGGTAACGCAATTTGTGAGAGCACTGAACACTGAACCTCAGGCAGAATTTCACCATCATATTATGTGGGCATGGCCATTTCTCAACAGCATAAACAGCTTTGCATCTGCCCTTTATTTGACTCCTTGGCTTGGTAGCATTTCAGCCCACCATATCTTCATGACAGAACAAACAAACTGAAACACAGGATGTTCCATCTGAGCATGAGGAAGATAACAATGAGGATAACTGAGTACTGAAACAGGCTGCCTAGAGATCTTGTGAAGTCTCCTTCTCTGGAGATAGTCAAAAGCTACCTGGACACAATCCTGAGTAACATGCTCTATGGAACCCTGCTTGAGCAGAGAGGCTGGAGTAAACATCTTCCATTGGCCCTGTCCAACATTACCCATTGTGCAATTCTGTGAATCTCTGATTTTTGACCCTCAGAGTGAAGCAAGTCCAATATAAAGCTAAGAGGCAAAAGCAAGGAACTATTTAGTCTGGGGAGATCCACTGAGCAACCACACAATTGCTTTCACTGGTATGAGAGAAGAGAGAAGGGAAAAGGAGCCAAGGGCAAAACTGTATTTTCTGAGACAGCACCAGTTAATGCAGGTTTGTGACCATGGCCAAGATATCCTGGTTTTTAGCCAGGAGACAAGTTTTCTAATGCAAAGGAACACGAATTCTGACTTGCCTTCCTGGTGTGCCTGCAACATGGCAAGGCAAACCTGTTCCTCCTTCCTGTGCAAACAAAGTACCTGTAGGAACAGAATACTGCAGTCCAGGGGAGAACTGCTCATGACAGGAGAGAACTGATTATGCAGGCTTTGCATAAGCTAGTAAATGGAATGCCTACTAATACAACGAACACATCGGGTTCCCACTGTGCAGTAGCCCTGATATCTGTACACAAGAATATTCTGTTACACAGGACTCCAAGGTATTAACACAGGACTACCAATAAAGAATATCAGTAGGCATACTTGTGAAGACTTGGTCCTTAATAATCATCAGAAAGATACTTTCAATCAAAAACAAACAAACAAACAAACAACAACAACACACCACAACAACCCACAAAACCAGAGAGAAGTTATTTGAAACAATTATGTTGCCTGCTCTGACAGCTTATCAGCCATGACGCCATCCAAGATCCTCTCTGTGAGCCTTGGGCACAACAAAAGGATGCTACAACCCAGCCCTGATCTTCATCTAAAGTCATTTGGGCTCACAGGTATCAAAGCAGCCCTGTTGCTTCTTCCAGTATGTAGTCTTCAGGATTGTATAAAGTAACTGCAAAAAAAATTATTTCACATGCCTGCTGCAAAATTGTGCTTCTGTCCTGGGTCTCACCACACTATATGTCAATGCAGTGCAAAACATCTGCTGCTGGGCTTGATGCCAAGTCCATGAGACTCAGTATGATACCAAAGTTGTGAAAGATGTAATTATGGAGCTATAACAATTTTATTTTCTTGATCCTGAATCCCTCTGTCTCTTCAGAGACAATGGGGACAATGGCTTTTTCAAGTAACATACTGCTCTGGAAAGGTGTCCATCCTGTATTGGCTGGCAGGAATTCCTTTTCATTTCCTTTGTCTTTATTCCTACCACTTCGCCATTTATAGCACAAAAATAATTCATAAGAAATAAGCAGTGTGTATGTTGTGCATGGAAAATATGGAGTGTCTTTGCCAAGCTCTAGGATGAAATCAGTAATTTATGAGGTGAAGACTGGGTCAACAGTCCGTCACATTAGTGGACAGATATTTTTCCATCATCTTGAGTGGGCTTTGCAAATGGTTAGTGGACATATATTGGGAGAAACAAGAACACTTAATGCCCCAGGCACTACCCAAATCATCCTGCACACTCATGCTGAGGAGGTGGTTCAGGGACAAGTTTCATGGGTCAAAAGAATCAGCTGAAATCCATGAGGATCCAGCACTTTCTTGAAGCTATATGTCAGAATTGCCAGTAGAGTATTACTATTATTAATAATAATAATTATTATTATTATCCTTCCATTTTAGTAGCCTTCCCTCAGGATTTACAATCATATAAACAAATTTACCTCTTTCACTGAATTTATCCTTCCAATCCCTCTCCAGCCACTCACTTTTGTGCTAGTGTCATTATCTCCCCAAAATAAATAGACAAACAGTACAGAGAGGCATACAGAGAAGCCATTTTAAAGTCTTGTCTGAACCTGTTAGTGTTCTGTGAAACACCTCTGTAATGAAAGACATTCAACAGGGCTGCAATTCAGAGAAGAAGATATCAATCAAGCTGCTTAAATCTCTCCTTTCCTTCCTGCTGCACTCATGTGCTTTTTCAGACAGGACACTGAGTGGTGTGTTGCAAGCCTTTGGGGCTTGGGTTTGTGTGTTGGCTTTTCTATAAATGAGTCCATTAACAAAGCTGTAAGAAGGAGTTACTGGATTGCAGGTTGAGGTTCATACAGACTGTCTAGGAGATAGACAGGACTCAAACAGTAAGTTTAGGGGAAACAAAACCATCCCAAAGACCAACAAAGTGGCCATAAAAGGGACCCAACCATAATCATGTCCTCTAATTTGTAAAATTACCTCACTATTGTCAGTTCAAAGCTCAAGAGCACACATTTATGAAAGACAGGACCCAAAATTAAAGGGTTGGTAGAAAGTAGAGCAAAAAAATTAACTTACAACTCTAAAATGCATTTTAGTTCAGAAGCAAGGGATGCTCTTCAGATGCTTCTTGAATAGTGGCTAATTTACAGCCAAAGCTCAAACCAACATCTGCCACCTGGGATGTTTAACTCTGCTGGGAACCTGAGAAACAAGAAAAGCCATCCTAGTCTCAACATGCCTCAATTAATTACATTTTTCTTTTGAATCTTGGTGCTATACATCCATAACCTTTGTCTCTGGCTTTTTTTCTTTTCCTGAGAAAGATAGATGATAATAATACTGTCAAAGGAGTATCAGCATTAGCCTTACAAAAATATCAAACTTGCAAGTGCTCTTGACACTATGCTACTGTGATGCATTTTTGTGATGACTTGAGAAGTGCAAAGCCTCTGTCTGAGAACAAAATTTTCAGTGTTACTGCTCCCCACCAAGATCATGTGGTCCTCTTCCTTCATAACAGCACTGTAAAGAACAGCCACAAGAAAAATGAATGTAATTTTGCCGTGCAAGTGAGTTTCTAAAGAGATTCTTTTATCCAGAAATGAAAAACAAACAGTTGAAAAGAGAAAATGTTCATCTTGTAGTCTCAGGACAACTTAGCAAAAGTACAATTTTATAGAAGTTGTTATCCGGCCTTTGGCCTCAGGCATATTTAGACCAATATCCTGCTCAATACAGTAGATTTCAGATGAAAGTTAAGAAACAAACTTCTAACATACACTGTGGTAAAATAATTTGCCACTAAGGGAAGGCCTTTTAACCCCATTCAGTTAAATTTAACTCACTTCCTACACTTAAGAAATTTCTAGAGAGAAGCTGCCAAAGATCATCAATGTAACAACCAAAAAAAGTCTAAATTTTCTAAGAACTTATGTGTTTATGAACTCACAAGCTTTCATTTGTAAGTTACCTTTCAAAAAGAAATTATTTTTCTGTTCAATTTCAAATATATAGTGTTCAATACTATGGAACATCCCATATGTCCAGATTCCCACTGAGATAAAAAGGGGAAACATGAGCAGCAAGAACATTTGCACCATTTCCTTTGTTATTTCTATTAAGTGTTATTTGTCTTCTCTTTCAGCTACACAGCTGTAGTCTCCAGATTGGTAGACTGGAGAGCAAGGAGAACACCATCACCACCCTTTCTAACAGCTTGCAGCATCCCTAGATTAGCTGGTCTGCAAAAAACCTATGATAAAGAGGCTTTCCACAATACTTGAAGCTATGCTGCTCCAGCAGGTGCAGGTAAGGAGTAGTCTCACATGGTCTTTTATATCTTCTTCAAAAATCCCAAAGTTGCTATAGAAACAAAATGCTACAGCTTCACCCCACTTGCGAGGGAAGCCAAAACAATGGGAAGTTTGGGCGGGAGCAAAACACAGATCCGACCAGTAAGGTTAATGCTATGTTCTCCGTTTATTCCAGCTAAAATGGCAGGTTATATACATCTCCACATACTTTACATTCACAGGTGTATCCTCATTGGCACACAGCACAGGCAAAAATGCAAACACGCATTGTTGAATAAACTCTTAAGGCAGCTACTGTGTCCACACTAATCACTGTACTTGCCAACTACTAGAAAACCCTCTGTCTCTTGCCAACACCTTAAACTGTAATTTTAACTGCGCCATAGACTTGGCAGCTGAATTTCTACCTGCGCCACAAACTCCTAACAGGCCTCAATGATGAGGCCCAGTCTGGGTGATTCAATTACAGTCCAAATACAAATCATGTCCACCTTCCCTAAGAGATTTGGCTACACGCCCCAAGTTAGTATCAGAATAGCTCATATAAAATTATAAAAAAAAATATGTATATACACCAATCTACCTATTTGAACTTGAGTATTTTATAAGTCAACTAAAAACCTAGATCTGCAACTGGTCAGAGATAGATTAGCATAGATAGATTTCCTAAAATGTGAAATATAAAAATGATAATAATTCAGGAGGCTAATTGGACAACACATGACTCACCAATGTTTTGTTTTTTGCAGTGTGGGCTCTACCAGAAGTGATGAAGCAGTGATACAACATGCTCTGTAATGCTCCATTTAACACTACCAGTTATTAACACTGTGTAAAAGTCTATCTAAAACATACACTTAAACATTTTAGTGGGATGTACTGACCTAACCCCTTTGAGGGTCTGGTTTACTGGTTTGCAGAAACTGATTTCTACTGTTCTGCAATAAATCAAAATTACTTCCTGGTCATAGGTTTGATCTTAAAGAATGGATATATGAACCTGCTCTTTTCTTAATATCTCTACCTAATCCATAAATGGATCTGTTAGAGATGTGGCAACAAATTTCAGCTATTTCCTCAGCAAAAGTTATAGATCCCTGGTGCTTTTCTGCATTTCTCCAAAGCTTCAGACTCTGCTTTCTACTGATATGCTGCTAGTGAATTAATGTTTCTTCAATGGAAAACAAATAAAGCAGTAAATTAGCTAAACTTTTTCAGTAATATTCTGCTTGTGTCTTCAAGAGAGAACAAATAAGGTGCTGGACAGAAGACAGAAATAAATACAGTGGGGTTCCACAGCATCAGTAAAGTACTCTGCTTATCACACCTGAAGGGAAAAGGCTTGCAATGTCTCTAAACTGGGAAAATTGGAGAACATAAAAAGTGCATCTGGACTGTATTTTGCTACTATATCGTTGGTGGAAGAC
Source organism: Trochalopteron elliotii (assembly GCA_024734555.1). Taxonomy (NCBI): domain Eukaryota; kingdom Metazoa; phylum Chordata; class Aves; order Passeriformes; family Leiothrichidae; genus Trochalopteron; species Trochalopteron elliotii. The sequence goes on along the minus strand of JANPWX010019824.1, from coordinate 492,602 downwards.
AATGCTCTGTGAAAACAGGAACCAAAAATAGTTTGGTTTTGTTCTTGTAGATCCACCGTGAGGAATTGCCCACTAATCATGAAGGATACAGAACCAGAGGCATTTTGTGAAACAGAGTCATCTGTTTTGTAAGAGCATGCTTTTGATGAAAGTCTGTTGCATTCAAATGATGCTACATTTTGTACAAGTGGAGGATTTACCCCACTCTTTTTACACTTTTTTTTCCTTTTTTTTTCGTTTTATATTTATTTTTTTTTTCTTATTTTTTCACTTTTTTCTTTTTTCTTTTTTTTTTAATATGTTATTCAGTATCTTCCACCTGCACAGCTATTTTATCCATTCCATCCATTCCATTCTATTCACAGGTTTTCCATCCTTCCTACAATTATTTTAGTACATCTATGTATTTCCACTGTGCTTTGTTGAGATTTATTCTTCCTTATGTATTCGGTCTTAACTTGCAAATTGCCACAGAAAGATAAAGAGCTGTTTACATGTTCCATCCAGCTGTTTACAAGTGCCATCAGTCTTGAGCTGGAGTCAACTGCACCACAGTGTGAAGTGGGGGACAAGTATTTCCTGTCAATGTGTAGAGCAAACCTGGCAGGAAAAGCTTTCATCTCTCGGCCACGGGCAAGTTGCAAATTGTATTCAGGATCTTTGCCTTGAAGCCCAACTAGCCCATCTAAAACATCAGGTGCCACATATTGTGCTCTGACTGGTATTTGAAGGAAGAGAACTGGCAGAGCATTAGGGGTGCAAAGCTTTTCTATGAGTGGCACTAGCTATCCTGTGAACTCACCTTCTGCTTGAGTTGGCCTGATAATTTTGTGTTCTCTTTATCTAGACACAACTATGTTCATGGTTAGACTTTTTTATTGACCCATAGGGTTGAAAGCTTGTATATACCTTTGTACAGCAGCAATTATAGAGGTGTCCCCACAGATACTTTGCAACATGAGTAGAAGCATACTCCATATATTTAACAGAGACAGTGGGAGGCTGAGATCTAGGCACCAGCAGTGTTGCTAATTCAGCAGATGTGTGTGGAAAATCCAGCTGGTTAGTTAGGAATAAGCAATAGGATGCTGACAGCAGGCTTGGAAAAAATTATGGCTCATTCAAACTGAGCACATAAAAAAGCTCCTGCACTTAAGCAGAACTGGAATTTCTACTGTTGAGGAACAATTTTTTGACCCTTGCAACACCACAAATAATACACCCATTTCAAAACCAGCAACTGTTTGAAAGCACTACACTTACCTGGAGCTGCCTCTCAATTCTTTAGCTTAAACAAAGCTCAAGTTCTTCCTTTTTCCTACCTCTTATAAAAAATCACCTCTTTTCATCCAACTTTACATGAGAACTTCTCTTCATGAGCTGACCAGTTTATAACTGCAGAACATATGCATTTCCACAGTTCATGACATATAGAGAAAATTAATATTTTGCAAAGCATAGAACTGCGTTCACAAGACATTTTCTCTTAGTGATATACTTTAACATTGTAATGGTTTCACCTTCAGCAATTTCTGCTTGCCAAATTTAGTGCAGTGGTGTGAGTGTTTACTCTCTTTTTCTCTCTGTGGGATAGGATCAGGAGAAAAGCAAAGCAGGCCCAAACTTAAAGGTAATAAAGACAGATTTATTAACACACACTAAAAGAACAAAATAAGAATCAAAATGAAACTTTCAAAACACTCCTCATCCCCCCACAAGTGTTCACTTTCTCACAAAGAACATAGAGAGACAAAACCTGCAATTTTCAATCAGTTTCGCCATTTAAAAATAATCTTTCATCAGGTCTTTGGGAGAGGAGTCTCTCTTAGGACTCCGATGGAGATATCGCCATGAGAAAAACAGTCCTCTGGTGACTCCCATGTCATGAATCTGCAGCCGCCGAGAAAAAACTCTCTGCAAACTGTGAAGCCCCCTGCAACAGAAGCTTTCCCGAACTGCATATGGGTCATGTCTGCTTATTTTAGGGTACCGTTTAAGGATGCCTCTTCTAATATAAATCAAAGATTTTCTTCTTCTCTTTCCAAAAATCATCTTCATCTCAAGGGACACAGGTCTCTTTCTCCCCTGGGAGCAAAGGGCTTCATCTCTTTATCTTCCTCTGTTCAGAGCTCTCCATTAAATCTCAGTTATATCAGTCCACGACTTTGACTAGAGTTCTGCATCTCCCTAAACAGCATTCATATGTTACAGGGAAAGTTAGTCCATTCTCCATGGTTTCACAAGGGACGTCCAGCCAAACAAGGCAGCTCCTCAATCCTTTCTCCCACTTAGGACTTAACTCTCTCTCTTCACTAACTTCTGTCCCATGCTGTGTCTCTCCACGGTTCACTCTGGCTATTCTCTCACTGAGATAATGTTTTGCAAGTTTCATCTGTCAAGGAAAGAGTTAACATCTTGACCAGGGCCTGCGGTGGTCTCTGCTGAGCTGGGGTAGGGAGAATTCATGCCCAGAGCAGCTCGGGGAAACAGCAGCCAAGAATCTCAGCAGCCGGGATCGTGAATGCCTCCTGCCCACCCCTGGTCTCATGGTCTCATGGCCCAGCCTAACTTGGGCTTAGAGCTGCTCCCAGGGGACCCGGGGAGGAGACATCTTCCCCGGCCCGGGCCAGCAGCAGGGCAGGCCTCAGAGTGAGCTGGATGTCAGTAGCTGTGGCCTCCCTTTCCTTCCCGGCCGGCTGCTACCAGGACCCAGGGGCGCGGCCAGGCCAGGGCTGTCTCCCCCCAACAGGGAGGAGCGGCGGGCCTGGCCATCCTGGGCCACTCCACGGAGCAGCCCCAGGGGGCCACTTGTTACCTGCTCCTTCGGCTGGAAGGGAGAGGGCTGGCTCAGACACAGTCAGGGCTTTATATGTGTATTCCCAAAGTCGCATCCAGCTTCCTCAGTGGTTAAACAATATGTCAGTATTTAAGAATTTGCTTCTGATAGGTCCCTGTCCCTTCCAGAGGAAATTAACAGGTCCTTACAAGGTTACAGAGACCTGTTTCTCCTTTAACTAAAACCCAAGCTGTGTTAACCCATGACAAACATTCAGCCTCTAAACCAGCTTAGGTATATGAATGCTAGGAAATGGCATATCGGGGAATTGTTAGGGGCCAAACCCTGCAGTCAGTCACTACAAAGTAAAAAGTATGTGCAGATGACCTCTCCTAAACTAACACAGCCATCATCCCATCAATATCTTTATTGTTGCAGTATTTCATTCTCTCCAAAACTGCTCTACCACACAATGCACAGTTCTTCCAGCTGCCTTGAATAAGCTGTATGCACAATGCCTGCTGCTTTTACTTTCCATAATCTTTTTCTTTTTGTCATGGGCAATGAAGTCAATGAAACTGCAGTGTCTTTCCTAAGTGTTTTATAAAGATACAACACAGTGTCACAGTTACAGTAAGCAAGGAAAAAATGGTGTGCATGCACATATTATATTGCCTACAACACCTTGCAGAATGATCAGTTCTCTCCATTTTCTTTCACTACCTCCTCCTTTATCTCTTTATTAAGTCAATGATCTTCTTATGACCCTCTCCACCCTTCTGCTATGAATAAATGGCAAATCTCTTCAAAAGCTTGGTACTGGCAATTTCTGTTTTCTCAAACACTTATGTTCATGTAACCTGCTGGGCAATGTTTTGTAGAAATAATGATGAAATATTCATGGGAGCATGATGACAACAAATAAATAGAGCAAAGAGAGCCACAAAGCAAGACAAGAGGTCATTTATCACATTATTCTAAGCCAAAAAAATGAAATAACAAGCAGCCTTCTGAAGCCTGCTGGGTGAAGCATGAGCCCTCAGTTAGGCCTATCAATATCAGACTCATCTCTGTTGCCACAGCAAATCAATCTGCTGGCCTCTGCTTGCTTCTTAGTATGATAGCTACCACTGTAAAATCTCCTAGGTATACCAAAACAGATAGACTTTGCACTATGAAAAAGTCTCTGTCTAGATAAGGTTGGATAATAAGACATGTAGCAAGACTGATAGTTCAAAACCTAAATATGAATGAAAAAGTATTGCCATGGAAATTACTCAGAAATCAGGATGATAGCCCTTGCATCTTAGGCAAAGTCTCAAAGGAGAGGAGTGGCTAGTTTCAGAAAGACATTTGAAAGTTTATTCACCCATACTTCTTAGAGTTTTGGGCAAGCAAAAAAAACAAAAAGTCAACAAGGTATTTTTTCCTAGAAACTGCTAAAATTTCACAGTTGCCAGAGAAAAAACTTGGGACTCCAGTTTTATGTATTGATTTCCACCCCCTCAAAGTAAATTGAAAGGACTGAGCAATGAGGATAGTAACAGTTTCACAATGGCATTACAAAGGTGTAAATTAGTTTAAGCAAAGACCATGTCACCTGACATGCAGACCGCAGAGGCAAGGTTGCCCTTGTCTTCACTACTGCAAAGTCACAACATTTTGGTCATGGATTTGATTCATCCCATTTACTGCCTAAAACAATAAAATGTTTTAGTAAAGGAAAAACCAAAAACTCCATCTACTGCATAATCACAGCTGTCCTGATGTGAAACTTGAAATTGCACTTTAAAAAACAATGCTCAATAGTTCTCTGCTTCATAAAGCCACAGAACACTTCCCAGAGTGCTGGTGGGAAATGGGGGCCCCAGAGGCCCCCTTACTCATCACCTGCACAGAGAAGTAGCTCAGCTCCAGCTTTGCAGTCTCCAAGAGTGGAGACCATAGGGCACACAGGGCAGCTCCTCCAGGGCTTGGCTATTATCTTTGGAAAGAAAAACTAGTTTCTTCCATGCAGCCAAGAACTGCTTTAAGGAACTTGTCCCCATCTCATTGATCCCCTCTTCATCAGCACTGAGGTGCTGCTGGGTGCCCTGAGGCTTCAGATGAACTCACCTCAGACCCACAGCCTTGGTGTCACCTACAAATCTGACAGAGTGCTCTTGTGACTTCCCATGCTCACCACTGGAAACGATAACCAGAAAAAGTCCCAAAGAATATCCTGAAGAACTCCATGGAACATGAGCCTTCAGGCAGATTTGGCCCTGTGACCACCCCCTCTCATCTTGACTTGTAGCTGTTGAGACAGTGCAAATAATCCCTGACTCAACCTTCCTTCACTTGCTGGTTGTTCTCACCTTCCTTAAGCTCTGTCTCTAGGAAGTTCACCAGCCAAGAGTGAGGAAAAGATGGCACTGGGCACCTCGGTCTTTATCTATGCCTCTTTTCATAAAAACTGCCTTATTTAGCCCATATTTTCCTTGTTTAGCCTTTCACTGTTGATGCAGAGGCATGACTTACAGGACTGGATTTTGATATTCATTTTGCCCAAGAGGAAACAGAAATTACTGCTGTAAAAATAAAGAACGACAAATACATTTGTATTATCTGACAATGACAAGTTCTAGATAATGCTGAGAGTCCATCATGCTTATATTACACAACACTTATATTACACAACAATTACTATGGAAGTGTCCCTTCAAGCTGCTCTTTAATGAATCCCTTTTCTTATAGAGAAATTATTCCTGCAGATTTATAGTTTAACTAATGTGAAACGGCTTTCCCATTTTCATTCTTTTCCCTTATTTTCATTCCATCCAGCAGTTTTATTATTTCATACCTTTCTTTCAATTGAGATCCCTGGAGATGCTTTACCAGGAGATTACCATACTTAGACTTGATGTTCCTAGGAAAACACATCAATGTAACATTTCTGAAAGGCCAAGTTTTTTCCTGTTGTCCCTTAGGAGACAATACCACTTATTCCTATCATTGTTTAAATGTACCAAGAGCTTTTTGGCACTGAGCCTGAACAGAGCTGTCAAGATTGTAAATTCAAGTTTTAAGCCAAGGAGTGTTCACAATTTTATTTTATCCTGAGCTGCCTAACATCAAGAGAAATATTGAGAACACAACCAGCCTTCTGCATCCCTGAAATATGCAGCCGCAGAAGCCTCTGATTTAAAGGAGTTGAAAGTACAGCAGCTCTTTTAGGAAAAGTTATAAATGAAACTCTGCTTCTTGCAGTCATAAGCCAAGCCAAGTCCACATGGTAAGACTCTGTGTCAAAAGGAGCCTCTCTAAAAGGCAGAAATGGAGACATATGCATAAAAAAGTACTCTGACAGAGGACACTGCAGCACTCAGTTCCTTATTGCTGCTCCATTCCTCCTCTTCAAGTGTCAGTGGGCTGTAGCCATATGATGCTGTCAATGATGTTTGTAATCCAAACTCATGGAGATGGAACTGGCAAGGACATCTAGTAAACTGACCCCAAACTTGAAAACTTAGCAAGCCCTCTAGTCTCATTTCATGGCTTGACCTATTTAAGAAAATTTGAATCCTACTTTGAGTAGCCATACTTAGATGTCATTGCCTCATGCAGATATTTTGTGACGTACAACTTACTGTCCAACATTCCTCATAAAAAGTCACTCTTTTAATTACAATATTCACATCCCAAGGGCTTGAGCCTATAGTAACTGCACATCATCCCAAAAGTAAATAAAGGCATAGAGAACAACTGACTTCTGGACAGCAATTCCATTCTGTGGTGTACACAGTTTTGAAAAGGGATTTTGGTCCCCTGCTGAATAACAGCTACTCAGAATCTTCTTATAAACACAGAAATGCACTAAAATGCATTATTTTAAATTGGATTTTCAGGTTTTCCAATTCAAGGATGCATGTATTTGACTAGGACATGGGCCAAGCTTGGAAAAGACCCAAATGGAGGACTCCATCTGAATTTTTCATGCCAGATAACTCTGAATGAGATAGATGAGGGATATAAATACATTCTCTGTATTTCATATTTTCAGTCTTATTGCACTGTTCTTGAGAGGCAGTATCTCCTGGTCTTTTCTCCTTCCCTGCATTAACATGAAATAGTATTTATCAGAGAAACATAATTTGATCATAAACCTACTATCTCTGTGTATTGTAATATGTAAAATATATGTGTGTAGGAATCGAGTAACTTTATGTGGGTTTTGCAAATTATGTAATGGCAAAGTCACAGGCATATAATCTAAAACATTCCTCATGAGTTGCATGTTTCCAAAAGCCATATGGGGGTATGTGCCACTTACTAGAGTGCTGGGGTTGTCTAAGGTGCCCTCAAAGGTGTGGTGTGAACAAGAATGTTGTCAACTGTCTCTCACCCCTCCAATAAGCAGGATAGGAGTCTCCTCAGGACATCGTGGAAGAAGTGTCCTGGCACTGGTATTCCCTGGAAGTGATATGGTTTCACCGAAAGTTCTTCCGGGGCTTCAGCCCCTGCAGTAAAACCCAGTGCTCACTGTTTCCCAAGGAATTCGGAGTTTTTTGCTATCCAGTACTGCGTTGCAAGTCCTGCTGACCCCGCAGCCTAACACAATACTAATACAGTGCATGAGAAAGAATCTGCAAGCTGTGCAGAGCTGGCCCACATCCGCTTTCATCGTCTGCTGTCCTGTGGTGCTGGTCGTGGTACATCTCCACCCTCCTGCTCCCACAGAGCTGGGCCTGATGCCTTGAGAGGCTGCCTGGAACAGAGGCTAGACAGTGTTAAAGGAATAAAGTAGGTGTTTATTAAAAAGGCCTTCAAAGGGTGCACCTTTGGCAGTACAAGAGCCTGGCTGAGGCTGCACCCAGGATGGTCACAAGTTTTTGCACCTTTATAAGTTTTGTTCTATTTACATAGTGGGGTTAATTGTCCAATTACAGCTTCAGGTTATGAAGTCCCACCCTCCCAGATTGCTCTCCTCAATTTGCTGTTGTTTATACTTTTTGGACCTGAAGCTGCAATGCTGTCCTTGGTTCTTGGGCTGGAAAAGGATTATTTTGTCTAACTAAACTGTGAGGAAAAGTTGCTAACACTTTATATGACGTTCAGAGTATACACTAATGCAGTACAGAGTTATATACTAATGCAGTACATATAATATGAAGGCTAAAACTTAAGACATCAGGCCGACCCATGCCCCACACATCAGGTTCCTGACACGAAAGTGCATCTCTCCAAGGGATTTCCTTTTTAAGGATTCTGTCAAAGAGGCTGCATCCATGTATTGTAGCATTAAAACCAGTGCCTTAAGGTTTTGTTATGAGGAAGAATTCATGGTCTATGATAGGCACTATTCCCAGAGATGCTCACAATTCTCATACTTCAATGACTCCAAGAAGTTAGAAGTGTTTAGTGGGTCTCTGATTAAAGGTAAAGGCACACTTACAAATAATGGATTTAAGTTCCACAAGTCCCCATGCTTCTGATTTGTTTAATCTCTCTGAATTCTTTATTCTTGAAACTCTGGCACTTTCAACACAAAAAAAATTGGCATTATCATATACTGCTGTCACATTTACAACTTATGACTTCATACACGATGAATAAAAGGTAAGATATAAGTAGCTATACCAATGATAAGCATGTTTTTGATGTGTGCTCCGCTGTTTACTGTGTCATAAGGACATAGTAGCAAAAAAACCCTGAATGGCTATAAGACCACAGTTAAAGTAACTCTACAATAAATAATATTGCTCAAGTCTGTATTAATTGCATTGCAAACCTTAATACACTTTACAATCTTAATTTAAAGCAGAAAAAAGCAAAAAGCTATTTTTAAATTATGTTTGAACTTTTGATTTTATTGGAACCAAACATAAAAATACACTAGTTCTTAGGTAGCGCCAGACCAGTACTTTTTAAAAATAGTATGCTTTGTCTCTCATTGGTTCACAAATTTCATGTAGACATGAAAAAGACATAGTTCAGCTCCAGAGTGATTAGTGGAAGGTGTGCAGATCCACAGCCCTGTTTCAGATCCCTCTCTTCAATCAGTTTCTTTTCATATTTCTGTTGAATTGACAGTAGGACTGTGATGCCAGCAAGCAGGTCTGCATGATGCCAACACAGAATAATGTGTAGGGGTGTATCTGGAATGTAAAGCATGGTATTAAGATTTCCCAGTGGGACAGTCTGTCCCACTCCCAGCAGTTCTATACATTGGAGCAATCCTGAACATCCTTAAAACAAAACACACATTTAAGAAAATGTCATAGGTGTTCACCAGGTTGATAAGTGATCAAATTGACTGGATTAATTTTGCAACCATTCTTTCCCATTCCTGTTAGACTGATGAATCAGTAAGCAAACTCCACACTTAAATAATGTCTGAATAAATGCATATCATCTAGAAATTAAAATGCAAGATCAAAATAGCATTAATTTTTCTTTTGTAAAAACAACGAGGTAGCAGAAATATACAAATCCAGTGCCACAAAATGCATCAGTTGCTTTAGAATACACAAATTATCAGTAGCTCTGGAAATACCAGGACTCAAAGTTGAAAATGGGATTGTAGATCAAATAACTAGTTTCCCAGAACTTTTCAAGTTGGAAATCTGACTATCCTAAATTATAATGTCTCACAGTGGACTTTTTTCCTCCTTATGTCTCATAAATCAAATTAAAAATTAAAAAAAGACAGATTAATGACAATACACCCCTGCTGCCAAACTCACTGCCATAGAAACAAATTATAAAACCACAAACAGAACTAGTCTTCACACATATTAAAGCATGAAAAAGCTTCATATGGTGCCACATTACAAACATGCCCCACCCTTGGGCACAACTGACCTCTTCTGACAAGCAGATCACAATTTGAGCTCCATGTCAGTTCAGCTTATGGAGTTTCAGTGAGTAAAGACAGCCATAGTAGGTGTTTTTCAAAGCCCTATTAGTTTGACTTACTTCAGATGAAGTAATGATTTAAAATCAGACCACAAAGAGAGGAGCCCTTCTTCAGTAGCAGAGTTATGGCTGAGGTCACTAGCTCAGCGGTACGAACCACACAAGAGGTCATGGAACAGCTCTTCTACAAAAGCACCAGGATGGGTACACACCACACTGGTCAGGACCACTCACATCTAAATTCCTGCTCTCATAAGATAGTAAAACTAGACTCCAAACCAAAGATGATGCAGATCTTCACAGCCAGATAACTCTTTACATGCTACAGTTATTTGGGAGAGAGCTGATCACAGAATGGTTTTGACTTGGAAGGGACCTTAAAAGGTCATCTAATACAAAATCCCTGCAATAAGGAGGGACATTTTCAACTAGATCAGGGTGTTCAGAGCCCCATTCCACTTGGCCTTGAACACTTCCAAGGATGAAGCATTGACCATCAACCACATCTCAATGCAACTTGTGCCAATGTTTCACCACCCTCATCATAAAAAATTTCTTCCTTAAATCTAGTCTAAATCCATCCTCTCTTAGTTTAAAACCATTATCCCTGATCCTACCACTACAAGCCCTGCTAAAATGTATGTCTCTATTTTTGCTGTAAGCCCACTTTAAGTTTACTGGAAGGCCAAAATAAGCTCTTCCCAGAAAGAGAGAAAAGAGACCTTCTCTTTTCTAAGCTGAACAAGCCCAACTCTCTCAGCCTGTCCACACAGGAAAGGTGTTCCATCCCTCTTATCCTCCTTGTCTCCCTCCTTGGGACCCGCTAGAATGGATCCACATCTTTCTTGTGCTGGGGGCTCCAGAGCTGGACACAGCACTTCAAGAGGGGTCTCACAAGGGCACAGCAGAGGGGGAGAATCCCCCCTTGACCTCCTGGCCATCCTTTTTTGGTTGCAGCCCAGGATGTGCCTGGTATTCTGGGCTGCACGTACACCTTGCTGCATCATGTCCAGTTTAAATTCTGACATTTACTTCAGTCTCATTAAACTTCAAAGTAAATCAGAAATTATGACACATGAGAAAAATTCATTCCTTTTAGAATACCCATTTCAAGGAGCTTATTTTTTCAGTGTGGTCTGCACATTCTATAAGACCTGCAGACTAAGCACACCTGAAAAAAGGTAATTAAGAGAAACAAGCCTATATTTGTTGTCTTAAATTCAGTACACTCTTGTCTGCATCTTCAGTCTCCCTTTATTTTAGGGTTCTGAAAAATAAAGGAGGTGGAAAAATCGTGCTTTTACTGCCCTGATTGTACTTCATGAGGAAGACTTGATTGGCTGAAGAATCCCCATTTTCCGTGTCTTATACCACAGGAATCTCCTTTTCAGTTGGAGGATTTTTCACACTCAGGAAGTTGTAAATAGCTCTTCTGCCAGCCACATGCTGAACCACAACTCAGCCACATAAGCCTCAAAAAACATGAAGAAAGCTTCCCCCACAGAGTACCAGGACCTGTTCCACCTGGACTCCCTTGTAAGAAACCGTGGTGGACCAGGTCCTGGAAGGGCCCTCAGCAGGACAATGCCTGTCTAGAGCCTTACTAGCAATTCCTCTGTAACCCTACTTCACTTCAGCCACTGGACAGCGATAATAAATTTGAAACCATACACTTACATGTCACAGTTCACCTTTGAAATTGTCTTCCTCTTTGGACTGACTTCAGGGCAAATAAACACTTCAGTCCTAATTTGGATATTTTTACCACTTTCCCAGTGCCAGGAGTGACAGATCTGAACAATGGTCTGATCTGTACCATCTCTGCAAGCTGTGCTGACTGGCCCCTGCTCACCATAGGTATTTGTTTTAAGGGAAGGGGAAGGTGAAATTATTAACTGGCCAAGATTTGTGTCATGTTTTGGCAAAGTGCTCACTTAGTGTGAGCTCAGACAACAGTCCCTGTAGGAAACATGCACTTTCACTGTTCATGCTCTGCTGACACTGGCTATTCAGCATTGCAAATTCGTCTCACAGCCACTCAGCTTACATGGAGCCTGATCAGAAAGCAAACAAAAGCCTTGTCCTTGACTTCAGCAGACTTCCAGTTGGGCTGTTTCACTGCTCTGTTTGTGCTCCTGGGCCAAACTGGATCATACAGCACCTTTCAGGCAGAATGAATGTTTTTACTGCAGTATTGGAGGAAATATTATCTGGAGGAACAAGTTTTACAATGAAAGCACTGACAGTGACCCTTAACTAATATACAGCTTTAGATGCTGTTACTGCTCTGTCTTAACAAGTCTCCTATCAGCTTCACAGCAATAAAGAAGAAAAAGCCAAGTATGATGGTGCTGTCAGGGAGCATTTCACTCATGTCCTGTATATACTACTTTTATTCAACCTATCCTTGCCAGATTTTAAACTCTATTTAACATCTTCTCTGAATACATCTGCTGTTGTCATGGCACTGTAACTTTGCTTACTCTTTGAGCTACACCAGCCATTAGATTTATGTCACCATTACTTTGCCTCTCTGCATACAGCTCATAGACTGATTTATAATAATCTCTGGTTATCAGCATCTACATCCAGGCCAATTCTACTCCAAATGCAAATCACAGATAAGTCTGGCCTCTCCCACTGTCCTAACTGCCCTGCATCTCTGTACTGACTTCAAACAGCTCTGAGTGACCAGGCCCTGAAGAGTTCTCACCTTCCCCAGTTCTGCCACAGGCTTTGCTTTTGCGTGCACCTGAAAAGGAGAAAATTGTGCAGATTTAGGAAAATTATCCCCGGACTGGATCTCAAGGCTCAAGCCTATAATTCAGCACACTGCCTGCACTTGTCCATTATGCAGCATGAATAAAGCATTACAGAGAAAGTAGACTTTGAAAGCCCTGGATGTTTCAAGTGCCTCCTGCCAGCCAGCCCTCATTGCTGATCCATCATTTCACAGATGAAGCACTGCAGAGAGCTGTCAGTATTGCTGTCACTATGATGAATGAGGCAACTAGCTACAGCTTTCTCAAACAATATATTGCGCCCATCTATTGTCAGCATTTATAACATCCCTGTCCCCAGGCATTCACATGCAGTTACCACTCTACCAGTTGCTTTGGTTATTTGAACTTGCTGGAGGGGTTCTTGGAGCAAACAGTTTATGATTAGAAGTACAGGGAGTGGCTCGTACATAAGAAAGTAAACATAAGCCTTTTTGACAGTCATTGAGCTACAGAGAAAGATGCTTAGAAATCACATTCTTGGCCATTTCAGCCATGCAAACTGTATTCTATTTTACCCAGTAATCACACCTTCCATTGCAAAACATGTTAACTGCAGAATTATATACATGACTGGGCTTTAAACTCCCTCATCATTGTGGTATCCGTTTCAATGATTTCTTAAAGTATTGTCTTCACAGTAGTGATGCCTTGGGAAGGCTGACCTGGAATAGAGACTGGACAGAACCAGAGAATAAAGTAGTATTTATTGAAATAAATAGTATTAGAAATAAAGAGTATTTATTGAAAGGCCTTCAGGATCCACCTTGGGCAGGACAGGAGCCTGACCAGGGCTACACCAAAGTTGGACTAAGAATGGCTAACCACTCACAAGGTCTTACACTTTTATAAGTTTTGGTCCATTTGCATATTGGGGTTTAATTGTCCAGTTCCAGTTTCAGGTTGTGAGGTCTCATCCTTGTTTCTCCCTTCAGTCCACCGTTGTTTATGCTGTTGGGAAGAAAGTTGTCCTCGGTCCTCAGCAGGAAAAGGATTTGTTTTCTCTCCCTGTTCTGTGAAGAGAGCTCACTAACACTTAATATGAGGGTCAGAACTACACCCAAGCAGCACAGAATCTGTAAACATGAAAGCTAAAACTTAAGGCATCAGTAGGACATGCTTAAAGCTTTTCTACTACCTTACCATCCACTACTCTCCTGTGCCCAGTTGTGGAATATTTAGGAAGATGGAAGAATACACTGATCCCAGTTCTAAACAAGGGAATTTCCAAGATGAAAATAATTGGACCCTGGGGGAAATTTCACATATGTTTTCCCTGGTCCTAATTTTCTCTACAAACCTGGTTTGGATTACGACTGAAAAAGGAGTCCTGCCACAGACAGACCTTTGGTCTAACTCACCGTGACCATTTTTATGGCCTTTGCAGTGAAGAAAATTATCTGTGTGTCTGCCCACTTACATACTAGCTTGTGAGGTACGTGTATCCTTTTACAGTTTCATGGTGTTATCAAGTGATGCAATGATGCACTGATAAACTCATCAGCACAGCTGAAATATTGAAGTCTTTCAAGTTTATGTGAAGAAACTTTTTTTTTTTGCAATAAAGGTCTTATAAAATTATTTTCTGCATATGTTCGTCCCTGAAAGTTTGTAGCTGGAAGCAGGAAGATGTATGGGGCCATCCTTTGCGGAGAAAGGAAAAGAAAAATGTAGCTACCTGGTTTTGATCTTCAGAAGAACATGGAAAGGACTTAATAGCAAATACAACCCAGAAACCCAAAACCCTGATCTACCTGTATATGAGATCTGCTGCATTCAGGCTAGGATCAGTGTCACTTTGTTTCAATTTGTTCTAATCTACCTGTCCCTGACCCTGGGCAAGCAGGTGGAAAACACACTGGCTAGTCTCCTACCTCTGCAACTGCTGCTGATAGCCAAGGGTCACTACATCTTACACAGCTCTTGCAAGAATTGCCACAGCTTCTCCAAAGGCATCCCTACAACTATAAATTAGGCCTTTTCAAAATGCTGAGAAAAAATCTTATATAGCAGGCAAAGAAGCACTAATGATGAATACCTGCCATGCAGCTGAAATGAGGCCACAGGAATGAATACCCCAGAAGGTGCTCTAAGAAAATAACAAAAACCAATTAGTGCTGCATATATCTTTTCTCAGGGTTTTGCAAACCTGAAGTACCTACAGCGCCTTACTGTGCCAACTGAGCATCAACGGTGTCTTTGTCCTCAATAACCTCCTCTGGAAAGAAAATTTCTCCAGTTTTAAAACTCCAGACATATTAAGGCCAAGAATGATCTCTCTAAGTGACCCCTTTGATGAATCCCTTAAGATCACTGTGACACCATGTTCAGGGTCCTCACACCATGCACAGATTTCACCATTTTGAAAAAACTAACTTTTCCTACCCAGCACAAAATCCTCCTTCCTTAGAAGTAGGTTGCTCTTCCACTGACTACATAGCTGGAGTGTCTGGTCTGGAGCCAAACGTATTCACAACAAGTGCCTCCAGATAAACAGGATGAAACCCCATACCAGATGCTGGTCCAAAATCACACATCTATTGGGACAGCAGAGTAGAGAGCAGTGATATGGCATGATTCTGCCTGTTTATTCGCTGTCATTTCTCCTCAGCAAACAGTCTGCCAATTCTTGAGAATAAAACCTGCAGGAGAGGCATGTAAAGTCTCTCCCCACAGGTGGAAGATTAACATTTTTCTAAGAAATGTTTAGCCAATTTTCCAGGCACTGATACATTAAATGCCCCTGTGCCTTTTTAAATGTTCTGAACCTGACAGTTACCATGCATACCTCATCCACCTATTTTCAGTCACGAGCACTATTTTCTATTCTGGCACACAGCTTAGGTTTTCCTCTTCATGTCTATGCTGTCATCATCTCCATGGCAGTTTGAAAAGCACCAGCACCACTACCACTCCTAAATAAGCCCAAGCTTGTTTAGATGCTGTCTATTTTACAGATGCCAAGGAAAGAATGCTCACAGGCCTTCCCTGAGTCCACTCACTTCTGTCCTGGCTGCAGTGTGAATGTTGGGATTCAGTCCCCACCCCAGTGCTCCTTCACAGCAAAAACAGGAGCCGGCTGTACTCTCTTTTGCCTCGTCCCTTGACACTTTGTCTGTTAATCTCTTAGGAATTCTGTGCTTTCCAAAGGAACATTTTTAGCATATTTTTTGCTTTTCACATTTAAGATTATTCCTTCCTTTTTCTTTCATTATTTTATCTGCCTTACACTTGCAGTTTCCAAGGTTGCATTGATGGTTGCCTCTTGAAAAGGCACCTCTTCAAGAGTTAATATGCAATTCACCATTATCTTGTGTGGCAGGACTTCAGTTAATACCCCAGCAAGTAACCTTTTTTGCATTTTTCTTATGGAACTTCAGAAAAAAGGTTGCTTTGCTGGTCCATTAGGAGCTCTCAGTAAAAGTGTCCATTGTTTCCTCTGAGCACAATAGCTGTTCTGTATACAAGACAGAAAAGTAATTACAACCTATATATAACAACAATGATGTGTTTTCTTTTCTCATTTCTCACCCAAAGGTTAGCAACCAAAAGTTTCTTGGCTTAAAGCAAGGAGAGTTGACATTCCCTTCAGTGCTCTGTACACGCACTTTCACTGAAATTTAAATCTAGTTGATGTGCTTCTTTTAATCACACTTTTCTTCACTATATGTAAGCAAAACTGTGGTAGAGGGAACACCAGAAGTTTGTCAAACAATCCAGCTACAGGCACAAATCCTTTTAGCATGAAGAGAAGGCCACAGAAGAGTTGCCTTTCCCCAGCTATTCACTAAGTCGATTTGTCTGTGGCTACTTGCCACTGGCTTACACATACAGTATGTTTCCACAGGGCAGTGTGCAGTAAAGCAGGAAATAGCCAGATCTGCCTCTGTTCACTGCATGTCTTCTCCTATATTCTGTGTACTTGCACTTGCTCTGAACTCATCCCTTTGTGTCACCACTACAATATTCGTCTCCCAGCCCCTGCATAATATGCCTGGGATATTTTATGTATCCCACTTTATTACCCATCCCAACTTTACAACTTCATTTACTTGTGAAGCAGTAAGGAGTAACAAATGAATGTTTTGGTAGCTACACTGCATTTCCTATTTTTCTTTTGATGGTCAGTCTCTCAATGGGCTTTTAAAGAGTACTGTAATGCTAATAAGTGAATAGGAATGGATAAATATTGTTGCAAGAGTAGATAATGCTTCACATTTCAAAGAAAAAGTCCACATAACATCTATCTTCTTATCACAAGGAGTCTGCAGTTTAAGACTTTTATTGTGTCTTACAGAGGAAAGAATGTCATATGGAATATTACAGAATCATCTGGACAGAAGGTCCTCATGCCAGCCCTGTCCCCATCAAAATGACTACTGTCTTGTTGCTAATGCTATCATTCATGCACAGTACTAGATATCCATCACTATAGAGAAAATCATTGAGGGCTGAAGACATGCCATTTACTGATGCTGTATCAGCATGAGAAAGTATAGGTGCTACAACTTAACTCAGACATGAGTTTGTTTTGCTCTAGTGCAAAGTAATGCACACTAACTGCTGTTCAGGTTCAGGATTCAAATTCCAGTTAAAAGAGTTATAGAGGGCTCTGATCCCAAAAAGTATAAATCACATTTTCTCTGCTTGTTGGGACAAAGACAAAACCTACCAGAAGATGTAGGTGTTTCTGAGATTCAGAAAGTATTCACCTTTTCCTCATAAATGCCTTGCATTTCTCTACAAAGTTCTCACTCACCTGGCCAAAAAAAACGACAGAAGTGTAGGAACATCCTGCTTGATATTTTAGACTGCTTTGTTCCTCCTTAAACATAACTAAGGTTTCTTGAAAGACTTTAAATCAAACTGTAGTTATTTTCTTGAAATGGGAGATCAGCCAACATTCAGCAACAGTCTAAGTAGTTAGCCCAACCACTATGGTATTTTATTTTCTTTTTAAGCTCTAGGGAAACAGGTCTGGACAATGGTCAGAACAGTGGTTGGGATTCACACAACCAGATGGCATTCTGCTTTTTAAAAAAGTAAATTAAAATGCACAGCTTCCAGGCTCTTTTGAAAAAAACAAAACAAAGAAAAAAACCCAAGCAAATAACCAAAAGTACAAACTTCCTGTTGGTGCCTGCTTCAGAAACAATGTAAATATGATCAGCTGCACACTGAAAAAAGTCTGCTGCCAAAGTACCTACATAGGCATCAGCAGAGGTGTGTGGCAGTGCATGTGCATGCAAGTGTCATGAGAGTAAAATATGTCTATATGCCTATATTTGTATAGATTAGTTATCCATTGCACAAGAAGCAGTGAAATGTGATGAGGTGAACTACCTCATCAGCTGCATTTATAAGAGGAACAGAGGTTGTTCAGAAAGGTTCTCATGACAAGGGTGAAGACAATGGAGGCCTCATACTCCCTACAAGTGTCCAAGCAAGTGTCACATAGAGGAGTATCACAGACTCAGTGCCTTCCCTGAGGCAGGAACTGCAAGGAGCTGGGCTGACAAGAACTATCAGAGTAGCCTAAGGCTGATGGGAGTGATAAAGGTCAGCCAGAGCACAGCAAGTTGGAGATGAAGGTGTAGGAGTGAAAGGCCAGATCACCAATCCTTGAAGCAGTATCCTGGCAAACAAGTCCCAGACTGGTGTTAATGGCTCAGCTCCTATGTCTATGAAAGTATGTAAATAATTCCTGAATAAGGGATTCCCTCAAGTAGGTAACGATGAAGGCAACCAAATGCTGAACTGAAGCACATGCTTTGTTCACAGGCACAGTGGCTATTTAAGCCTTTCTTCCCTTCTGCCCTACAGCATCATTACAAATTAGATTCCTTACCCTGAAACTGCAACAATAAAAGCCTTTGCTTTGCAACGTTATCCCAAAGAAGATGCAGAGAAATGGGTCATGACACCTTCAGATGCAGAGCTAATCCATCATAATGCACCATAGTGCCTACAAATTGCTGCGCCTGGCAGATAATGGTAGGCATTTTCAATTGTTCCCAGATGGCTAATACGTAGCAATGGTTTGTAACCTGCCTATGCTGGACCACCACAGCTGCTCCACTGAGTACTTTGGAATATTGATGGATGCCCCTTTTGACCCAGAACACTGAACCTGTTTAATAGAGGAGTATTGCCACCAAAATCATTCCCTTCCCTTCTTTTTTTCCACATCCCCAATTTAAAGGTCAGAAGTAAAATTAAGCTTTGTGAAACCCATTTGTTTTCCTCATTTTAGGAAGAGATATTCGTCCTTTCTTCTGACAGCTCAGTCAAAATATTCTATGCAATAGAAAGGATGGTTCTGCCTATTAACAGGAAGTACACAAGTGAAATAATTCACACACCCTTCCCATAAAGTATATAAGTTCTCTTTGTGATGGAGTACACATTTCCTGATTTCTCTGTCCCAAATCTAAGCTCTATCTATTCTCTGAAACATGATGACTAGTGTTTATTTTTTTAGGAGATGCTACTTAATTTAATCTTTAAGAAAGCCACATGTACAGAATGTAGCCAACCACTATTGACACTTGACACTGTGTTAGTCATAGTAGTGTCTTTCTCTCATGGTGAACACAATTTCATTTTCAAGTTCTCCCAAATAAACCTTCAAAATTATTTATAACAAAACAAGCACTCCAAATACTAAAGTATGTCTGTGTGTGCATACATGTATCGGTGTATATACTTAGGTTTTCATATGAGTTATGGACATTTCAAGAGCCCAATCCCGGGACCTTTGAAATCTGCATCAATCTTCCATTGGACTCCAGCAGATGAAGTTGAATTTCTGCTTTGTTTTTCATTCTCCCCACTCTAGAAGCCATACTGCCTATTAGTGCTGAATTTCCCTCATTTTCTATGTTCCTTTTTTAGCTTCCCTTCCATATTACTTGCCTTTGGTATTGTTAACGGTATTATCACTGATCTTTTGCTCACTCAATGATTTTAAGGCTGAAGGGACTTTTAAATTGTCTGTTCTGATCTTCCACATTACCCAATCCAGAAAAACCTCACATGGGTATTTTTACAAGGGACACAGTGACTCACATTTGGCTAAAATTTTATCCAATAAGCACTCTTTCATAACCCAAGGATGTCACAGGTCAAAGAGTTCACCACAGCCTTTCTGTGATAGTTTCCTTCAGGTGTCAGTATTTTAGAACTGAAAGGGAAGACTTACTTCCATCCTGCTCTTTCCTACCTTCACGTTCTGTCAGCACTTAATGATTTTTCTCCAACATTTTTTAATATTTGTAGCATGTACATTATCTTTTCTTGTTATATGCAACTATGTGTATATCAGGAAACCTATGTGTAGCAGGGAAATATAAGACTTTCTGCCAATACCAGAAATTCAAGAAAGAGATCTCATAATGAGGAAGAAAATCCACCTTATGGTGCTCTGTCCTCAGATCACTCTTTTATTCTCTTCCAGGGAACAAGTTATCAAGGTATCTAGTCGTTCTATAAACAGCATAAGAGGAGCAAATTAAAGTTTGAGCCAGGTAGGCACTCACCCAACTTCATGAATGGTTGAGGAAAAAATAGCTGGGCATTGATTTCAGTAATTAAGACAGCTGAATTTCCAGTTGTTGTAATTAAACATAGCACTGTAACCTCTAGGGAAAAAAAAAAAAGAATTCATATGCTAGCTCTTTAT
This sequence comes from Trochalopteron elliotii, assembly GCA_024734555.1. Classification (NCBI taxonomy): domain Eukaryota; kingdom Metazoa; phylum Chordata; class Aves; order Passeriformes; family Leiothrichidae; genus Trochalopteron; species Trochalopteron elliotii. The sequence goes on along the minus strand of JANPWX010019824.1, from coordinate 472,468 downwards.
GGCAAAATTTTGAGTTTTGACCTCCTCTTCCTCCTCAGGCACATTTTTATTTCAAGGTGTTCATAAAATACTTTTACAGAGATCCATGAAATACTACACATAAACAGAAAACATAATCTGAAAAATATAAGGAGAAAAGAACGTAGCAGCTCTATAGAAAGAGAGGCCAAGCTTACAGTGAATATATTGAGCATGATTCCACTCATTTCTATAGGTAAAAAAGAATCATACAGGCATTCAGAAACATAGCTACAGCCAAGATAACCTTTGAATGCACCCTTCTCTTCTGGGAGCCTGTGTACAGTGTTGCATCACAAGATTTGTACAGAGCCACTTAAAATAACCCAGAGGATCAGTGAGATGAATCCAATGAGGAAGAAGTGAATGAACTAAGTGTAATTTCACTGAGGGACTTAGTCTCCAGCAAGACAAAGTGCTATTGCAGAATAAAAAATGAATAGTGTACTCTACAGTTCCACAAAATAGGACAAAAAGTAACAACCTGAATATACGGAAAGGAAAATCCAGATAAGACATTAGTGTAAATCCTGTTGAGGGTAAAGATGGAAAAGAATTGGCACAGATTACCTGAAGATGACACACATCTCTGTCACTGGAGGTTTTAATAGGCCACACAAACACCTGCCAGAATGGTGTGGGTGCACTTAATCCTGCCTCAGGCAGAGACATGGCCTGATGACCTCTTCAGTCCTTTCAGCTCTGCTCTATACATAACTGGAATCAAAAAACAGCTAAGAAGGAAGAAACACTGGAGTCAACAACACTTACTCTCCCTGGAGAGTTCCAGATCATATTTGCTTGAATACATTTGTATGTTTGTATAGCAAAACCTTTTTGTACAGAAAACTTATAAAGCATTTCATATGGTGGCAAAATACAGCTGTAAATGCAAAACAAGTAATATGTGGAGAAAGATTATAATATAGCCCCAAGGTATCATCTGGAATCCTATCTACTTAGTTTATTGACAAAAATTGAGCTACTCTAAATTGTCATAGAAATGTCTTGTGACCTTAACTGCAAATTAAGCAGTGTTCTTACAGTTTGGAATATCATTTTGAATCATTAAGATTCAAGAGTTGAATTTTTTATTGGGGGGGGGAGGTTATGGTGTATAGGGCAAACCACCATAGTTCTCTTGCCACTGTGTCACCATTCCTAAGGAAAATTAAAAAATCAGTGGGAGGATACAAGGACTGATGAGGAAGGGGAGGAACTTAACATAGAACCATGAAAAATAGATTCCATCACTTACGAAATACAGAAAGAATGAGAACAAACTCATTGTAACTGGCAAAACATATTTCCTTCAGATTCAGACTAAAAACTGGTTTAGCTCTACTACAAAGTGCAATGTTGACACACAACATATGAAACTCTGACCTGCTGATTTTATGTGGATTCACTTAAGAAATACATTTAGCCTATTGGTGATAACCACAAGTCATTCTACGATGCCATGTCCCACATAGCCATACTTAAATATGTTTCATCGATTTTTCCCTTTGCCAGCAAGAAGAACCAGTGATAGCTATGTAAGAGAGCAGAGAAAGTCATATAAAAATAGCTGCCAGCATTAGGCAACACATCGACAGGACTAAGATAAAGCCACAGGACTTAGGATTTTATTGGTCTGCATGCATTCCCTTGTTTGGTAGTAGCAGTGAGAATACTGCTGTGGTTTGACTGACAAACCATTAAGTGGCAGCTTATATGGTAGCCCTGCAGTTTCCATTCAAACCTAACCACAGATGCTAGCTAGCATCAGTGCTAACAGTTCTGCAGACTTGCTTTTGTGTACTAGGTACTAGTACTAGGCAGACCACACATACACGTTGTCCATACATTGTCTTGACAACAGTTAAGGTATGATTCTCTCACATTCTCAGTCCTAAATTATATACCCAGTCTTGGGTCCAAATAAGTTGATAGTAGTTCAATGACTTTGTGTTGTGCCTTCACTTGTTACTTGACATTCATTTGCATGATTTTATCCACGATAACAGAAACAAGTACAATATGTTGGAATACAAATACTTTATTTAATGTTGAGCGTATAGGCTAAAAACAATATAATTAACAACTGAAACATACGATCATTTCTGAGCAGATGTAAGAAAGAAGCCCCTTCCCCAAAGACAAATAGTAGCTACAAGGTCACCGGCTGTTAAATTCTCTCAGCACATACTTACAAGAACTGAAAAATACAACCAGAACTATAGAATTACTCTCAATAAGCAATTCTTAAAGAAACTGAGCCATTTGCAACATCTAAGTTTGAAGCGCCAGAGTGTTCATTTAAGCAGATTCTTGTGGAAAGGAAAACATTTCTCTTTTCTGTTTTCTGGCAATGACTTATAGCAGAAAGCTGCAAATGAAGAGATCCATTTTTAATAGGGTATTTGTTGTTTCCCAGAAAGGCTCATGCACTTAGCATAAAATCAAATTAAACCCAAGTACATTACAAAAATAACTCAATTAATATAATTTATTTCACATGTCAGAAAATTAGTGTGATCTTGGGTGCTCCTATTTTGTGGTAAACAGTTCAATTATACTTACACATTTTTATATAAATCACCATTGTAAGAATACTCTAAAAGCAAAGATAGATGGCATTTGTATGCTCTGATATTTTGTTGTTTTATTAAAGTCTCTAAATATCTTAATCTTTACACCTCATTGTTTATAATCACTAGAGAAGACCATTTTCATCTTTTCATCTTCACATTAGAATATGCTCTGAACTATTTGCTTGGACTTACCATAAGTGAGACAATAGTTCCCTCTTCTGGACTCAGGTAATGCTACATTTAGGGCAGAGAAATCTCTGCAGAACGGAATTCCGGTTAATGTTTGCTGAAGGTGTGGGTTTTCTTCCCTAATTGAACAACCTTACAATAACACTAAAAGACCTAAAGTCTATACACAAAGAAGTCAAGCACATAAAGAAAGAGAGGTGTAGAAATCAATGAAGTATTGGATTGTGGGGCTTTGCATTCAATTTCAGCTGAAGGCACTGATAGCTGCAACAGATGTAAGTAAGGATCTGTCACCGTTTTGATAGGGAAACATAAATTCTCTGGAATGCATTGATTCCCACACTCTCAGGGTTTTCAAGAAAGTGGTACAAATCACTGATCTGGAAGAAGGAATTTATTTTAAACAAGTGTTTAATTCAAGGTCTTGTGCTTTTGGACTGGAGCATCGATTACATAACCAAAGATCAGCTACATACTAAATTTTAAAAAGTAACCACCCATTGAAAGAAGAGACAGTGGATAGAGGAAGTAAGGCAAAAAAACCCTCAAGGCCCCAGATTCACAGAACAAAACATGCCCTCAAAGACTCCAACTGTCATCCCCACTTGAACAGCATTAGGAAGCAAATTTGTGAAGAGGCACAAGCACCTAAAACTAACTTTTGTTCCCTCACAAGGGTTTTTGTGTGAAAACCAGCCCAGTAGAGCAAAGTACCAGTATGAAAGCGTGAAACACTCTGGGTTACCTGCAGTGGGAGACAAATGGCAGGTACAGAGTCAATCTTGTGAACAAAGGGTACCAAACTCTCTGGAACAACACTTTCAAGGAAGTTCACACTACAAGCCTTGCTTCACAGACTTCCATGACTCTTGCCTTGTTTGGCAAGGAGAGTCTAGGAAAAATCTGATGGTCTCTGCAGGACAGGGCCTGTATTTGAACCATGGCAGCTGTTATTCTCGACCAAAATATCCCTGAACAGAAGTTGGTCAAAACACCCTCTCTTTGAAACAAGAGCCCCCCTGCAAGGGGTGAGACTCTGCAGAGGTTCACATGGAGGTGGGGAGAGTGAAAGCTGTAACTCCCAAGTCTAGCTCTAGGGGTGTAATATAGAAGATGAGTCTGTCTTAACCATCAGGAAATTTTATTCAGTGCTCTCTGAACTTTGAATAGTCCCAGTGTATTAGAAAACTCGCCCAGAGCCTGGGCATACTCCAGTAAGACAGGCAGAAAAGACTGATACACTTAATTTCCATTTCTTCAGTGCTCAATTGGTTTAAAAAATGACTGCAAAAAACCACGGTGAACTTCACCAGGGAACTGGGTGGTGGCCTTTCTTCTCTGATGTCTAAAAGATACTGTTTCAAGAGCCACATACTCCCAAAATTAGGGACCCAATACTTGCTGTTGTGATAAGTAATAAAAACTCTCCACACAAACAAAGGAGCCAGCAGCTAAAATGGTCCTGTGAGAGGAACATCTATAGCAATATGGTCATCTTGAAGTAACTGAAAGGGCATAATACTTGGTATACTGACCTGCTCCCTTCTGGTATTGAATTTAAATTAATAGCCAAACAAGTCTGCTACATTTGCCTTCCAATGTGGAGAGAAGCACATGTTTTGAGCCAAGTGTTTATTTGTATGTTCTTTTCATGAAAGGATCTCAGATGCCTGCTCCATCACTATAGGATGAACCATGCTTTCATGAATTACGTACACAGTGATTTGCTCCCTTCTAGTGATCATTTTAATTAAAACTAAGGTTTCTTCTTTCTGTATAATTGATACTTCAACTGTCTGCATGTGATTTTCATTGTGTCTTTATAATGATCCAAAAAAAACTTTTTTCAAGCCTTTTTTTTTTCACTTCCTGAGGCTTGCAAAGCTTCCTAAAGAACTGTTACAACCCTCTAGGCATAAGGGTCAGGGACAAAAGCACTGTAAGATCCTGAGTATGAACTGCTATGATCCACTTCTGTGGCTCTAAAAACAAGGTCCCCAGATGGGCCATACATTTAAGAACTAGACTCAGAGATCCTTGTGGATCCCTTTCAACTCAAAATATTCTGTGATATGCCAACTATATCCTTTTTCACTACGCGTCTCAGACAAAAGGCAAACATTCTCATCTGCCCCTCACTTTTCCAGCTATTTTTTCAGTGTGCTTCCCTTCCCTAAATATGTATTTGGCTTGAATAGGATTGCACTTTTACCACCAGCAAAAACAATTGTGGGTTTATGAGCAGACAAAATTTATGGGTGTAGAAAAATACGTGACACATTTCAAATTACAGTGTCTGAGCCTTAGGAACACACTTACCTCCCTTGAATCTATTTACTTTCAGCAGCAATAGAAAGTAAAATCAGTTCCTTATTTTGCACCTTGCTGTAAATGCTGCTACTTCTACCACTTTTCCAGCTGGGACAAAGCATCCTGCGCCCTTGCTCATGAAAATAGTACTTGAACAGAATTTTCTTTAAATCTTCCCAAAGAAGATGCCTCACAAATCACAATGGACATACTAAATATACTTTTTGTAAAAGGCTCAAGTAAACTCACATGAAAAAATTCTGTAGGAACATCTTTGTGAAAATTGAAGAATCCATAGTTCCAGGCCCTGGCAAAAAAATTGTGCCTAAACATCTTGCATCACAATCAGACATACTGTAACTGACCTAGAAATTAAGCTTTGCAGATTGCATTAAGTCAAAGAAGCTGATGTGTTCTGTAAAAGCTATCAGTAGGAAGTAAGGTTTGATTCAAAACATATTGTCTTCACTTTTAGGGGATTCTACCCTACAGACTACCCCTCAGGTTTACTCACCAGAATTTTTTGTTTCTTGCTCAAATTTGTTCACATCAAGTCCTGCAGAGATATGGAATTAGTGCAAAGATTTAACTTTGGCATGCAAAACACATAGACCTGAAGCTGAGGTAAGGTATTGATGGTATTTCCCCATAGACCTTTCAAGATCTGATCAAATATACCCATGTGAGTCAAGACAGTGAAAACATAAAGCATCAAATCCAACACAAAGCAGAAGAGCTTTGTGTCGTCAGAACCCAGTCACTCACTCTAATACAGAGGGAAGAATATGAGGCAACATTCAAAGCAGATGAAGGTCCAAGCTCTCTACTGTTAAAGGAAATAAAATTACGCTGTCTCTATCCACTTCTAATGCCCCTCACATATGTTACCCATATCTCATGGCTAAGCACTGGGGAAGACAAAAAACATAGATAACTCTTTCTGCTATTAAGCCCCTTCCGCTGAGAATCTTTAAGGGTGTTTATGGTTGCATCAGAGTTATTGGATGTCCAAATTTCAACTGAAGATAAAACATGCAAAAACAAGAGGAGAGAAAATCAGAAGAGGAAACAATCTTCGTTTATGTATGCATTCATTTTAAGAACTTCTTTTAATAGATTATTGTGTATCATTTTTTCACAGGCAAGGATTTGGAGAGAACTGGGCATGTTTGCCATGTTGTGACACAGAAAATTAAATTCAGAAGCTTTTTTCCTCTTATTCTGCACAAAGATCTTACTCAGGAGAGATTATTTTGCTGACAAAAGCAGCAATTACCAGTAGCTCAAAGGTGCAGAATTTTAAGCATGGTAGCCCTAACCATGTAGTCTCAGTCCCACCCTTGTCAGGATCAATGAAAGGGGTTTCTTAAGTGCATGTGAACCACTTAAAACAACTGGAAAGAAGTGACAAGTGATAGAGGACACTGCTGTCCACTACAGGGATCAGAAGCCTTATATCTGGTGATCAGATTTATCATTTAGGGAGGTTTGCTGCTTTTGTGGGGCTTCTGTTGAGAATGTTGTGCAGAGGCTACCAAGGCTTATCTAGCTTTCTACTACACAGTGGTGCCTTTTCACGTTTGTACCAAAGACACCACCAGGGGTGACCTGGGAATTATCAAGTGTAACTAGCAGGCTTGAGGGGCGCTGCTGAAGAGCACAGACACCCAAGTGGTTTTCTCCATTGTGCCCAAAGAGGACTCAGCAGAAACTGTGCATGAACCACTGGATGCACAGCTGCTGTTCATAGCAGACTTCTGCTCTCCACGAGCACAGCAGCCATGGTGAGAATCTGAAGAACATAACCAGGTTCTAAAGAGAGAGAAAGCTGGCAGAGAAAAACAGATATTGTTGAGGTAGATAAGTAGATACCTGCTGTATACCAGATTAGGGAGGGTCAAAATAAGGAGGACCAGGTTGAGGTATACTTCAACACCCTGTATGGACACAGGTTTGTGGAGCCAGATGGGCTTGACCCAAGTGTGCTGAGGCAGGTGAAGGCCAGTGGCACCGCAAGGTCACTCTCAGTATTCTTTGAAAGGTGGAGGTGAGTGGAAAAAGTTGCAAATGGCTGACTCTCAGCCCTGCCTTCTAACCTTGTAAGGAAGAAGATGAATGAACTACAGCCTCATGCAATCCTTTGGAAGATACTGGAGAAAATCCTCCTGGAGAACATTTTCAAAAGCATGAAGAATCAAAAGGTGCTCAGGAGTAGTCAGCCTGGATTTCTGAGCAGAAAACCAAAAACGATTTACAAAACAAATCCAAAGCTGTTGAACATCTCCCTTAGTGACCTGCAGAATGGGACAGCACAGACTCAACTAAGTTTAGAGGGTATATAAAAGTGGAAGGAGTAAAGGTGCAACAGCCAGTTATGCTGCACTTTGGGGGAACCTTAACAGGAGAAATGCAGAGCTGGGCAGGGAGGAATGTGATAAAGCACAGCAAGGGCAATTGCAGCATCCTGCAGCTGAGGAGTAGCTCCATGCACCAGCACATGCTGGGGACTTGTGAAGATGACAGGCAGTTTTGCAGAGAAGTTCTCTGAGGTGAGGTCCCACAGGACAGTAAGCTGAGTTTGAGCCAGCAACACTGGCTTTCTGCAAAAATGACCAACACTACCCTCAGCTGTATTTAGAAGTGCATTAAGAGCAGCTCAGGGGAGTGTGTCCTTCCTGTACCCTCAGTGCTGGTGAGGCCATATGAGGAGTGCCAAGTCCAGTCCTGGGTTACCCAGCACAGATGAGTTGTAGACAGACTGCAGTGGCTCCAGCACAAGTTGAGATCCTGCTCTGAAATGGTCCTGCAGCATGTCCAAGAGGCAATTTCAGATACTGCAACTTCACTGCCCCGCTGCAGCTCTCAGCCACCCTGTGCTAGGGATGGATGCTACCCAGCCCAAGATCAACAAGGGTGATCTGCAGCTTCCCACTGCAGGGCACATGAGGGGGCATCATCTCCAGGTTCTCCTCTGCTCGCAGCTCCTCAAGCACACCAAGAGTACAGCCTTCCAAGATGAGAAATAAAATGAGAATGACAGCTGTTGTCTAGGTTTTATTCTGCAGTTGGCAGCTGGCCTGGAGTAGAGGGTGAAGATGTGAAGTGTGGCTCTAAATCCATTAGGCAAGCTAAAACTTCAGGGCTGTATTTTACTCTCTCTTTGAGGTTAAGCAGCTATAACACCAGAGTTGCAAAGGCACTGCAGGCTCTTCCCCTGACTCCCACACTAATCTGCCTGCTGCTGCCATTTTCTAGGCTTTGCTCAGAGCAGTGAGACTCTACCGACCCCTGAGGAGGGACACAGTGCCCGCCCAGACACTCTCACCACCACAAGGTTCCTTATAAGACCAGGAGGCCACAGTGTCCTGATGACATGGCAAGTGCACAACGTTCCCACCACAGTCTTCCTCCGGCAATTTCCACCATTTTTTCTCCTTACACTGGCCTAAAATATTCTTCAAAAAACATTTAAAATTACATCTTGAATGCAGTCATGAACATTTCCATGACCAAAGCTGTAATGGATCAACAAACCACTACCATGAAGGACAGCTCCAAGGACATAAGCACAGGCAATGGTTGTTCAGATTTTCACCACAGCTACCATGTCCAAGGGAATGAGAGCAAAACAAAAACAGAAAAATGAGCTTTAAAGAGAGCTACAAACTTGAGCTGGCTTCAGCCCACACACTTTTCCCTGTGATTGGAGATATCCAGCATCATGACAGTAAGCATAATGGGAATTTTGTTTGTATTGTGATCTAGCTGGAGGTTGCATCTGATATATTGTGCCTGTATTGCTTCAGCCTGCTAAATCAAAATTCCATCTACAAATAAGTAAATTTGTGACAACACATTAAACCCTCCTCATGTGGAATACCTCAAAGAGCCTGGTCAGAGTGTACTGCCCAAGAGAAGAGCCAGAACTGCAAGACAGCAGCAAACACCTTAATACACAAAATGCATCTCCAGCAGAACTGAGTTTACTCAAGGCAACACACACAGCAATTCAGAACAGTGGGAAACAGCAGCCCCTTCATAGCATCAAGGGCAACTGGGAAAGATACAAAAAGACAGGGCCATCTGCATAACACTGTGTAGAACCCACCTACTAAAGTAAGGCCACAGCTTGATGCAAGCAAAAGAGACAGTAGGTGACACTCTCTTCAGACCTTGATTCAACTTAAGATTCAGTCACTTCAACAATACAATAATAAAACAACAATCTTGCATGTATTAAAAAGTAGAACTCTAAATATATTTATTATTCAGTTATATTTGCTTTTCATTGCACAGATTTGGTTTTTATCCCCATGTTCAACAGTTTTTTACAAAGCTTTTAGGAGTTTTAGAAACTGTTAAAATGATCACTCAAGACTATTTAGGCACAGGTCATGAACGCATTACTCCATTTCCTCAAGATTTTCTCCATATGAAAGATTAGTGGTTGCAGTCAAGCTCCAAATTGAAATACATTTCACAGTCCACACTTTTACAGGCATATTGTTTAAAAAAGAAGTTTTGATTAAATAGTCTCACCAAAGCCTAAATGAAAGCACCTTCTTTTCCTTAAATGCTGAAATCAACATAACCCTAGGATAAGAACCATAGTGGCCAACCATTCTCTATGCTAGTCAGTCAAAGAATGACAAAGAAACAGTCCTCAAGAGGATGTAAAAACCCCCAGAAAAATTACTTTACTTTGGAAATAATTTAAATAATTTATTTTGCATGAAAAAAATAAGCAAAAAAAATGCAATAAAACACATCTGGTGACAAGGATGTGTCCTAGACATATCCCCTAGACCTAGTTGATTCTGTGATTTCTACGTGCCACAATAGAGGTGCACAGTTACAGGTTAAACAGTGTTTGCTTGCTCTGCCTGGGTTTAAGACATCTCCATAAGGTCGCGCATCGAGCCAGAGGGCTGGTGCTGAAGGGCACAGATCAGTGTGGCCACAGGGCTGAGGAAGGCTGAGCAGCCTGGGAGGATGCAGGGGGCTGGACAACACGGCTGGCAAGAGGGAAGCTGTAGATGGCTGCAGGAATGGGACAAGTTACTGGCACCTGGGAGCTAAGGAAGCAGCAGCTGCAGGCATTAAGGACAAGCAATACTCCAGCAACCCTGGAGGGCTGTTCATGACTGGCCACAGCCCTGTGATCTTACTGTGGTTGACACAACACTTCCAGCACCATTGCTGAAGTGCCTGCAGTGGGCTGCAGGGTCCAACTCCCCACTCATCATTTGAATCCCTCTTTGCAAATCCCCCCGCTGTCAACACTGTGCAGCTTTAAATGTTGTCCTCATACCTCTGATGACCCCAGCTGACTACAGCTGGTCTTTGGCAGAAGGAGGGAAAGAAGACCACTGACTCACAGGTCACAGAGACTCTTCACCTTCTCTGATGAGAACTAGCCCACACCACCACCTTTTCAAAGTAGGACCTCCAACACTGACTCTCCTTTTCCTATCACAAAAGTGCTGGCCCTTGGCACGCCTGGTGCAGCCTCCCACTCAGAGCGGGACAATCCCCAGCACCAGGTCAGGGCAGCCATGGCTTTCCCAAACCACCTGGAGGCAGGGCCAAGCTGTGAGGTGAGAGGGGTGCATAAGGACCTCTGTGGAGCTAGAGGTGCCTCTGAAGCTCAGCAGAGTGGACTTCCTGGGCAAGGGGATGGTAACCACAGGAGCCACACTGCTGGGCCCCAAGGTGAGAAAAGAAGCTGGAAGCTGCCTTCAGTCTCCCATTCTCCTGTCATGTGGAGGGGCAGCAAAACAGGTTGTTCCTAGACCTTAACAAGTAGCTCCTCCAGGACCGGAAGAGCAAGATTTTTCAAAGTCTCTACTAGCATTAACACACAAGCTTCTGACATTGGTGAGCAGGCAAGCAAGGGGAGCCTGAAGAAGCGCAGCAAATCCATCAAAAACTGTCTGGTGATGATTAGGGAAATGTGACCACCACAAGCCAGGGAAGTCCATGCTGCCTGAAATATCAAATTTTTACCCCCAGTAAAAAACCCAGGAGGAATAATCTGCAGGAACTGGCATCTCCCTCTGTCCAGGGGTACAAAGGCCAGCAACCTCAGTAATTGCTTGTGTCCATGCAGAGGTTTCTGAGCTCCAGCTCCAGCTGTTTAATTTGGACATCTCTCTGAATTAGCAACTCACGTAGTCGACGGATTTCATCCTGTTGCCGGTAATACATCTGTAAAAGCTGTAAGAAAACACACATCTTATTTACTTTACACTAAGAAAACATGGGCTTAACCTGACAATGCCTCCAGAGCTGTCACATCACTTCTGAGAGAAACACCTAAGGAGGAGGTGTGTTGGTTTAGCACGGATGGTAAAAACCAATTAGTGACTGACTTTCAAGATAGATGGCCAGATTGGCCAATTAAATACAGGTATACACCTCTGGGTCACACAAGTATAAAATCAGCCCGGGAAGGCCGGGGAGTCTCTCTTCCACCATGGGCAGCAGGAGGGCCTGTCCAGGTCTCTGGGAGCTGCTGCCTGCAGGGGAACGGCCGGGGTCGGCTGAGCCCCTTTTCCCCCCTGCTGCCTGGCAGGGGAGGGAGAAGCCACAGCTTAACATCAGGTAGTTTTAAAGCCTGCCCCGGAGCTGGCCAAGCCGAGAAAGAAAACTAGAACAAGAGGCCTTCAACGAGCAGACAACATCAGCAGTGCTCCTGTTGTCCACTAGATTGGGCTATGACTGCATGTGTTTCACGGGAAGTATTTGGAGTACAAAATCCTAAGTCCTTTTTCTTCTTACAGTTGGGACTAGCATAGTCTTTCACTATGCATGCAGCAGAGTACCCAGCTCTGTGAAGGCTGCTTCTGTAACCTTAGGGTGCCAGCTCAGAAATATGTGGGAAAATATCCTTTTTCACACCACAGGGAAATTCAGATGCGGAAATTCCTGCCTTATCAAGGTGCACATGCTAAATTCTTGCAAAGATGAAAGGGGACCTCAGTACTGGTATGGGTAGAAAATCATTTCAGGGTTCCTAAAAGCAAACACACTGCATGTAGTTGAAAATGTCACTGAGCTGCCAACAGTGGGAGGCTGACAAACCACTACAGAGATGTATCACCAAATCACCACTGTGCCAACTTTGATTTTTATACAGAGAGATGGTCTTCCATGACTAAAGACAGATCATGGAGCTGCCAAGACCTTTTCTAGAGCCTTTCCTAGGTGCATGCTGCAGTCAGCAGCCAACCTCAACAGCATTGCACTACCAAGTTGTACCTCAGCAGTGAGCTGCAGAGGCAGACTCTTTCTTGTTTCAGGGTCCACAATACAGTCAGGCAGTTAAGACTGCATGGAGGTGCCAGGGCTACACTCACTCCTTTCACAGAAATCCCTGCTGCCTCAACAGGCTTGCTGACTGCAGTTCTCATCAAAGGGTTATCCTGCATAAAAACCCTTCTCTTCTCCAGAACCTGGAAGTCACAAGGACCTCCTTGTCCCCAGCACGCCACCAAGCAGATCTGTGCCACAAGAATGCCTAGGAAGTGAGAACACTGACTGTCCCCCCCTTTCCAGACCCCCTCAGCTGGGATGCTGCTGGGCCATATTCCTGCTACCCATGTGGCACTCAGGACAGGCAGAGCTTTTTGCACCACAAAAAACAAAGAGCTTGTACTGATGCCAGTCTGCAAAATAAACCCTCCCTGAATTGCCACCATGTGAATGGCATCCTTTTGTCATCTGGCTTTGGGCTTCCCCTGTGGCCCCAACACTTCACCCAGACATTCATACCTCATTTTCAGTTTTTGGTGGTGGACACTCAAATATGCCAAAGCCATTGGAGAGGCACATTTGCTCATTTGTTGGCAGTTTCTCCTCCACTTTCAGCCTTCTTCTGCCATCTTCGATCTCTCTTGGCTTCTGCTTTTCCTGCATTCTTCCTCCCCCTCCCTGTTGCTGGCTCAATTCAGTAGTTTTCACAAGTGACTCTGGCTCAAGAAACTGTGGTAGGGAGTTCACAGCTTCAGAGCCTGGTCTTAAGGATACCAAGAGAGGCCCTAGGGAGGGAGGAGACAAGTGAACACTCACAAACCACGCCCAGAAATCAGCTGTAAGCAATTCATTCAGAGATAAAGATGGAAGAACCTGACTGGAGTAGCTTCCAGAATTTACAGCCACCTAGTTATGTTAGCTTCCAGCCATATTTACTATTAACTATGTCTCTCCTTTTTCCTCTTTCTCTGGCAGGTAATAGGCCAGAGAGCTGGCAGTAGCTTACCCAAGCCCTAGGGAGCTGAAGGGCTGGGGAGCCCTCCACATGCTGACCTTTGTTAATTCCATTGAGCCATTCTTGTGCTGTCAGTGCTGCTTGGGCTGCTGCAGTCAAGGGGTAGATATCTTCCTGATACGACTCCGACTGGAAGCAAAGAGAAGTCCAGAGTAACTGTCAGTGAGATTTTGGCTTAAAAAGATCATACTGGATTGTGGTGGAGAAATGAATTTATTCCCCTTCAGCACAGGGAGTGTCATGAGCACTCAGCAGCTCGGACATAAAGTCTTTTCACCTGCTCTGAACCTCTCTGCTCCTTCACCTCAACTCAGAAGAACTGCATCTGAAGGCCTAATTTAAATCCTGCCAGTAAGGTCTTCAGACTGGAGGAGGGTGACATAGGCTAACTCAAGTCCCACGAAATCATGTTCCTAAGGATCAATACATGGATACAAAGGATGGACAAGTCCCAAAGTCTCAGCTGATCACCAACTGACAGAAGCTGGCCAAGGAGATAAAGGTGGAGGAACACACCTGGTTGGGAGTTGCAATAAGCATTAGCTCCCCTGTGTCTCTGAATTCAAGGAACTCATACCTTCTTTTCATATTCTATGTTCTTGAAGTAGAGCGCACATTACCAACATTTCCTGTGTACCTATGCTCACACAGTCACACAGAAGCTACCTTGGCTAGCTACAGGTGCAAGGCCCGTTTCTTTCTCTAATGACACCAACTCTGAGACTTACTCCTATATCACCCTCAGTGCAACAGGTCATGCCTTACATGCTGCAGAACAACTGTCTGTAACACAGCTCTACCCAAGGGGTAGAGACCCATGAATTCATAGTTCCTGTTTTACCAGGGTGAATCTTCTTCCTTTCACAAGGAGATTTTTATGCCACCCAACATCAGCTCCAACCCCTCTCCCTCTCTTGTCATTATGCCAAACAGATTCTATTGGAAAAGTTTACAGACAGCTAGCAGACCTGGCAGCATGTCCTGGAAAGTCAGACATTAAACAGAGACCTAACTCCTGAGTAACTCTTGAGTTACCCAGATAGGGTTTGTTGGTAGGGCTGCCCCAGAAACTGGCCAGCTATGTCCCACACACCAGGAGAGAGAAAATCTCTTGTTCTACCTATTCTCCTGCGCCCAAGAGTCACAGAGAGGAGGCAGTGCCCTCATTTTTCAACTGATATTTGCCCAGGATATGAACATGACCTGAAGTTGACTTACTCGTCGAGGCACAATCATGGAGACAGGCTCAATAAGGCTTTTAGTTGGAATCAGTTTGTAGAAACGGAAAATTTCACAAGCTGCCACATCAAGACCTCTCTTCGGCATCATTCCTGGGGGAAGACCATCAAATAAATGGAGTAAAAATCTCCTTAGGAAAGTTAATGTCATCAGCCATGTGAAAAGGGTCATCAGACAATGAAAGTAGTCAAAGCATCAGCACGGTTCAACATCTGCTTCCAAAACTGTCTCAGTGGCACAAATGACAAGACAAAATAACTTTTTTTTCTGTCAGATTATGTTGTTACATACAGGGTGTGTGGTTTCCATACTAAGTCTCCTGTACCTTATTCATTCTAATGGGCTTCAAACAGAGTGACCAGAACAGAAGAGAACAGAAGAGAACAGAAGAGAACAGAACAGAACAGAACACAACACAACACAACACAACACAACACAACAGGCAGGTCATGCCACAGGATTTGAGTATCAGGATCACTAGGAAGGTATTCCAGGACACCAAAGCTGTTGCAGCAGCCCTCTTGTTAGAGGGTAGAAATGAGCCAAGACACAGACTTCTTGTTTATCACAGCATGAAAAGGGTCCTGGTTTATTCCTCTTAGTTTTCTACTAATACCCAGTGACTTAATTAAGCAGTAGATTCTACATGAAGGCCTGCTGCTTCTTACATTATGCGTTCATCTAAAAGTTAATCTAAACTGCACTCCTTCACACAGTATTTTGTTTTGGTAATATGGAAAAGGAAGTTCTGTACATTAACCTTAGCAGTATGCTTGATCAGCTGAACAAAGCAGGTTAGGGAAGCAGACATGATTCACTTAGGCCTTTTAAAAACCCTTGCACACTTCCTTTCCATGAAATGATTTTTAAAGAGACAATGAGAAATAAGGATGTTGTACTGGAAAGATCATAAAAACTGAATAATGAGGAGATCCTTACTGTTACATTTCAAATTATATACTCCTTTTAATTTTTTTAAGGCAACCTGCAGGCACAAAATTCAGTACTGCCAATATCTGTACCAATGCCCTCTAAAAGCAGGACTGTCCACAGATAGTGTGGAGGGGTGTTAATGATCCTAAAAACATGTAGAGGAATATGACTCATAGAGTAGACTGGAGAAGGTTCAAGAAAGGGTTACCAATGAGGTCTCTGGGCTGAAAGCTAAATTCTGTCACTTGAATTAGTTAAACAGTGGGTAATACACAGTTTAATAAGCAAAGGTCTCCAAGGAGGGAAAGGTGCCCTAATCATAGTAGATTTATTTCTAAATAAGAAATGTCAGTAAAAAAGAAGGTATGTGAGCAATAAAGACTGAAGGCATCAAGCTGTGTAGCATCTGTTACCAGAGAAATCACAGAGTGGGAATGATGAAAATAGATTTCAGTTACAAAAATCTTGAAGCAGACTGAAAAATGCCAAGGAACATTCTCCACCTTTAAATCCAGACTATCCTCCTTTCCACCTTGACCAGGTATGTGAGAGGAGATGCAGCAGTGACTGGTAAAACTGCCCAGCCCATGCTCTGCTGGTCATAAGGACCCTGTCCAAACTCTGACCCCCTAACACTACCTGTCATATTTGGGTGAGCTGGGCCAAGCTGACTCTAAGCGCCTGTAAACCTGTGTGAAGGAACCTGATCCATTCTCCTTTCTAAATGGTATTTTGGATATTCCTAGACTCTGGCAGCCTCTAAAATAAAGAAGCCACAATCCTCTTGTAACATTAGGCATTCTGCCACTCACCAATTCCCTTCTGTGGTGAGTGAGAACGATATTCCATCAGGTAGTTCAGGTATGGTTTCTCAGGGCTTATCTCATAGTACCGTATGTTTCCATCACCCTAAAGGCAAAGAAAATCAACATCAGCCAGACTCTGCTGTTCAGCATGACAGTCTGAGAAGAATTCCTGGCCCCAAGAAGCCATGCAGGATCAACAGTGAACCAAATGTTTACCTTCAAATTCCTATATGGGAAGATTAGGACCCAGCTGTGTACCTCTCCACAATAAACATGGTACATCTGTAAATGTGGTAAATGTGGCCTGATCATGAAGCACCCTCTGACCCCACCCCATCTTCTCATATCCTTAGGTTAACATGCTTCAGGAGCATCTTTGACTTCAGCCTGTCACAACACAGGCTAACAGAAGAATCAAACAGGCCTGCACTTGCTGATGTGGAAAGCACTTACCTTTCCCACCACGTAAAGCATGTGTGTGTCAGAGTCATAGATGGGAAACAGTAGTCCCGAGGAGCCATCCAGATCTTCTTCCAGTAAAGGCACAGAAAGGTCATTCTGGGCAGGACACAGGAAAAAGAGTCAGCTGCAATCACCTGTCAGTCACCTCAAGTCCAGGACACCTCACCTGAACCTACCTGGCAGTGGCATGTGAGCACAGCTCTGTAATGACCCACAGCCCTGAGCAGGGGGCCATGCACAGACTGCTGCAAAGCTCTGTGGGTGGGGAATGGGTGCTCTGTCTCAGGCCTTGACTGAGGGCAGGACATCAGTTCCTATCACTATAGCACCTCAGGCATCTGATGGTATTTCAGGGTAGATACAGTAAGAAACATTGCCTGCCTCTCCATGGGCCAGACCCCAGGAGATGAAGGGGTCTTCAGGGTACACCTGCAACACTGGTGTAAAATTCACACTGAATTTTAGTCGTGTTCTATCAAAACCTCTAGTCAAGGCAATACTTCACAATAATGTACCACCCACAAAAGCAGCCTGCATCAACCAAGCAGTCTCAGCATTGCACAGTGGGGAGATGCCTTTGCAAGGACAGAACCTCCCAATGGCCTTTTGCAGGTAAGCCATGTAGGAGGACAAAGCACACCACTCCATATGTAAAGCTGGCATGTTTTGTATAAAGCTATCCCTGCACTGCTGAAGGGAGTGATTTTGGGAGGACCAACAGGGCAGACTCTGGTGTCCTACAGCTGTTCGTGTGGCAATTCTTACATAAACATGTATTTGACATAGGGTTAACATGCATTTTCTCTGCAGAACTGACCAGCTGCAGGCTGCAGCAAGCCAGAGCTTCTGTTTAGATACAAAGATGGGTATGGACCTGAGAAAGAGGCCTACCGGGCAGGCCCTGTGCCAATCCCTGCTCCTAAGGAGGCTTTACCATACCTTCCCTCAGATATCTTCCCACTGTTTTACTAAACCAAGCATGTAAAACCCTAACATGACACCCATGAAATGTCACAGTACTGCTTAGCATTGTGGAAAACCTTCAGACAGCAGCATAGTGCTTTGCCTCTCACATGTGCAAGGAAGCTATGTC
Organism: Trochalopteron elliotii; assembly: GCA_024734555.1. Classification (NCBI taxonomy): domain Eukaryota; kingdom Metazoa; phylum Chordata; class Aves; order Passeriformes; family Leiothrichidae; genus Trochalopteron; species Trochalopteron elliotii. The sequence continues at coordinate 454,573 of JANPWX010019824.1, read as the reverse complement.
CAAACATAGCCAAAACATAGCAAATCATAGGCCTGGTCTACCAGCTTTGTCTGGCAACAAAGCGTGACAGTACTACAAAGAGACAAAAGATTGTGCTGCATGGTGGCTGATGCAGAGGGACATACTTAGATGCTGACAAAGTAAAAACACCTCACTGCATATGACAGGGTAGATGACAGCAGGGTTTCATAAGGCTGGCAGCCATCCTGACAGGAGATCACATCTTGGAAATGACCAATTAAGCACTACCTCAGTACTCTACTGTCAGGAATCATCAGAAATCAAAAACACTCTACACACTTTTCTTCATTGAGGGCTTCATCTGAGTAGCCTGTGTCTAGAGCTCATTTCTCTTTCCAGCACCAGGGCCAGCTTGCCAGTAAGACCAGCAGGAGCCAGGTTAAGTCAGAGAGCTACAGTAATCACACAGAGGTCCTTTGAATAGCTTCTTCTTGTAGTGGGCTGTTGTGGTTTAGGCTCAGTCAGCAACTAAGTACCACACAGCCATTTGCTCCCTTCCCCAGGGTGGGATGGGGAAGAGAATCAGAAAAAGGTAAACCAATGGTTGAGATAAGAACAGTTCAGTAATGGAAAAAAGAAGCAAAATATAGAACAATAACAATTGTAACGAAAAGAAGAGAGAGGGGAATAAAACTCAAGAAAAATAAGTGATGGACAACACAACCACTCACCACTCGCTGACCAATGCCCAACCAGTCCCTGAGTAGCAATCCATGGCTCCTGGCCAACTCCCCCCAGTTGAGTATGACGTTCTATGGTATAGAATATCCCTGTGGCCAGTTCAGATCAGCTGTCCTGGATATGCTCCCTCCCGGTTTCTCGTGCACCTGCACACTGGCAGAGCATGAGACACTGAAAAGTCTTTGACTTAGGGTTAGCACTACTTAGCAATACCCCAAATGTCAGTGTGCTTTCAATACTAAATCCAAAAAACAAACTTGTGCCAACTATTAAGAAAATTAATTCTATCCCAGCCAAAACCAGGACATGGGCACAGCATTTGCTTTGTTCTCTTAGGGTTCTATGTTGAAAACTTCTCCAGAAACTCAGGTCTCACAGCAGTAAGACCTATTGCCCTTCAGGAATCTGACAGATCACTTCTGAATTGCTGCTATAAATCAATTCTTGTGTATGTGGCAGGTGAAAAGTTAAAGTGACAGCAAAAGAGAGAAAACTGAAGCCGGTATGATTAAGATTTTTGGTCCAACTCACTTGATCCCATAATGCAATTTGCCTGTTATTCCAGCAAGATGTTCCAGTAGAAAACAGCTTTTTCATGTTTCCAAGGAATAAGACCTTATTGACTTTGTGAGACTTGTAGCTTCCTTCCTGTAGAAGAGAAAGGACATTGCATGAGTAAGACAACATCTGTTACATAGCTACATTTCATGCTACATAACTATCTGAAAGATCTGCTCAGCCCAGCTGAACTACTGCTCCAGCCCTCAGCAGGATTTCACAGACATCTGAAAAAAGTGGCCTAAACTCTTCAGGATCATTCCCAAAAGCTTAACCACAGATCATAGAATATTCTGAGTTGAAAGGGACACACAAAGATCATCAAGTCCAACTCTTAAGCAAATGGCTCATGCAGGGATTAAATCACAATCCTGGTGTTATCAGCACCCTGCTCTGACCAGCTGAGCCAATCTCACCTCCCTAACTATCGATTCCCATATTTGCAAGGCAATAGTCTCTAGTAGCTGCAGGCAAGTCTTGCTGTGTACACAAACCTGCCCAAATAGCTACAAAATGCAGCCAGCTTCACCTAGCCAACAAAATCCAGGCAACAAGAACAACCTTGATCATTGGGACATATATATACTTGCATCTACCTGCCCACCTGATCTCTACATTCCCTCCCATGACGTCCCTCAGAGAGCTGCAGGAGGTACCTATGAAAATAATACAATCCAAGTAAAGTTTCAAGGAGCAAGGAACATGGTATCAAGATACCAAATCCCTGTTTCCAATAATGACAGCAAGCGTTCTGTGGAAAGTAGAAGGGAACAGCACCACATAGTGCCTTGGGCAATGCAGGGCACAGATGCATCATCTTTTATGGCAATGAAGCTACCCAGGAGAGGAAACACTCCAAGAGATGAGATCAGATGGACCATAAACCTCTGAACTCAACCTACCTGTAGGACTGTTCCAGCACGAGGGTCTATCACACGTATCTTTCTGTCCCTGCAAGCAGTGGCAAGGAGACTGCCATCTGTGTTGAATGACATGGAGAGGACTACATCTTTATGAGTGTCAAGAATCTTCACTGGCCTTGAAAGAACAGCATCCTTGACATCAAGGTTCCAGATCATTATCTGGAACAAAAATAATAAAAACAATCAGCCCTTTGCTGCCTCACACATCAGGGACTTTGTGTACTCTATTTACTTCTTCGTCTTTTCCCTACATGTATAGGTATCAGTGTCAGCTAAGAATGTCCGATATTTTAATTTCCTTTGCAACCACATTTTATACATAAAAATAGACAATATCAGTGCAGATATATGCATTACCACAAAGAAAAGTGAATGGTATTGCATGCTGTATCCAATTCAGTGAATGACGAGTGCAGAGTAGACTGAAGTTCATCAGAAGAGTGGAAAATTAGACAGTCCTTTTGAACTTACAGCAATATCCTTTTGCCTTTCAATCACCATGGAATTTCCCCCTGAAGAAAGCTTCCAGACTCTTTAGTGCTGTCTTACAGCTTGAAATTTAAAAAAAAATCAAAATACCTAGCCAAATAGGGTGTCCTAGGAGCACAGACCCACCTTGTAGTCATAGCCAGAGCTGAAGAGGATGTTATCAGCCGTGGGATGCCATTCAATCAGACCGACTCTTCGAGCATGCCCAAGAAGTTCTTTCTTCGGAGTGGTAATGTTTCTTTTTAGCAGCTGATTAGGGATGTCCCAGATTTTAACCTGAATGGCACAGGATGAGTCTTTGTCAGATTCCTGAGAAGGAGCTAATTTGGAATTTACCAACAGCTAGTAACTGCCTTGGAATAGTAATACAAATTCCAAGTAATTTGTAGTGAATAGGAAGGCACTTGGCTTTTTTGAATGCTTGTCCTTATCATTTGTATCTTTACTTTTCTGTGGACCTGAAAACTCCTCTTTATGTTCTATCTTTAGACAGCAGTCTTACCAGGGTTTCTTTAAATTTGGCAATCCAACCCTTAGACCTGTCAGCAGAATTACGAAAAGTTGTTCCCACAGGAAAGAAGTAAACCACTGATCTTGCAGACCTTGCCTCTTAAACTTTGAGCAGGAGCCCCAGACTCAGAGAAAATCTGAGTCCCAAAAGATATTATAATTTTATGATTCTATGATATTACAGCAGTGATTGGTCCAAGCTCAATCCTCTCCTGGTCTACTGGCCCTCTTCATCCTGGTCCACGCTGAGGATCCACTCAATGTCACCTGGCAGAAGAACTGAGAACTCCTCTGGTCAGGCAACAGCTATAGTAATGTGTGTCCCAGAAAGCTGTGCTGGTGCTGAATGCTTTGCAAATGACACAGCCATTTGCCAGAGTTCACAGGACACCACACAGGTGGCCTCAACACAGACACCCTGAGCAGAGACACTGGGCAGCACTGCACTGAAGCCACTCAGCACTGGGAGCCTGCTGTCTTGTAACAGGCCCACCTACAGCTCTAGGTCCTTCCAGAAGGATGCTGCATGAAGACAAAAATGCTCTGTCCTCCTCCTGTGGTGGAAGAAAACAATAGAGGAAACCAGCAAGAGGGGCTGAACCTATGTGGGTATAAAAAGGAGTCTTTCTCACACTAACCCTAGAAACACATGTATTTAGGATGCTAACAGATGATTAATCCTTTGGCTCAATGAAAATTACTATGCTGGTGTCATCATTTTTCTAGTTTTTAGCCTGAAGCAAAAACTAAATACTCTTTGGAACACAGTTTGTGGAAATCATCCACAGCTGCCCAAGCCTCCTACTGTTTGCTTGATGAGGATCACTTCTTTCGAAGACAAATAAGACACAAACCCAAATTCTGGGACCGCCTGGAAAACATCATAAGCACTCTTCTCAGTAGTGCTTCTCCCAGCAAGGAATCAGGCCTACCAGAAACATAAGGTTTGTAAAGTCCAGCAGTATCTACACGAACTTTTACAGCAGTTAGAGAAAAATCACTCTACAATCAGACTGACTGATTCTTCACAGTTTCAACAGCTGTCACAAAAGGAATGGGGCTGACAGACCAGAAAAGGGAAAAATAAGTTTTGTTCCTGTTGACAAGAACTGTCTAGAATGAAGCATCCACTCCTCATGCTGTGAAATGGTTAGTGATAAAAGCAGAGAAAAGCACCTGGCTGATATCTCAGGCTGCATTAAATGGCAGAAACTGCCAATTCTTCAGTGTGCAGAACCAGCAGGTCTTGGACACAGGCCTGCAGTGCAAGCATGGACAATCCAACCATGAACAATCTGTCTACCCTGCTACATCTTGAAGAAAGCCTGATAAAATGAAGTAAAAGGCACAGTTTCCCATCTAACCAGAGGGAAGCAGATCTTCAACAAGTTGAACTCTTCATGCCTGATGATTTGCCAAGAAGAAAAAAAGGGGTAAGAGGATAAGCTCAAACTCTCAGCCCCTAGGCATTTGCATTGGCCTCAGTCTTACACCTGCCTGAAACAGTAGTGGGAAGTGGAACTCAGTGTTCACAGAGAACATACAATCCTTCCCATGCCTAAAAGCACCACTCTACATAGCCCCAGCCATGTGCCACAAAAGATAGCTGTAGTGCTGCCAGATGAAAAATTGTCTGCACCTGGTGGGCTAACACAATGCCTATTCTTCAAAAACCACTGGCCTGTTGAACTGCACAATGCCCATTCTGTAAGAAGAACTGGAAAGCAACCAGCCCAGTTGTGTCAACTTTTACCACTTGATCGGGCAGTCAAGTATGTCTTTAGGAGTCACCGACCAGCAGGGACGACCAAAGAGATGCCCAGGACAGAAGAATGCATGTGTAAAAGGCAGAGAAAATATGTTACTGATTTGAGGGAAATTATTATTATATGTATGTATGTTTATTCAGGGAAAAATCAGTGACTATGTATGTAAAATATAGTATATAAACAGGAGTTTCTTTTGTAGTCAGCATGCATGATATTTCAGAGGAGATATACCCTCATGCATCCAGCTGAATAAAGAATGCTTCTTAATGCTACATTAGTGTTAAGGAGGGGTTTTTTTTACAGATTTTTGGTCACCAAGGTAAGCTCCAGAAAGGCTGGTCAATGAAAACCTCTCAGAATGTGGCAGAAGTGAAATTTCCATCATCTACTCAGAAGCTTGTAGCCTTCCTCAAAGGGAGGCCCAACACAGTAAGCAATTAGATGTATCCTTGCACACAAGTCTTACCTGCACAGTGGCTTACTAATGCTCAGAAATGGAAGACAGCACCAGTCTTTTAGCAACAGACTGGAAGGAAGGCTTTTCCTCTTATGTCCAGCTCAGTGGAAGTGGTAGAGACCTCTGTGACCCCCAAAAAACCTTTCTCAATCACCTCTTAAAACAGAGGAAGTACTGCTGTGAAGATGTCTCAATAGTATCCAATCTGAACTCTCCAGAACAGGCCAGGTTAAGATGCTGACCCCACAGAATGAGTCCAACAGCAGACATGAGATGAGAAGGAGGCAGTAGCACAGTGAATCTGAGGAGAGCTGAAAAGAAAACAGTTTGCTCAGTCTCTGGCTGCCTTTCAACCACATAGCATGAAGGCACAGAGGAGATGGAGCAAAACTCTTTGAAGGTACACAAGGAGAGCATCAAAGGCAAAGGGTGTATATGGCAATATGGGAATGCCTGGAGATCAGAAGCATCCCCTTTTCCCTGGAAGGATACTCAACAACTGGAAGAAGAACCTAGTGAGGCCACAGGATCTGTAGCCTTAGAGATCTTCCCAGCTCCTCCAAATAAGGCTTGGAGCAACCCAGTTCTTTGAGTAGGGCTTGGATGAAGTGACCTCCAAGGTCACTAGCTACAAGGTATAAGAAAAGATAGTCACATCAAGAAACACAGTCTGCTGTCTGCTGTCCTTGCTACTTAACAGGCAGGGAGGAGATGTCTCTACACCATGCCACAGTGCAGAGGACCCCTAAGATACCTGGTGCTGGGATGAGGATGGGAGAGTAGTAAAAAGAGAGTACAGCCACAGACAGACAGGTTCCTGGGAGCAACTTTTGGTACTGAGATCAGTGACATGCTCCGTGTTTCCATTCTTTAGTCTGAGGAATGATCCAGTGTGAAGTTTCTGGAGAAAACTGGAAAGGAAAGCTGGGGATAGTGCATCCAGTTTTGTACCCCTTAATGCAAGAAAGATGCCGATCAACTTGAGTCCAGTGGAGGCCACCAGGATCCTCAGGAGTCTGCAGCACTTTAGCCTGTGAGTAGAAGCTGAGGGAGATGGGCTTGCTCAGTCTGGAGAAGAGACAGCTTCTGGATAATTTAATAAAATTCAGTACTTACAAGACTACTGAGAAAATAGGGCCAGGCTCTGTCTTGAAATTCAGAGTAGGATACAGCAGTAATTAACTACACTGAAAGGAAAAAAATTCCCCATGGGAGGAGTGAAGAACACTCCTAGGAACAGGTTGCCTAGAGAGGGGGTGAAACAAACCACCCAAACTCCCCTTCAGCTGTAACTGCAGTGGGATGTTTTGAAGATTTGTTCATTTCTCATATGAGGCTCAAAACAGTGACCAAGGCAGTGGCCTCTGCCATGGTGGCCTCTGCCAAGTTAATCATGCTATGCCATACTTCCTGAGACAGCATAAAGGTTGGAAGATAATAACCCAGCATACAGGTTGGAAGATAAAATAAAATCTTTACCATCAGTTCAGAAACTGAAAGAAGCCTTTATTAAAAAATAAAAATAAAAATAAAAATTTAAAAAACCCCAGAGGATTATCCAAACAAGCAAAGACAAGTCAGTAAATAGAAAAGACAATCCAAAAAGCTTATAATCATGAGTGACATTTTGGCAGAACTAAAATGGCAGAGCATGTGAACCAAGCCAGGGCTAGAGAAAATGACAGGAAAAACCTCCCTGATGCTGTATGACAGAGTGAGAAAAAACCCTGTGGAATCTCATATGGGATGTGTGGAAAAAAGCATGGTAGTTAGTTAGATGTCCTCACTATCAAAAATCTCAACATCACACTTATTACAAGACCTTTTGAAAGTGACCTTTCAGTAGGGAGGTAAATTTTTCCCTTACAGAGCTAAATTTTTCCCTTACAAACATGACTTGAATGTTTCAATTGCTATAGTGTCTGCATCTTGACCATACTAATTTCAGGCAAAGCACCCACTGCAGAACTGTATGCAATATGATGCATATATTCCTCACCACAACTGATCCAGCATGACTTTGCAGAGCAAATGACTGCAGGAACAAGCTTAAACTTGCTCTGCAGGGAATTAATCTGAAAGAGCTGGTCCAGATTATGTTGTGTTGAAGCTTTTATTCTAAAGTAAAGACAGAGTTTCAAAGAGATTAAAGTTGAATAGCCATTCTATTTTAAACTCATATTTTGTTTTTATCATGCAAACACATCAAAAAAAGGCACAAGCCCCCACAAAACAGATCTTCCTCATCACACTGATTTGGTATACCATCTGGAAGGCATCACACAAGGTCTGATGTTTCTTTCTTTTCAGGAGAAAGAAAGGAATCTTACTCTTACCTGACTTCTTAAATAAGTATCATATTTCACATCATATCCATGAGCTTTTGGTTTCTTTTAATTTCATTCACCAAAAAGCAATTAGCCAGGTACTAACACAGAGTACAAAGTGGTAAACTTACTGTGGTATCTTCTGAACATGAAGCTATTACAAAGTCATTGAATGGGTTCCATTTGATGTCCAGAACATTTCCTTTGTGCCCACATACTTTGGGATAATGTGGGTCAAGCTTGCCTGTCTGGAAAAAAAATATATAATCAAACCTAAGGTGAGCCATGGAATTACAGGAAATTTTCAAGACAGATCCAGAAAGAAACTTCTTTCTGCTTGTTGTCCTCCAAATGCCCTGGGTGCTCTTGTCTCTTAAAGATGGGTTTTTCCTGTCCCGGCAGGTCAAGTCTTGATGATACCATCATAAAGAATGGAAAGACTGCCCAGGCCTTCCTAAGTACATACTGCTGTCAAAAAATTACTGTGCATGCCTACACATGTATTGGAAGACAGTGTTGGGTTCAGAAACCAAAATGTAACTTGGAGGAGAAACATCTATGAAGGAGATGAATTTTCGACATTTTTTAAAGATCTTTTGATGGGGGGACAAACAACAGCAAACTCTTCTTCAAAAGACATTTCCTACAAGCAGAGAAAAAAAAAAAAAACAGGTTTAGGGTTTGGGTTTAGCAAAAAGTTATTTGTGACACAAATGACAAAGTTTTACTTTCAGCAAGCTATCTGTTTCTCTCTGATGGTGTTCAAATCCAGCCAATCACCGAAGTCATTCAGCATTCCAGGCTCTCAAAAAAAACCAAAACCAAACCAAAACAAACAAAAAAACCCCAATAATTTATCTGTGGTTAACAACCTGCAGATGGCATCTGCACTGGTACAAATCCTACACCAAGCACCCTGAGGTGTATTGAGAGCCCTGTGCCACATGGGGGCTGTATTGCATTGAACAAACCCACACTGCCGGCATGGTCTCTGCCATGAGAGTCAAGTCTCAATACTGAAATGGTAGAATGGGTGGTGGTGATTTTATTAACATTGAAGCACACACCTGCTTCCCTCTGCAAGAAGCAGAAGTGTGGGGAGCCCCCTGACTCACCCCAGGCATCAGTTCAAGACAAAAGTCAGCCACCTAAGAAGAAAGGCATGATGGCAAGCTGGTGATGCTTACCAGCTTACTGTTTTCTACCTGGAAGAACTGTGGACGAAAATGATTGCAAATGTGCGCTCTCCTAGAAAGCAGACACTTCTGTAGATGTACTGCTCCCTATGCTTCTCCAGAGGTGGGCCTTAGGAGAGCAGAGCTGAGGGGAATCACTGCTGCTCCTAACCAGCAGTGGATAGGATATTCTATCCAGGCTGTGGATAGGATATAATTTTCCCACCTTTTAAATTTTGGGGGTTTTTTTGCAATTTTGAATACAGAACAGGACACCAGTGTGTAACTATTCTGGCTTCACTGGAATGCTTGTTGCATAAACTGGGACTAACCTGCTTTAAATGGAACATCCAAAGGGCTTTGAAATGTAAAATACTGTGTTTTTTTAAACTACAGTCTAAAAACAAATCCCTTTTATAACAGCGACAATGCAAAGAGATTTGGGAAGGCAGAAGAGAGAAAAAAAGCCTTTAATAAGAAGCGCTCCTCCACCCACACTGTCCTTTTGTAGGCTTCAGAGCTTGGCTTCAAGAAGACAACTAAAAGGGATGGACAGCTGGATCCACAGGGATGCCTTGATCCCTAAGGGAACTCTGGCCCATCCCAGAGCTTGTTGACTGTCTGCTCCCCACTCCATTTTGGGAGACTCCCAAGCTGCCCTAAGCCCACTTTGCCTGACCCATCCCTCAAAGCTCTCTCACCACACTCCCACTTTCCCAACAGGCTTTGGAAAAGGAGCCCTTGTTCTCCTGGCCACCAGTCTCACCTGCCCCATTACAAGCTCCGGGACAGAGCAGGACTCACCACACATGAGCCCCCTGAGTGTCAACAAATATACATGACATAAAGCTAGAGCTGCTGGTCTCAGATGCACATCTGCATGTGGAAGTAAAGATCTTCCTTGCTGGAGGAAATTTCATTCTACAGATCAAAAGCTATTTCAATAACTAGATGTTTTGTCATTCCATGAAGTGGTACCTGACTTCCATAGCTGCCTGCAGAGCTTGAAAATGAGCAGTTTTTCAAATACTCCCTTTCTAAAATTCTAGCATTTTGAAAAGCTTGGAGCTTGCTGACAAAAATCACTTGTAATGGAACATCTGTCAAAACTCTCCCAGCAGATTTGTTCAGGCCAGATTACTGTGAGGTAGGTCAGCCCCACCTCTGCACCTGAAGGGCACCAGCACAGCGCTCACATACGAGTCAGTTACACAAGGCCAGAGGGGTCAGCATCAGTTTAATTTTACAGTCCATGTTCCCAGAGAGAAGGGAGGGGAGTTTGTGTCTAGGAGGTTTGCACAGCCACAGATGTCCTCCCTTTCACACCTGGTGCTGACACATTGAAAGACTGGAGATTGCAGACCTGGACACAAAAAATCTCCTGTCTCTTGGGACCTTGTTATCACTTTGCTTTTGCTGCAAAGGAAGAGACAGATGTGGTCTCAACCGAGACTGGTCATCTGAGAAGGAAAAAGGCATGACTTCATCTCTCAAAGGCAGGCCACAAAATTTCCCTCCCAGCCAAGATCTTTCCTAGGCCATGCTGTGCATGCACTTCCGCAGCACATCCACACCCAGGCCACACAGTGGGAAAGCAGTTGGTCTCTTAGTTACAGTCACTGAGCTTATGTCTCCTCAAACTTGCAAGATTTACAGTCAGCCTGCCTGTTGTGGGCACCAGGCAGCCCTCGTGGCCACAACCCCTTCCCTCTCTGTTCAGATGTGCTGTCATTCCACCCAGCTGGTTTCAGCAGTACATGTTCACCAGGACATCACTGACACACCCTGCAACAGACCATTTCCAAAGTGATGGCAAATATTCACCTAGTTTCTTGTAAGGTTGAATGCAACCTTATAAGAAAATGCCTGCTGAAAGGATGGTTATCTAGGGCAAAGAACTCATTTTCTACATAACCTCCACTGCCCCCAGCCCTACCTCACCCCCAGGCTCTTGGAGAAGAAGACTGGTGCAGAAGAAAAGAAGTGGTATTTATTCAAGGAGAGATGAGAGAGCTTGGTGTCTATGACTCAGCAGGAGAGGAGGTAGAACAAACAAGCAAGGAGGTGCAGTTAAACAGAGCAAAGCTGAGGCTTCATTCCTTAGATAGGCAGCCCCTCCAGTAGCAACACATGTAGAATGAACCAAAGAAAACATTGGAGGGAGGGACAAGAACAGCTGATCTCCTGATCAGGAGCTGTTCACTCTCTTCAGCAAGTGCAGCCCTCCCTGTCCTGGCTACTATCTCTTGCTTTGACCAAATGTGTGACATCCTAGCTCTTGGTCTCTTGGACTCTTCCTCCACACTTTGTCACACTTAGGATGTGTCTGCTTCCCATGAATCCAGTCAAAAGTAACCACAGTCAGCTAGCTGTCCATTGTAAGATGGCAATACTGTCCCAGATACATCTCCAGAACAGGCTGCCTTTGGTGCCCTGGCAGCCGAGGGCACAAGCCAAGTATCCAGTACACTGTCTGCCATAGTTCACCTTCACAGGGGGAGATGGCAGTCACGAAAAAACGCATCAGAAGCGCAAGTCAAAAGTTTCTGCTTCATACCAGATGGCACCACTTTGGAGGTGCATCAAACAAAACAAAGTAGCTGGTATCAAAGGTCCTGACTCAGGGAATCCCTTTCTTTTGGTGGCTGCAGCTGCTTCACCCCCCAGTATGGGTCAGGAACTGGTATTTAGAGAAGACCTGTGTGAAGCACCTGATTTCCCTGATCTACAACAAAGGTTAACCCTCAAGGGACCAAATCCTCTCCATAGCTCCATTTTGAAGCCCTTAATCCTTTCAGACTCAGCATCCAGAACAGTGAGCCCCACATCTGAACTGCAACAGCATTTACATCTGCCGCTAATGGTCTGCTCCCTGGTCTCCAAAATCCCCTTCACCAAACAAATCAAGAAACTTAATCCTTAAACTTCTCTTCACAGTTTTATACACCTTGCTCATTTGCCTTTTTTTCGCAGACTAATTGAGGCCTGAACTGCAAAGTCTCTCCTCACATGAAAGTACTTTCACGTTTTCACTGACAAACTTTAATTATGCTTTTCTGTATCTTTTTAGTTCTACCATGCCTTTGATTTCTGCATGCAATATTTCAGAACTGGGTGGAGTATCTGAGCAAGTGTAAGAAGGAAAAACTACTACAAAGACTAGCAAAGCTGAGAAGAGGTGAGAAGACAGAAAAATTAATAGTAAGCAGTGCAAGCACCTTCAGCTACTTTTGCCACCACTTTGAGAGCTTGGTCTCACACCACACCCCACAGTCAACAGCTGTCTGCCTACAGATGCAGTTTTGTGATAAAGACAAGTTGTTGAGCCTCAACAGACCATCATTGCGGGGGCAGAAGTGACACAGTCAAGAAAAACAGGGTAGTGGTTAATTTTAGAAGGACAGTCTCTAAACAGCACCATCATTGAAGGAATGAATTAACAAAGTCCAGAAGGGCCGGAAACTGTGCTAGGTTCTTCAAGCACAACCAGTTCACTTTCATCCTTAGCGAATATATATTGAAAAAGTGGCATTGCAATAACACCATCAATTAACTTTTAATTAAAGGCTGAACTTCTGCCTTTCATCTGTTCTGTCCTGATTCCAGAGAGATCGTAATCTCATACTGAAGTTAATCCACATCAGTGCATGCCTAATTTTACTGATGCAATAAACATCAGATGGCCAGCTTCTCCCTCTCATCAGATCCTAAGTCATCAACACTCATATACGTGGGATTTGTTTCTGAAAGGGAAGACTTCACAGCATCAATGCTTGAAGTTTAAGAGCTTCATTGCCTGATAACTGTGTCTCCATTGTTTCACAAAGGAGATGGTAGAAAAAAACATATTCTCCTTTGGTCACAGCTGAATCCATGTCACCAAAGCGTCTTTCTGGTTTCACCCTCTGTATCCACTAAATACTTTTTAATTTACAGCTTCTCCCAGGAGACAAACATCTGAACAGCACATGACACTGATTATACAAGAAAGGCAAATGAGTTGTAAAATGGAGCAAGGTGTTAAAAATCTGCAAGCAGGAATGCAAGACATATAAATACACACATGCCAGGAGTCACCTGCTAGTGCAACTGGGGCCTCTGCCATCATTTTGCAATTTGGGCCACAAAATTAACAGAATATCCTCTGCACTCTAGCTCCCTAGAAAGCCTGTCCCTCTTCCAGCCTCTGGACAGTCTCTCAAAAGGCAGCTGGCGCTGGGGGGCTCACCTGCTTGATGGGAATGACGAGGAAGGCGCCGCCGCCCGCGCACTCGGTGACCACGGCGATGAAGCTGGGGTTCACGGCACAGAAGTGGTTGTCGTGCACGTTGCGGGTGATGGGCACGCAGTCATAGCACTTGTCCTTGCTGGCGGCTTTGCCGTACACATGCCGGAACTTGGAGCTGCGGTACTGTGGGTGCCACGACATCTGCAAGGAGAGAAAAAAAACATCCCAAGGCATAAGGACAGGCCATCCTGGCAAGCCTTGCAGAACCCCATTCCACTCTCCCCACCACAGGCTCACCCTCCCCACTTGGGCTGCTCACACCAAGCCTCAGCCCAGAGCAAGCTGTAGACAGTTTTCTCTGGTGTTCACCCCTCTGTCATAACCTTGTTGCAGACCTCTGATGGAGAAAGTGTGGAGGAGAAATGACAGCTCTCAGCATCACCAGCCAGCTGGGCTGTGCATGCGCCAGCAGTCCCTACTGCTGGGGCAGAGCCACATGGCAGCAAGTTAAAGAGGAGATGAATTCTGGTACAACAGAGTTCAGAAAGCATGGGAAAATACAACATCTTGAGTAAGGAAAGCATGAAAGATGATGAGTGAACAAGCCAGTCTGGATGTGTGCTTTGTTTAGCCCTCAGGTGGCTCAGGACCAAAACTTATTCCAAATTTTGCTCACATGAATGGAAAAAAAGAAGTCCGACAGATCATAGGAATAGTTACAGTCACCTGTTGATGCTTTTTCCACAGACAATTATGTCCTGCTTGTCTGGTTTATAACTGCACTACAGCCCTCTGACAGACAGCATTTTAAATGGTGTATAAATGATACATAAAATGTGCTAAACACAAGAATCTCTTCCCACAGAGACCAGTGAGGCTTAATGGAACTGATGTAACTGATTTCACTAAATCACAGAGTCAGAGTTATAGAATGGTTTGGGTTGGAATAGACCTTGAAGACCATCTAGTTCCTACCCCTCTGACATGGGCAGGGACACTGCTCTCTAGACCAGGTTGCTCAAGGCCTTATCCAAACCGGCCTCAAACACTGTCAGGGTTGGGGCAACCTGTTCCAGTATCTCACCACCATCATGGTAAAGATTTCCTTCCTAATATCTAATCTAATAGATTAACTAATAATTAATTAATAAATAATAATTAATCTAATAGATTGGAAACTCTTTCAGTTTGTATGCATTAGTCCTTGTCCTACCACTACTTCCTGATGAAGAGTCATTCTCCTGTAGTCTTCCCTGTAGAACCCTTCAGATATTGGAAGGCTGCTGTGAGGTTTCCCCATGGCCTTCTCCTCTCCAGGCTGAACAGCCCCAACTTTCTCAGCCTGTCTTCATAGGGAGGTGCTCCAGTCCTCTTATCAATATCATGGCCTCCTCTGGACTTGTTCCAACAGTTCCATGTCATTATTATGTTGGGGGTGCCAAAACTCTAGGCACTGCTCCAGGTGGGGTCTCACTAGAAGATTTGGGCTGTGAGCAGCACTAGGACGCAAGTTCTGTCCTATTTCCTGCCTCCTCCCAATTCTACTGATACAGCTCAGAGCCAACCCCACCTTGGACAAATACACACGCCTGTAAGAGTCCTGGCAGATCACTGGCTGCTTTCATAGTCATCTTTGTTTCTCTTTTACCTTAGCGTGTTTTACCTACGTTTACTCTGATTTGTCCATATTTTTAGGTGAATAAATCTCTTCCGCAGAAAACATTAGGTGCAAAGGATCTTTTATACAGTGAGTGCTACCTGTGCTAAACAAAAATGAAGAAATGCAACTTATTTGAAGAAGAAAGCGGCAATCCTGAAAGCTGATCTTGGAAGAAGGGATGTTCACAGGCAGAAGGCAAGCTGAGGTTGTATGCAACTGGCTAGCTCCCCAAACAGCCCCAGAGGTGCAGTGTTTTCAAACAATTTCATGCTCATTACACTTTTAGTGGTTGGGTTTACTCACACAGGGAGGGGGGGAATCTCTGTATTGTCCAGATGCAGCAGTATGCAGCAGTTCCTTCTTACAGCAGGACTATTATTTTTCAAAAGTAACTAAACTGCCTGGATGCAAGGAAGTTCTAGCTACACTACTCTTGAGTTGGGAGAGAGTGTGTGGTCTGAAGCTTCAAGCCTCTGCTGGAGAAAGGAGTCACCAAGCACACAGGAGAAATTATTGAGAAAACCAAGACTCTTCACATAGAGAAGCTCAGACAGAGCTTATCAATGCACACCAATACCTCAGAAGAGGTAGTAGAGAAGACAGAATCAGACTCTCCTCAGCAGAGCCCAGCAACTGGACAAGAAGCAATGGTTACAAACTGAAACTCAGAAAACTCCATTCATATGTAATTTTTCTCTGTGAGGGTTGTCCAACACTGGCACAGGTTGCCCAAAACATTATAGAGTCTCCTTCCTTGGCACTATGGTCCTGGGCAACTTTTCTTGTTGACCCTGCTTTGAAAAGGACTGGACTAGATGATCTCAAGGGATCACTTCCAATCTCAACTGTTCTGTGATCCTGTGATTTTAGGGCCTCTGGATCACAGCCATGTGTATCTTGTACTGCCCTAAAGATGCCACTGCCAACATACCAAGATGCACACCCATGTAGGCAGACTTTCAACCCAATAAACCTGAAGTGTGCCTTGCAGGCTCAGCTTTCTCACCTGTTCCTCTGATAGGAAGTGATGACAACACATTTCTTCCTCATTCATAAAAACTGCTGTTTGGACAGGTAACCATTTTCAAAAAAGTGCAAAGAGCAACTGGTATAAGGAATGGGGGGGAGGAGAAGAAAGTGATGAAAAATATACCAATATTTTGTCAGTAAGACAGGATTGGTATTACATTGCAAGAACTGGCACTATCATCTCCAAATAATTAAAAGGCACATTTTGTGCATTTTATAATGTCTGAAAATTAAATGTTTTGCATGAAAGCATGAAACAATATGCTTTCCCTGAATTTTTTTTGGACTAACAACATTAGCTTTCTTCCTGCACTGGAGGGTTGGCCCCAGTGCAGAGGGTCTCTCCTTGCACAGCCACGTTTGAGTTGTGTGTGCCTGTATGGGCAGAGCCCGAGGACCTGAAAATCCTGTGTGTGGAACACTGGGCAAGGCTTAAAGCCAGAGCTGAGGGATCTCCAGCTCACCTCACTGCTTGTGGGACAGCAAGATGCCAGGGCGCCCACAGCAGGGTCATGCAGATCACCCCTGCACATTGGGCAGCACACATGGACAGCTTATTTTGAGGCTGCTGGAACTGAGGTCTGGGTCCTCTCTCTGGTCAGAGGCAGAAGATCTCCCTCACTTCCTGCTCAGGCCTCTGATGCCACCACATAGACTGACCCTGAACTGACAAAAGGATAAAAGTGACTGATGAAGGGATTGCTGACCCTCTGCCAGGGTAGTGCAGAGTCCTTTGCATCCTGGAGAAAGAAGGAAGGCAGCATAGCCTTTGCAATCCAGGAATCGGCCTCCTGCCTTCCCTCCTCCTCATCCTGACTTAATTCCCAGTATTTCCAGCCTCTCTGTGGGGGAGGAGAGAACTGGGATGGAGGGAGATAGTGCAGATTATACTACCGTTCATGTATTTCTAACCACACAGCCAATGTAAAGACTGTGCTTAGAAATGTCCTCTCACTCAGCTTTCAGGGACCAAATCCTGGGAACTTGTGGGTTTTCGTACCACCTCTCTCAGCAAAGACCTTTAAGTAGATATTTTCCTGAAGCTGTCAAGTATTCCTGGAGAAGGATACAAAAATCCCTACAAACTCTTCTCAGATCTCTGCTTAGCAGGTTGGATACCAGCCTTTTCAGGCTGGACAGTGTTTCCAGACAGCTTCTGCCTATTAAGATGGGCAACCCTAGCGCTGGAAATCTTATTTCATTAAAGAATATGTAGTAATTCACACAAAATAGAGTAAAATACATCCACTTGCTTCAGAATTCCTCACTGCTGGCATAAAGAGAGGAAGTAGCTCCTCTGTCTCTGTAAACAGGATAATGCAACTATAGGAGATATGGCAAGGACACACAGTTTAAATAACTTCTGTAGTTTCTCGCTGTAGGCATTCCTGGGTCTTGACTCCAAAAGAATGATGTAACATGGACTACTCTGAGAGGCAGATCTGATTGTGAGGAGAGTCTCAGCTACAGAGCAGAGGAAACTTCACGAAAGCTTGATGCAGCAAGTGCAGTCAGCAACAGGTCATGGAAGGATGAGTAGGAAGATGCTTGGCTATTTTTTTTTTTATTTTTTAAGACAGAGCTCAGCATTTGAGTCTGAAATTATGAGATCAAAATGCAAAGCTGTAGCAAATCTCAGCCCAGTGCTCAGAACAGGTGGGAATTTTCTTTCTGGCACCTGAAAAGGTGCCTAGAAAACCACTGAGGTATTTTGATACCCTCAAGCACAACCTACTCAGCTCTTTGGTGTTTACCAACCAAGACCATCAAAATGGTTGTGTGACCTCTAGAAAACAGGCAGTTAAAGACTGAGACTCTGGTTCCACCACCTGTCTTTAGAAATACAATGCAGTATCACTGAAGGGACTTCTTTCTGCTTTAGCTCTTACTTGTTGGGGAAGATGAATCAGGGAAACCTTATAAATATGATTGCTTAGCAAAAGATTCTGAAAATATGAAACTTATAATCAAAATAGAAATGAAAGCTTGCTTTGAGTTGTAGGATACTGAGCCTTAGTTACTATATAACCCGAAAACAATAGCCTAGCCAGCTGAAGGAGAATCCCTCTTGATTGAACAATACCCTTCTGCTGGCTAAGGAAGCCAAAGGTCAATGTAGCAAAAGAGAATAGTCTAAAGAGTAGTTTTTAGAGTTTAAAATATAACACAGTATGGTAATGTAGTAGTTCTTATAGGCTGTATAGTTTCTGTAGGGTTTTGTGTCATGTACTGGTTGGTTAGTGTAAATTAGAATATTCAACACAAAAGGAGATATAATGTATTGTAACAAAGACCTCACGCTCTGACTCTCCTCTCTTGCTCTCACTGGCCCTTTTCCTCTCCCTAGCTCTCTCTTAGCTCTTCCCCCTGCCTTCTGACCACTGCCACCTCTCTCTGGCTCTTTTGCTCTCTCCTCTCTTACCTCTTACCCTCTTGTTCTCTCTCTCCCTCACTCTTTGGGACTTCCCTTCAGCCGAGGCTGGTGGCTGAAGGCAAGGCCCTTTTTACCCACGACCCTTGCAATAAAACCACGTGTTCTAGAATGTCTCAGGTTGGCAGAGTTCTCTCTCCCTGCCGTCCATGGATGTTCCTACACTTACTATTCTACATGGCTGTTTATGAAAAGTACCTTTTCATGACTCACCTGCAAAACATGACTGAAAATGTCTTAGCTCTTGCCAAAGGAGTGAGTTCCTAGAAGAGCTGTGTGAAGCCTAGGGATGTCTGCAGCACTTCAGGGCATTCTTAGGAGAGCCATGCTGCAGCATATTTACTACTCCTGAGGAAATGTCGAACCAAACAAACAGGCACATGTCTGTACAACTGACACAACTGTACAACACGTGCTTCACCATAGGCCAGCATCTTCCCAGTTTTCCTATTGCATCCCACTTACCCTAGAATTACAGACTTGCCTACACCATTGTATTGTTTTTGCATGGCCTGGTAACAAGGGGCTAGAGGGATGGCTTCTGTGAGAAGCTGCTGGAAGCTTCTTCCATGCCCAGCAGAGCCAATCCCTAATGGGTCCAAAGATGGAAGTGCTGCTGGCCAAGGCTGGACCAATTAGAAATTATGGTAACACCCCTGTGATAACATATTTAAGAAGAATTCAAAGCAAAAGGGGGTTGCAGAGTTGTAACTGCAACCAGAGAAGATTAGAGAGAGAACATGTGAGAAGAATAAGTCTGCAAACACCAAGATCAGTGGAGAAGGAGGGACAGGAGGTTCTCCAGGCACTGGAGCTGAGATTCCCCTGCAGCCCGTGGTGCAGCCCATGGTGCAGCACCTGTGCCCCTGCAGCCCATGGGGATCCACGGGGGATGCAGAGATCCACCTGCAGCCCATGGAGGAGCCCATGCTGGAGCACGTGGGTGCCTGGAGGAGGCTGTGACCCCGTGGGAGACCTCTGGAGAGAAGGGCCCTGCTCCCAGGCTGGAGCAGCCTGTCCTTGGAGGACTGCACCCCGTGAAGAGAGACCCACACTGCAGCAGTTTGAGGGGGACTGGTGAGATGGAGCCACGTCAGAGAAGCTCATGAAGAACCATCTCCTGTGGGAGGGACCCCAGGGTGCAGCAGGTGAACAACTACTCTCCCTGAGCAGTAGGAGCATCCTCAGGTGAAGAACTAACCATAACCCTCATTCCCTGTATCCTTGCACTGCTGGGGTAGTAGGTAGAGCTGGAAGGAGGCAGGGATGGGGGGAGGGTGTTTTTAAGGGTTTCTTTTACTTCTCATTATCCTGCTCTGATTTTGTTAGTAACGAATTCACTTTGTATCTCTCAATTGAGCCTGTTTGGCCCCTCATGCTATTTGATGAATGACAACTCTCCATTCCTTAATCTCAGTCCATGAACCCTTCATTAAATTTTCTTTCCCATTCAGCTGCAGAGAGGAGTGAGTGAGCAACTTTAGTGGATGCCTGGCATCTGGCCTGGGTCAACCCACTACAAACATGCATGACATTTGTGAATTCTGGATGAATTTATCTTGATCCTGGACAAAATAACCACATGGAAAAAGTGAAATACGTTTGAGGAAACCCAGACATATGGTAGCTTAATCCAGATCAAACTGAGAGTACCCTCTACTCTGGCACCACAGTATTTTGTGAAAGACTCACAGCAGCAGAGTCAGCCCCAGTAGTGCAAAAACTCAAATCCTGTGAACACTTTATTCTACCATTTCTCATCTTTGATATCCTTACTGTGTTCTATATCCCTGGCAGTGCCAGGAACAGACCAAGAAATTATTTTCCTTACATCCTGGCAAAGGCCTGGAACAAGATTGATGGGCACCTTATCTCCTACAAATACCAGTTCTTGGGTGTGGCTCCACACACTGCTAGGAGGTGACGTCTCCAGTACACAATCCTGGACTGCTTGTGGTCTGGCACCTTCAGCCCCATCCACAAGCTGACTTCTCTTACTCTGAGCAGAAAATTTATGTCAGGGGAGGATAGGCATTATGAAAACACAAGCAAACACATCCAAAAACCAGAACAAGACACTTGAGCAGAATCAGATCATAAAAAGTATCTGATGTGGGTTAAAAAGAGCACAAATGATAGGGGTCACATCGTATATGGAAGGAGGGGAATTGGAGTGTTTTGGCAGCAATGAGATCTCTCACTCTGCTCACCCAGGGAACTACAGCTGGGCAGTGTGACCACTTCACTCCAGGAAAGACACAGCTATGACACACAGCTTGCCTCATTCCCCTGTGAATAGACATGCACATCTCCAGCTACAATGGCACCAGAAGACTTGAGAGCCAGGACTTCCATACACCCCGCTGCTGATCGCCAGGAAGGTGACTCATTTTCTACTTCCCAGTACTTCACAAATTACTGCCAAATAAACCCCAAGAGCTCAGTATCATGACTCTTTTGGAGCCAAGAGTGTCTGCTGCCACCCATCCCAATTCAACAATGAGTTTAGTGTTGGTGACAATTTTTCACTGACTTTATACAAGGGGAAAGGCTGAACAACCCCATCATTCACCAACCTGGATGTTGTCAAAGTATTTTCTTTCCTTCCAGGCATATTCCCTATTCTGAAAATATAAGCAAGAAATTAGGTAGACTGGCTTTGTGCTGAAGTACCAAGTCATGGCATGAGCTGTCTGCATTTCCAGGAGAGAAACGACATGCAACAAGAGTGCAGATGAGAGGATGATGTATGCTGTGTGCTCGTGCTCTACTCCACTGGCCTGCACTGGGATTTCTGTTCAGCTTGTGCTTCAATCACCAGCAACATGAACACTAGACAAAAGACCTCAGCTCTGGGCACTGCTCTTGAGGATGTGCCAGAGAGTTAGAGGAGAATTCAGAGCAGTGACCAGAGCTGGGAGATATGCTAAGAAATCCTAAAAACTTGGGGGGGGAGATGAAGGAGGGAAGCCATGACAGTAGGCTTCAAACACAGAACAAATTGGTACAAGGAGGATATAAATCATCTGCTTTCAAAGTCTAGGGGAGACAAGACAGTCAAAAGGCATGTGTTTTAACTGCATCAAAGAAGTTTCCAATTAGGCAGCAGCAAAACTTTTATCAGTCATAGGAGTGGGAGAGAGAATGGCATTAATCTCTCCTGGCATTTCCCAGGCAGATTCAATAAAAGCCTAGCAATGACAACAGAGCTATAGTTGCTCCTGATTTGGACAGAAAACAGACTCATAGAGATGGAAGAGAAATCAGATAATAATTTTAATTTCATGTGCAATAAGTCTGCTATGTCCGGAGTGTGGCAGGGCTGTACACCCACTCATCCTGGCTGCACCAACCCACTCAGAAGTCTACCTGGTATCTCCATTTTAAGCAATTTTCAGTTGCAGTACTTAAAGCCAAAATTTCAATTTGTAACATGCAGGGACAAAGCAGCATTCAGCTGCATTCAGCAGCTTTGTCCCTGGATGTTACAAATTGAAATTTTGGCTACTTGAGAAAAATTGAAATTTTGGCTACTCAATAACTACTTGAGAACAATCTGCTTCATTATGGTAACCAAGAGCTGAGTGGCAATTCAAGCTTTTTAGCAATGGCCATGATTCCAATCATTAACTGGCCAGAGTAGCTCCTTCCAAAGATAACACACGTTAGGGTTGCTATTAAGAGTGGCATAATGGTAGATGAAAGCCAATATAATGGTAGATGAAAGCCAGAAGTTTAATTTCAGTTTGTTTGTTTGATGGAGAGTTTGAGCTGAAACCTTTTCCACTTCGTTGTAAAAACAAGTAGACCCTATTTCCTTGAGGTTAATCTCAGCAACTCTGTGAGACTACAAAAAGGACTTTAGAGGGACAAGACCACCCCATCCAGATACAAACCTTTAGATAATGGTGAGCAAAACGGGTGGCACTTTCAAAAGCAGAGATCACATGACATCATGGTAAAGGAAGGATATCGATACATAAAAGCATGCAAAGTGGTACAAAACACCACCTGGAGAACCCACAGGAGCTGAACAAGTCCAGTGGGCTCAAGAAATTTCTGGTCTTGGCAAGGGCACGTGGAGCTCCTTCAGGGAAGTATCTGAGGTCTCTGGCACCAAAAAGGTTTTCAAGCTAACTAGACTGGAAATCACCTCCCTGTTTGCAGAGAGCTCTTCTCCTTGCCCAGAGCTGCCCATGGCCCACCCCAGCATCCATCTCCTGTGGGAGCATGCTGGCTCCAGACACAAATTACACCCCCCCCTGCTCTGTACCCCTTGCACAGCAGGGTCCGGGCAGTGCCCAGCATGTATCCACCCAACACACAATCATCAAGGCACAAGCCCTTGACCCCTTCTGCCTCCCTTGCCAACACTTGTCACTGTTTTCACTGATTCAAGGCTGTGAAGGGAGGAGGCTCACTTGAGTGACCGGAGCTGACTCCAGTGACAAAAACAGGCCTTCTACTCCATCACCTGTAAGATATTCAAACCTTTTTTTACAAGTTTCGTACAAATTAGGCCTGTGCAACCACAAGATCACTGCCTGTAGAGCAACACATTAGATTACTCTTTTGAGTCTCTCACAAGACTGTCTTGGCATGGAAGCAGGGCATATAAAGGGTATGTGGATTGCAGAAGCATCATTCAAGCCAATGCAGTATTTTTAGTCCAAATAATAGTTTGTAAATTCTAACAGAAAGCTCTCCAGCTCTGTCTGCCTTCAGGCAAGTGACAGAGGGACAGACTGCCTGTCTCTGCTCTTGATCTCTGGATCATATGGGCCATTCACTGAAGAGTTGGATTTGATGACCCTTGTGGGTGCCTTGCAACACAGAATACTCTGTGAAATCTGTGAAACACCATAGCAGCGATCAAAGAACAGCTAGAGCTCTTCAAGAGACCATAATCTGGCACAGCATATCCTGAAGAGAAAAACTTGTACCCTTTTCCCATCAAAACTCACAATAATATGCTCACACTCCTCAGAACATCTGGGCTCAGACCCTTCCAGTAAATAGTGCACAATGGTTCCATTGCACAGATCCATCATGTGCATGGTACATGCCCCATGCCAAATAATTGTTTTCTGTTCTCTTGTGCTGCACACCTCTGAGCAGAGTAGAAACATGTGCCAATGAATTAATAATGGTTATGTTGGCTTCACACTCCCCCAACTTTGTGCAAGAAGTCTCCCTTCTCCTTGAGACCTGTTCTCCACATGGCCAGTGTTGTATTCCTGCATGAAATCTACCCTGGCATCCAGAGATGCAGGCTGAAATCCTGCCAAACCTCTGGAGACCTAGTCCCAGTGCACTCCAGGGGAAAGCACATACACATGACAGTCTACCAAAAAAACTTTTAAGTACTGTTTTATACTGTTCATAGGCAGGTTTCCAAACTTTACCTATACCTCTTACTTGCCATCTGAAAAGCACTTCAGATGTTTAGGTGATCTAGCCTGACAAGGTGGACTCTCTTTCTCCTGTGTCCTTACTGCCAGGGAATCAAGACAATTTAAAGTTCTGAAAGACTTTTCAGAGGTCTCAATCCCTTGAAAGTCAGAGGTAATTTGAAAAGCAGAGACCAAGAGAGAAAAAATACACTCTGTCCTCATTCCTTCTCTTGTATGCAGGGTCAAAAGAGATAGAAAGGGGAGAAAAGAAGAAATGAAAATGCTAACAAGGGGGATTTTGAAAGTTACAAGGAGCATTTCAATCTCAAGTGCCATTAAAACTTAATTTCCCTTTTTACCTTCTCTTTTGGAAGGCTAAACTTGCATTGCATTGGTAGTGCCTCTTCCCTTTCAGTCTAATCATTTTTAAGTGATATTTCTATGGCAAAAAAAAACCCATGGGGGCAGCCTTGCAAGTCTTTTGAGAGAACTGTTTGCAAGCATCCAAGGAGAAGACACAGAGATTCAAACTTCTAACCTCATGCAAAAAAAAAAAAAAAAGCAGATGGGAAGTGGCACAAGGATATACAGCCAGAAAACTCCTGACAATACACACATCCTCTTCTCAGTTCTGTACCACCTGTCCGTAAAATAAAATCTTTACCTGCACTCAGGTCCAATTAATAAAATCAAACAGAAGTAAGAATCACTGTCATTCTCAGAATCTGCCTGGATCCATTATTTTCTCTAGTCCCTTCTCTCCTTCTTTCTTGAAGTCATTCATCATTTCATCAATCTTATCCTTCTCCTGTTCTGCTAAAATCTCTCTCCTCCCCTCCACTTTTCTTCCACAGCACTTATTCTCTCAAAATCCATTCCTCCTCATCCAAAAATAAGTAAGGCAACTTGAAGCCAAAAGGTAAGAAGAGTCATTCCGGGAGACTCAAAAAGCCCTTTCAGCTATCTTGTCTCTGCCAATGACAAGTAGACAATGCTTACATCCAGATGACAAGAAAAAGATGTACATGAAGTCAGCTTCAGTACTGCCTCACACTGAACACCAAGCTATGTATTGGAAATACGGGATACATCCCCATTCCCAGTACCCCAGGACTTGTGGAAAGGAAACAGTTGAACACATCATTTTAAATAAGGCAGTTAATATATCATGAAATACTGATGGTTTTCTGCCTGAGAGCCAGCTACATGAACTGCAAATTACATGACATGGCTCCATACGGAGCAAACTGTACCAGAGAACTTTGTAAAAAGTACTTCCCCTCTCCTCACTCTGCTTTCCCCACAACAGATTTATGTTGAAGCAGAAAGACATGTGCTACTTGCTCCCAAACCAGGCTTCTGCATTCTTTACACTGGGACAGGGTCCTGGTTTCAGTGTCTCTCTGCGTTAAGCAAACTATTGACCCCTCTCCTGATCAGAGAGGTGTGATTCTTGCTGCATCTTGCTTCCTGATGAATCTTTGCAGAGGAACATCTGCTAAGCAGGCTGCTCCAAAACTTTCTGCTCTTACCTAAGCCAGCATCAGGGCACAGGGCACAGCTCTGATCAGGGAAGCACTGCAGTGCAGCACAAACCTCACACTAGCAAGGTTAATGTGCCTTACACATCCTGCAGAAGACATCTGTTACCTGCACGGGACACACTAGCAAGACTCACATACAAGCACCTTCACTGGGACATGGCTGCTTTTAGAAACTAACTAATCAACTAAGACAACTAAGTCCCAGGTCCACACAGTTAGACTGGGACAATTTTGGCAAAAACAAGCACATCACATAATTCTATTTACTCTGAATAATGCTATTAATGCTTCTTTCACAGGGCAAAGATCTCTCTCCCCAGGACTTGGTACTGCAACCCTGTCCCTGTGGTTAATCAAGAGCATTCAAAGAGACAGGCATTGAAAAAACAGTGTGCAGAGGTACTTCTCGCTGCCAGAAAACCTTAAAACCTCCAACCTCACACTGCTTCAAATGCATTCCTCACCCTTTCTTCTTGCCTTGTGCAGGGAAAGGGCTGCTGGCTGCAACCCTGATAGGAGCACAGTGATCACAAAGCAAGCAAGCAATGGGAAAGTTGTCTGTTGTGCTAGTCTGCAGGTGTCACTTTTTAGTATAAGCAATCAGTGCAATTTCCCATCCCATGTGTCCTCATTTGCCACCAGCTATCATGGAAACAAAAAGGGCTTCATTAGAAACAGCAGAGTGGGAAACACATCGCTCTTGCTAAATCAAGTATTGTTGTAAGGTGTAATTTTCTTCAAGCAGCATGCGCTCATCCCAAAAAAGTTTTGTTAGACAGGACAGACTCATGTGAACATGGACCAGGTTCAGGCATAAGCAGTCAGCCCACTGAAGAACAGTCCAGTCATCATTTGATCAATCCCACACCAATATCAGTCCCAGATGATTTAACCAGACCTCATCCTGATCCCATTCTCCTCTTCTCCCTTTCATCTGAAGCAGCAGTGAGGGACAGTTTTATCACACATGCAAGTTAGCTTTGTGGCTAAGAGAAACCAGTGGCCACAGCTTTCTCCAGCTGCACCTTGCAAAACTCCCAGAAGGAAGATTCTCTCACCTTCCTGATGCCCTGCACCACTTTCCCTAAGTTGACCTATCCTCACGGACTTCTGCCCACACTCTCCATGCATGACCTGGAGAACCAGCAGAGCAGGGAGTACTTTCAGGAGCAGGGAGTACTGTCCCTTGTTTCCAGAAAGGACTTGCCAGCAGCCAGAGGGAAGCCAGTGGAGTCGGGTTTGTGACTCTCTCAATCACAGAGTTACTAACTACATGTGTGTAGTCCAAAATACCAAGTCCTATGTACCACCAGGCAGGTGGGGAGGCAGTCCCTGGTTTGCAGCCTGCTAAGAAACTAGAGCAAACCCCTCAAAACACCAAGGAAATTACTGCACCGCCAGGATGGTAGAAGAGTTGGGTGGAGGCTTTGACAAGACATCCTTTTGCTTCATTGTTCTGACACAACACTCATCTCAACCTACTAGCAGCTCTTGCTTCCCCGTGAGGAAGGTCTTTATCATAAAGGTAAACGCTCCTCCCTCCTGTCCCCTCCTGCTCGGTGACAGCTTGTAAGATCTTCCCATGAGAATGTACATCAAAAAATCAAGGCCAAGCCCTCAATACAGCCATCCAAATTTTGTGTTCAAAGGGTCGTGCTGTCCCTTCTCATTTTAAGCATTCCTTTACTTGAGTTGTG
Source organism: Trochalopteron elliotii (assembly GCA_024734555.1). Lineage (NCBI taxonomy): Eukaryota > Metazoa > Chordata > Aves > Passeriformes > Leiothrichidae > Trochalopteron > Trochalopteron elliotii. Next base: position 427,681 of record JANPWX010019824.1, on the reverse strand, counting down.
AAAGCTTTTGGGTAAGGCTTTGTGAAATACACTCCTGTCCCTATGGAGAAAATATTGCTAAGAACTGATCTTGGAGACAAGCATTTAACAAATTATCTATTCCAACACCTGGCAATGGTACACCATGGACCACCTTTCAGTCTTCTGGTACTGAGGAGGCTGCTCATTCGTGCACTAGAAAGATGCAGCTGTTCAGCTCCTGTTTTAAAGAAAATGTGAAACTTTTATTTTGCCCTGATGTGTAACTCTGTAACTGTTGTGTCTCAAAGTAGCTCCAAGCAAAAATGAAGAAGGCTGTTGCAAAGGAGCACTAGAAAAAGCAGGAGGGGCACTGAGACTGAGGCATGGAATGCCTTTTTCACCTCAGTCTTTACTGCTAAGATCAGCCTTCAGGCACCCTGGAGCCCTGAGAAATCCGGAAAATCCAAAGCAAGGAAGACTGACTCCTGTTGGAGGAAGATCAGGTCAGGGAACATTTTAAACAGATTGGATATGGACAATGGTCTAGTGGAATGGACCCACAGGAGCTGAGGAAGCTGGCCCTTGTTGTTGCAAGGTCACTCCTGGTTTTCTTTGAAAGCTTATGGCAATGGGGTATTGTCCCTGAGGACTGGAAGATTGTGTCACTCTTATCTTCAAAAGGGCAAGACAGAGGATCTGGGGAACCACAGGCAGTTCAGCCTGAGCTTGATCAGAGAGTTAAATGTAAAAAGGAACTTTTAGACTCTGAGAGTGGTCACACACTCTGCCTGTCTCAGACACAAGTTGCTGAGAGAGGCTGTGGAGTCTTAGAGACACCCAAAACCCAACTAGACAACACCCTGAACCTGCTCTGAGATGGCAGCTGGACTAGGTGAACTCCAGAGGTGCCTCCACCCTCAGTCATGCTGGGAAATCTGCACTGATCTCTTGGGTGAGGATCCTGAACAGGTACAGTGAATGTAGACCAGAACTTTCAGTGTGAAGAAGATGGGAGATATCCCTGTTACACAACACTGCCTGCGAGGAACTCGTCATATGGGCCATGCTAAGGGGAAGGAAAACAAGCAGCAACTAAAACAAATGACATAAAGCAACAAAAATAGCTGGACCTCAGTGTAAACTCTCTCATTCAAGACCAACTAGATGAGGATCAGGCAGATGAGAAGGCTTTCTGGGAAGGCTGGGAAAAGGAGAATGACATCAAAGTAGTAAAAAGTGGAATGTGGTAGATACGCAGATAAAAATGAGAAAAATGGAAAGTGAGCCCAGCTTTTGTAAACCCTTGCCAGGCTTCACAAGCCAAACTGCATTAACAAAACCCAAAATCACCATGGCATGGTATATTCAGATTCCAGTACTATGATAGTTCCTCACCACAGCATAAGGTTAGCAAGAAGGTCCCCAAATAGGTAAGCACTGTGTGAAAAATGGGAAATACCTACATTTGAGTGCTGCAGGCTTAAGTTCAAAACAGACTTTTGCCACGCTGTATAGACACCTACATGTCCTCCAGGAAGCATAAATTCATGGAACAAAAGCAGATCATCACAGGTCTTCTGAGCCCATACTTTTTCCTGTCCTTCTAATTCATTTTTCTACATTCTCCCATAAGGACTTTTTTTCCAAAATTCTTAAGTAATGGAGAGACCATAATCATCCTGCTAAACTTAACCCAGCAGACAGTTGCATTATTTACAATTATGCAGCTTTTCTCCACTGTCAAAATTTAATCTCCTTTTGAGCAGTGTCCCTTGCTTTTATTCTATTTAGCCAGATCACAGGCAAAAGACTCTACCCTTCTTACTGCAGCAAGATTTCCTCCACAGCTTACACACATCTTCCCAGTGTTCCCTGGGTTTTACCACATTCTCCTTCTGTCAACCATGTTTTCTGAACAGCTGACGAATTTGTCCTCCTTGCTTCTACTCTCTTTGGCTCATCTGCATTTTACCAGAGCAGCTGCACCTAAAACTGGCAGAATACATCTATTCCACTAACATGGATGGACAGAACCATCCAAGGCTTCCTGAAAAATTTACCAGATATTCTCCAGTTCATATTTATAATTTTCTTTCTACAGCATGTCACTGGGTTGTGTTGGAATTAAATGCAGCCTTTGGATGCTTTTCTGCAGAACTGCACTGGGTCTGATGGTACTGTATTATCGGAAGACCTGAATCTCTCTCTGCTGAACTTCATCTCAATTTTCCCATGCCAGTACTTCAGCTCATCAAGGCAGTTTCAAACCAGAGCCCTGTCATTCTGCAAGCTTCCTGCTTCTCCTGGTTTCCTGTTTATTGTTTATTCCTTTGTCCTAATTGCTAATAAAAATACAAAAAGCCTCAGATGTCAGGAAGAACCCTGCAAAATTCTTCTCAATAAATCCTCACATTCTGATACCAAACTGTCATGTAAGCTCTCCTCTATAATTCTCTCACCAGATTTACATATACCTGACCACAGACATATGTACATACTGCATATTCTCTTATCTTAATTGTATGGGATCACATTTTTCAAAAGTCAAGATAAATGATCCCACATCCACTGGGCTTACCACCCTCTGCAAGACAAAATAAGAGTTGGCACGATTGGTTTCACCATGCTCATGCTGCCTTTCTCATCTCATTATTTCTCCCACGTGTTCCACTTGTTGTTCTGATGTCCTCCTTATAAAAAGGCTCGAGCTTCCCTGTGTCTAGAGTTCAGCAAACTCCTCCGTCCTCTGGAGAGTCCTCAAAGAAAACCTGTTAATTGCTCTGAGTTAATTTCAGACAGTTCTTCATGTGTGCTGCAGCTCACATTGACTGGAGTCCCCACACATCTTCCATGAGCACTGTCCAACATCACCTGCCCCACTGTAGTCTAAAGTACCACTCATCCCTTCTTGCTGTTGCAGGGGAATTCAGCCAGGCTTGGGGAGGGCTCTGCATTTGTCCCTAGAAGAATCCAGCATGGTTGGAAGCTGTGACCCCTACCAGACTGGGCTGCACTGCCAAGCTGATCACAGGGCATCCCTTAGGCAGCAACTAACTGGCTAAGCAACCAGTATCCCAAGAACCCACTGGGATCCCCAGACTGGGCTGCATGCAGACATTAAAGTGCTTGTTGTTCACAGCCTACCAGGGGTGCAAGTTCGTTCATCAGGATCTCCAAGCTTTTGTTCTGGGGCTCTGGGAGCAGGTTTTTCCAACACACAAGACTAAGCTCCATGTCCAGCACAGCAAGCATCTGTATCATTAGCAGACCACTCAAGAAAGCCTTATCTGCAATAAGAGAAAACCCTCTATCTCACCTGTGACTGGACATCTGGAGCAACACCCAGGAGCCCAGATTCAGAATCAGTGAGCCAGAGAACACTTCCTGTCACAGCCTGCCTTCTCAGGCTGCACTAAGTCTTGCTGCTCCTACCACGGACAGTCAGGCCTGCAGCACTGTACAGCCTCACAGCTCTCTGCAGACCAGGCAGCCTCACACTTCTGCCTACACTGGGTTTTGCTCTGCACACCAGCAAATGTCCCTGTGTAGCCATGGTTCTTCAAAGGCAGGATGGGGATGAAAGCATCTTCTCCTTTCCCCCTGTGAGAAGTACCTCTTCTGGATTAGTTTCTGCACAGCAAGGAGGACCAGCAATACTGGTGTGATTGTATTAATATAATTACAGGCTTTAGGTTCTGCTGAAAATATATTCCCAAATAAACAGGCCTGGGAAGCCCAGTGGTAGTAACAGGACAAGCAAAGGTGTCTCTGCTTTGCAGTACATGAAAAGCAACAGCTCTAGAAATCCAGAGAGCAACTACATCTCATACCTTATAGGTCAGCAGATAACATTAACTATCCTTCTTTTTATTCTAGCCACAGCTGTTTAATTTCAAAATAGAAATTGTCTTTTCCTGCCCAGGAAAGGGGTGGGGAATTGCTGCCTGAGAGCACTCTTCAGAACATTTATGCATTACCTTTGCAAGTAGTCAGTCATACACCCTTAAGTCCAGCATGTCTGACTGTTGTCCTTTCCCCGTCACTTCCCTGCAGCCAGCAGCACAGTCAGAGCAGCGCCATAAGCACACAGGAGCTGTGCCATGTGCTGGCCTACACTGGGAAATCTGCTTGCCCTGGTGTGTCCATTTGCCACATCCATGTTATAGACTAGTTTGCTGGCTCCCACCCTCATCCAGGCAACATTTTTAATTTAATTTCATTTAATTTAACGCTCTCAGGTTTACATTTTTGAGTTTGCTTTTTTTTTCTTTTTTCAAAAATCCACCCACATATGCTTCCATCTTCAAAGACAGAATACAAGTACACTCTTAAAAAGGCAGCCCTGAAGGCAAACAGAGGAATGTCAGTGTTATCTACAATTTATAAGACACACACATGAGAAACAGTTTCCTGTTTTACCACAGTATGTGTCAAGTTGCTGCTTCAAGACAAAATCAGAGCCCCCTGAGTTTCATCATCAGACACCAGCCTTCTGGCTCAGATGCCAAATAAGAACAGACCATTTCATTTTTGGACTTGCATTACACAAACCTATAACACCAAATGGTTTCTGAACTTCAGATTAAGCTGGGTTCCCCTCAAAGCCATGGACACTCTCCTAGGCATATCTGCAATATAGTAGGTGACACACCTCTAGACACACCTTGCCATCCAAATTCCACTTCTGTGCCACAACACTATCAAGGGGAAATTACCAGTAATAAATTCCTTTGGAACCAAAGTCAACCAGACCATATAATTATACACCAACTCAGAGCTTTAAATACTATCTGCACGTGTCATCTCGAACAATACTACAAGCTCAGAGGCTACAGGTTTATTGTTACAAGGGAAATAAACAACATTGATATGGTGGCTTTCACCTCTTAGTTCGTGACTTGGTTGCACCTAATGCAGGGCAGGTGGAGACATGCATCCATGTCTCTTCCACGACTGTGATCTGAGAAGCAAAATCCTTGAGAAGCAAACATTGCCTTGGAGGTGAGATTTATCAGTTCAGAATCCCCAGATGGCGAAACTAACCACCAGAAAATGGTCTTGACCAAGTCACTTGATGGCTAGCTGCTAACAGTCAGCAAAGAGAGCTACAGAAAAAGACATGTTCCTAGGCTGGCTTCTGTGTATTCAGTGCCCAGAAGAGGATCTCAGGCAGTCCAGTCACAAGGACATACACTGTAGTTTTGCCCCCACGTGCTCTTCACACGACAACAGGGCCCGTGTATCACAGCACTGCATACTGAACCCTGCATGAGGTCTTTCCACTGCAGCCAGTGTGCAGAAATGCAGGACCTGTGCCCCACAGCCCTGCTGCTGTTGCTGGGTGCCTCAGCATCTGTGTACAGCAGTGGGAACCTCATGGGTAAGGCCACTGAATATGCATTAACAGAGATTCCAAAGTGGGACACTTACTGCAGACACTTGAGCTGGGATAGGGAAGCAGTTTAAGCTGGTGCCACAAGAAAACTGAGTTACTGATGAAGTCTTGCAAACAGGGCCAGCCTAGAAAGCAGTTTTGTATGAATAATGCATTAAAAAAAAAAAAGAGCTGTGAATAGTTTTTGTAAACAAGAAAGGAGGTGGAGAGCCATTAACTAAGTGATCTCACATTCCTTGATTTGCTTTATCAATCTCAGTATTCAGAAAAAAGCTTAAGAGCAGTACAGGCTCTCTAGTGAATCAAGAAACCACACAAAGGACCGTACCACTCCTCACAGCCTTCAGGCTGTACATTAGCTTTTAGCAACGGTATCTACCACATGAATAATGCAGCACGTCTTCCAGAGCATCTGTACTCCAATCAATCCACAGTAGCAAATAAAAACCTTTCAGCACGCCTTTCTATCGGGCAGCAGGACCTTTTTACAGCTGCTCAGAGGCATATCCTTGGAAAAACAACCCTATCTGCGACCGAAGCTGGAAGCTTTTAAATCGGCCAGCTGGGAGCCAGCCTTTTAAATCAGCCATCCTGCGATGGGCCTCGATTTTATCAATTGCCTTTCTTTGTCTTTTGTTCCACAAGAATCCACACCCACCGTTCCGGGGCTCAGATTAAGGGAGCTCAGACTAAGGTTTCAGTCGGCTTTCAGAAATAGACACGTGTCTCTTCCCAAAAGCAGCTCCGAGCCTGCAGCCGGCCCTTCCCAAGAGGGACACGGTGGCCTCACCAGACACACAGCATACACACCAAAGCAGCCCCATAATGAAGTATGGGCAAAGAGACTTCACCAAGCCAAGCATCAATCAGATGCTCCAATGTGTATTTTCAGAAGCAGAAGAGGTGATGGAAAGAGGCGCTTTGTCCATGTCCATCACCAGTGCTGGTCTGAGCATTGCTCCTCTGCAGAAACACAAAGGTCCCTTCTCCCGGGCAGCCCACCAGGAACTGCTTCTGTCACCACAGACAGCAGCACATCATGCAGGCTGCTGGCTGCCTGAGGAGGGGCATGCCACCACTGCAAGTGGACCAGGACCCACGGCAGTGCTGGGGGACAAAATGACAGCAGCAAGCAAGAGCTCAAAGAACAACATATTCTAGCGATGTTGTCTTTCATCAGAAAACCCAGCTCTAAATAACACTCCAAAACATTTGCAGCTCTCCAGGATGGCACAGATACTTAAATATGGTGTTCTGGTAAGCTGGTTGTGGCAAACAAACAGCTCTGCCTGTAGAATAAACATTGCACAAGTAGAGAGGACATGACGTAGGAAGGTGAAGGAGTCACTCAAAACTAAAATAATGAGTTGATTTCCTCATCCACAAAACAGGAAGGTCAATAGCTTTCTCTGAGTGCACAGGAGCCTTTCTTACCTATTTTTGGTGCACACTGGCCGGGGCAGGGCATGAGGTCTCAGGTGAGTCCTTGCAAGGAGACGTGTCAGCCCTTCCCCCATGCTGGCAGTAGGTCAAAGCTCACACAGAGCTTTGGACACAGCCTCAGGAGAGGTGCAACAGTGGCTCCTCCACTGACACAGGCATCTTCTGCTCACACTATAAGCAGAAGGATATTTCAGTACTTTTGCATCCCCCAATTATTGGCTTAGGCTGGGGAAGGCAAACATTGCTTAGAGACCCAGCCTGTACTGAAGAGAAAGACTCCAGAAACCCACTGCAGCCATGCACCCCACAAACATCATCACCAGTTGGTACCACATGGTTTGTCTCAGAGCATATTCCTAATGATGGAACCCAAGGTTGCCCAGCTGGGGCCAAATTCATGCCAAGGTCCCAAGCTTGGCAAAATGCACATCGTGCAAATTTTTTCTGTGTTGGAAGATACACCAAGTGTAGTGAAACTCAAAATAATTTTAAGTACGTGTGTCCAGGGACAGGAAAGGGCTGCTAGGAGTGAGTGAAACAAGACCACTCTTCACAAAACAAGGCTGAGACAGCAAAAATCCTGTGACCTTCCTTGATGAGTCTTCCAGCTACACTTGTGTTCAGTCACAAGTTTAAACCACAATGGACTCCCCAAGGCAGGTAGCAATGCCAAATGCCATCCAGCATAACACCCTCATGATGACACCTGTCCATGTTATTGCCACATCCCCACTGCCCAGTACTTCTCTTCTGTGCTCTTCTGCCATGCTGGCAAAGCAGGGAGATGGACAAGGGAGCATATATGCCTCATAAAAATAGCTCAGCCAGGTTATTTTTAACTCATCCCAGCACAGTCAGCAACATTGGTGAGGAGCATTGAAGAGAGCAAAGAGAAAAACTGGCAGAGACCACAGCCTCAGGCAGCTCTGAAGAGACTCAAACTCTCCTGCCACCTGATGTGGTGAGGAATCCAAGACTGTATTTTGGGTAGAACCCCCCAGAACATTTGAAGTGCACATCATGAAGTACTGGCTGAATTGTCACCTGCTATTTATTTTATTGCAGTGGTCACTTCCAATCTTGACACCAAATATGTACTTGAGTCTCCCTGGGACAAGTGAGAGAACCAAAGAGAAATTACAACAGTAAATCACACAGAAAACCATGAAAACGTGCCAGAAGGCACTTCTGGAGATCCTGAGTCTGTCCTGTCTTCAGCCCACAGCAAGACAGATCAGGTTACTGACGAGGATGGAGATCCCACTGGCCTCCTTGGGAAATGTGCCTACCTGGAATCTTGTGGAGAAGCTCAGGCTGCAGTTGCCCTGCAGAGTTACCCATATGACTCTGGTCAAACTAGCTGCCCACCAGGATCCTCACAGCCTTCACAAGAGCTGCTCCTTTCACTGCAGGGAGGGGCTGCACACCAGGGGCAGATGTTGACTTTTATCTTCTTTAAATTGCATGGTGGGCTGGTTTTACCCTCGTTATAGGCATAAAGCAGATTGGAGCCTCCAGCTTGCTTAGAAAGCCCAGGAGCTGGGAAGTACCCATGGAGGGCCTGTTGCCAGACACTGGACTTCCCTACAGTGGCCTGACAAGCATCATTCTTCCCATAAGCTACTGAAGTGGCTCACCCTGGAGCAAGGGAGCCTGAGGCACCATCACTCTTACTCCACTGCCAACAGCACCTGAAGCTCTGCTTCTTGAAGGTTCACACCACTCACTCAGGCACAGGGAATAAAACACCATAAATCACCCCTGGTCACAAGAGAAGTTTCTTCTTTATTTTTAAGCAACGTCAGCTAGAAATCAAGCTGAAGCGCACAGACCACCCTTCAGGGCGCGTGAAGACACTTGTGTTCAGTCAGTGCAAAGTCAGTTTGTGCATCCCAGGAGGCACAGGGGAGTACTCCAGGGATGATTCCACACTCAGTGGTAACACCTTTCTTTGGCAATTTAACCTGTCCCTTCACCACTCCCTTTTCTGCCTCATGTGGTGCCGCACTCTGCAAGCTCCAACAGAAAGAAACATGGTGAGTTGAGGACATAAATGTCTTCAGTAAACATGGCCTTTACAAGATACCAGTGAATACAGTGACACATAGTGAATCAGGGGAGTGTGAAGACTAGCAAAACCGGAAATAACTCCGAACCTCAGCTCAGTTTCATTAGACTTATCAGAGCTCTCAGGAAGGGCAGAAGGCAGTATTACCGAAGCAGAGGATGGGGCAATGCCAGCGTCTTTGGAGGGTAAGCCCCACCTTCTTCTGATTCATCTCTAGCTTTCCAATATAGCCTGTGTACAGAAAGATAAAGCTAACTTGCAGCATTCTCCAGACACAATACCCTCTTTCACTTTGCTGGTTACCTGGGCAGCAAAGAAAATATTATTGCTTATCAACTTCCTTGTGAGTACTAATGTGCTCCTGAATTCAACAAGAGGGCAAATTCCACCTTAGAGACCTTTTATATGCTGGCAAGATCCTGCTTCATTATAGAAGAAAAGCAAATAAAACAATCCTGGTTCTAAGAACAATAAAAACTGGAAGCCTCTTCTGCCCCCCCCCCCCCCCCAACCTGCAAAAACTCAGCTTAAAAAGGAAGTTATCAACTTTCAGGGACATTGCCACATTTCTTGTCAGAAAGGCAGCCTTGAAAAACTCATCATCAGACACTCTGCAAGCTCAGCAGTTTCTCCTGAAACTAGAACGCCATGCTTTCACTCTCCTGTTTCACAGAAAGAAGTTTCCTGCTATTCAAGGCCAAGCTGGCTTCTGGGTTTCAGAGACCAAGGTTCAGCTCCCCAACAAAATGATGCAGCTGGGTCTCAGTATCCTGCTATGTTCTTTGGGAAGACAAGGACACTTGGTCCCTGTCTTTATTGTGAGATCGAACCATGCTTGCAGATATCTGGCAGAGTGGGTATCTCTTCTAAAGGCTATGTACAGAAGGCTTTCCTTGCAGCAAAGGCTTTCCTTCAGCATCACTGGTTCAAGGGCTCAAGACTGTTCAAGACTGTTGCTTGCCCACAGGAGTCCAGGTGGGATCCATTGGGCTAGCCAAATTTCTTCTCAAACCGCTTCTGCCTACCTGAGCAGTTGTGGCTACAACCAGAATACAGATACATGAGAAAACCTGAAGTACCCAGCAGGATGGTGAGGCAATGGAAATACATCAAGTGCAGATGTTTCTCCTGAGTTCTGTCAAGGTTTGGACGTTACACACTTCTCTTGAATGTCTTAATATACAGCCCTTATACAAAACGTGATACCATGTCACTGCATTCCCCCAAGGCTAAAGCTCTGTAAACAGGCTTGAATGTGATGAGATCCTGGCCAGTGACTCCAAGTCTGTATCTCATCTCTGAAACTGCCTGGGGAAATGAAAACTGCTAAAGAGCTGGTGAGGAGCACTAACCAGGCTCCTACTGGTCTGGGAAGGAAAGCACAATCACAAGTGTAAAAGACCCCGCCTCCATGGTCTCCAGTTAAGCCTCACAGTCAATCTACCCATAGCTCTAAATCTGGACAGATGTAAAGCCTTCAAAATCCCTAAGGATGACGGTCCCACTGCCCTCCTGGGGATGCCATTTTCTCTAATGTCTGACCTACTTCCCTCCATATGCAAGCTTGCATTCTTGGTCTCCTTATTACATTGTCAGTGCCAAAGAGAGTCTGGCTCTCTAACTGCCCTCCTGGAAGTCGTACCCTTCTGTTAGCAAATGGATTTGGCAGCAAAGGACACAGGTATCTACTACTGGAGACCAGAGAAAGACCAGCTGGAAGTTTCCCAGTCGTGAGCCAGAATTAGAGGGAAATGGTCCCTGTCCTTCTGGGGGCAATGACAGCAGCACTTGAAAGGCAGCAGGCAGCATCAGAGGTATTCTCTGAAACCCATAGCTGCAGAGTTCTTCCACCTCCCTTACAGCATCATCTGCATGCAAAAAATAGTGAGGGGCCCACACAAAAAAGAAGTGTGGGAAACTCTCCCACACCCATGCAGTGCCTGTGGATTATGATTTCAGTTGAGGCTTTTCTCTTTGAGTGGCTGATTAAGTCAGAACTGACATCTCTCTGCTCTCCAGAAAACCCCTTTTGAGCTCTTTAACAGCAGGTGCCACTTACCTGAAGCATGAGCCAGCAAGAGTGTAGCAAAGGCAGGTGTCACAGGCACAACAGCCAATGCTTTCTTCCACCACATGATAGAATCACAGAATATGCTGAGATGGAAGGGACCCATCCAGATCACTGAAATATAACTCCTGTGCCTGCAAAGGATATCCCCAAGAGTCACCCCATGTGAGAGTATTGTCCAAGCATTTCTTGAACTCTGTGAGGCTTGGTGCTGTTACCACTTCCCTGGGGAGCCTGTTCCAGTGCACAACTACCCTCAGGGTAAAGAACTTTCCCTGATATCCAACCTGAACCACCCCTAAATCAGTTTCAGGCCCTTTCCTCAAGTCCTGTCACTGGTCACAAGAGTCTAGATGTCACTGTCAGACCCTCTTCTTCCCCTCACAGAGAAGCTGTAACTGCAATGAGGTCTCCCTCAGCCTCCTCCAGGCTGAACAGACCAAGTGACTTCAGCTGCTCCCCATACGGCTTCCCCTCAAGGCCCTTCACCTTCATTGGCCTCCTTTGGACACTCCAATAGTTTAATGTCTTTTTTCCATTGTGTCACTCAGAACTGTCCCCAGCACTCGAGGTGAGGCCGCCCCAGTGCAGAGCAGACAGGACAATCCCCTCCCTTGCCTGGCTGTGATGCTGTGCCTGATGCACCCCAGGACACAGGCGGTCCTCCTGGCTTACAGGGCACTGCTGACTCACATTGAACTTGCCACCAACCAGGACCCCCAGGTCCCATTCCATGGAGTTGCTCTCCACTCTCTTATTCCCCAGTCTATACACACATCCAGGTTTGCCCCATCCCAGGTGCAGAACCCAGAACTTCCCCTTGTTAAACTTCACACTGTTGGTGGTTGCCCAGTCCTCTATTTTATCAGAGTTTCTCCACAGGGCCTCTCTGTCCTCAAAGGAGTCGATGTCATTCCTGCCAATTTAGTGTCATTGGAAAACTTGCTTAGTATCCCTTTCAGTCCTGCATCCAAGTTGTTAACGACGATGTTTAAGAGCACAGGGCCAAGGAGGGAGCCCTGTGGAAGCCCATTAGGGACACGTCTCCAGTTTGATGTCACCCCATTGTGAGTATGGTACCCTATACATCATAAATTTTAAAATTCACCATTTAGAGCAGCAGTAGCAGGTTGAGTTTTGCCTTTTGGTTTTCAGTCTGGCTTTGATTGATGCTGACTAAGTGGGAAGACTACCCATGCTTTCCTTGCCAGGGAAATGAGATTCTGTGCCAATTCATTCACCTGCTGGGCTTGGCAAATATACAGTTTCTGGAAACCACTGCCATCACTCTGAAATGATTCCATCAGTGCAAGCACAAAAGTATTGTTTGGTTCAGACTTGGAGCTTGGGTTTGGAGCCAATCTCTTTATTGCCGCCATTCACTGTACTCCAGTTTGCATTGCAAAGACATCTTGGAACATGCAGACAGGATTCCCTCCAGCTGAAATTAAAATCATTCCAGGATCAGGACCCAGTATGCTCCATCTGCTAATGGGACCAGCTGAGTCAAATTAAAACATTCAAAATGCCTGTGGATATAAAAAGCCCTGGTATTACCTCTTTCACTCTACAAATCTACTTTTATTGAACTATAGATGTTACAGGTAGCAGACAGGTGAGTCATTGTGCATAGACATCCCTCTCTGTTTGACCTTCAGCCTTACCTGTCTTCAGATAGACTATTTTCTTTACCTCCTCTCTTCTAAGCACTGCACTCTTACATTGCTTTTAGGTGTTCCTCAATCTCTGATCATTTGATTCAGCACCAGTGGTCTCCTCTGTGACCAGTCTCATTCTTCACACCTCTCCATCTTCACACCTCCCAGCAATGAAGATCAGCCTCTCCTCCCACACAGTAGTAGTTTAATTACTGTATACTTCATTCCTGCCAGCCACTTCATGTATCTCCACCAGTATGAGTTTTGATATGAGTTTTGATCATCTAGCTTTGTCCCACCACATCAGCCTTCTCTTCAACCCTTCCAGCCAGGGAGCACCCCTGGAAGTGCCTCCACATCCCACCAGACCTCCCTGCTACAGGCTCTCTCTCCTTCTACCATTGCTGTTTTCCATGTCAGCCTATTTCTCTAGTATAGCTGATATTCACACTGACAAACTGATCCTTTCTATGCCTTTGAGTCAGCTCTGGGCATCTGTGCCTCACTGACTTTTTGCGCCAAAGGTTTATCTGTCTGTTTAGCCAGCCCTGATGGATTTTCTGCCTGCAGATTCATCTAATGGCTTTTCTTGAACCACATCCCCAACATCCTGTGTCAATGCATTCCACTGTTTATCTGTATCCTGTAGTTCCTGGGCAATGATAAACAGAGGAACAATCACTCCCTATCTGAACTCTCCATCCCATCATACCACCATATGTGAAAAGCCGAATGTCATATCCCTTTTCAGACATACCTTTTCCAAGCTAAACAGTCGTCCTTTTCTGCATTCCGTCCTGCACCACCAGGTCCTCAATGAGCTCCAGAAAGCTAGTTTTGCATGAGGTATTGAAGACCCAGTTGCACTATAGATGTGCAGACATTTTAGGCTGGTTCTTTTTTTTTAATATCAGTGCAGTAGGAAGGAGGAAAAAAAAATTAAAAAAATAAAGGTAGCACAGTCTTTAAAATCTGGCTGTGAATTAAAGCAGAATTCTGAATTCCTGACATAATGCAGGCCAGGCAGCTTGGGATGCTATTTCCATGCCTTAGGCAGCAAAAACAAAGACTGTCTGTGTGAAGAAGAGTAAGAAGTAAAGCACTGAGTAGGACACACTAGGCCTCGCTGCAGCTTTCTGAATATGCAGTTTTCTGTGGATATCTTATATGCATTCATGAAATTACATTTGTATCTAGGGCTTTCCAGTACCAGAGAGACTTCAGGCTCCAGGAAACTTCTGAAGACTGGTCAGAGCCAGTGGAGAGTCAGCACTGTGCTCCTAGCTTAGCCAGAGATGACAGCAAGTGGGAAGAGTCCCACAGAGGGCTCCCTGAGCAGGCTCAGGGACTGCAGGTGAGCGCTACTACTGCCCTACATGACACTGTCATGTCAGGGAACTCCAGGTGTAGGAAGGACAGCAGCTAATGACACAGGTAGATATGAAAGTAAAGAAAGGGTTAGTTTAGTAACAGCTCAAAATAAAAATCTGGATTTCCTGGGGAAGTCTTGCTTTTCTGCAGGAGTTGAAGACACTTGCAGATTTCCAGATTAAGAGACTAAAACCACTGTGTTCCACATCTGCCTGTACTGGCAATGATCAGTGGCACCAGTGGAAGCAGAACCCCACAACAAAAGGTGTGTGAAACGCTTCTAGTGCCATGTATGGTGTCTGTGCCTTCAGACTTCCAAACTCACACAATTGAGCTTGACTGCAAGACAGGCAGAAAACAGAGTACAAATGCTTTTTTTTAATATATGTAAGATAAGCTGTCATGAAGTCACAGAGAAGTTCATGTTGCAAGTCATGTCAGTGAAGGAAGTGTAGGTAAGACATTGTAAAACTCTTCTGAAAAATACAAAACCATACATAAAATAACGACTGGTTTCTCAAAACTGAAAGAAAGAGAAGATAGAGAAATTATCAGTTCCCCCTTTACACATTAAATGCATTCTCTCAATCAGGCTTAAGAAGCCGTGTTCTAGTAACAACCTACAGACAACTGGACACCAAATCAAAGATCTCAACACAAAGAAATTCCCCAAGCTAAGAGCAAGATGAGCTTTAGTGAAATAGGGGTTTTTTTAAAACCTCAAGGATGACCAAAATATACTCAAGGATATCCTTTGATATTTTTTCTTAATTCAGTGATCAACCTGTAAAGCAGATATGTGTGCTGCAGAGAAAGTTAGGAATTCTTAACCACTCATCCAAGTTCAACAGGCATCAAGAACATTGGGAAAGAAACATGGAACACAAGGACCAAGGCAGACTTTCTAGGTGGATTTTAGCTGTGGGTTTTCTTGCTTTAAGTTATGGAAACTTCCACTCCTAATATCATTACCAGGTTTTTGCTTCTAACATCACAACCAAATCACAGGCAAATTTAGGCTGGGAGGGATCTCTGATGGTCCACAGCACAAAATTCCAGACAAAATAGCGTCAGGCTTTAAGTCAAGCCAGGTTTTTCATGGCCTTGTTCACATGAATCCTGAAAATCTCCAAGGGTAGAGGTAAAGGCAAGAAAACCATACTGCTAAACCCCTGTGTGGGTAAGTGTGAACTCAGTTATCACATACCAATCACAAAAGCAGGTATTGGTCCTACACAGTGCTCTGCCTCCATGAGGTGACCTACCCCCCTCTTCAGATCTCAAGTCAACACAGCAAATAAAGTCCTGCTCCACTTACAGTCCATGTTCAAACCGGCTCAGAGGACTTCTGCCTTCAAATTGTCATCCCTCTAGCAACCATAAAACATAACTCAGGAGAGAAAGTTAGCTGTTGTGTTAGGGAACAAGAATACCACCATGGGGCCCTAAGCCCAGCAGAATATGCTGAGAGCTTGGAGAGAGACATGTATGGTCTCCTCTGTGAGGTGAGATGGTCTAGGGGTGGTAAGTTGGAGAAAAGAAATTTCTGCACAAGGCCAGGTAGCTGCTGTTTGGCTAATGGCAGACTGAGAGATGTCACCTACTTCCAGAGAACACTGCTGTCTGCACTGAGTGACATTATTCAGGTGATCATCCTGCTCAAGTTTCTAGCAATGCACCATCGTGGGAAGCTCTACCCACAATTCCTCCTCTTTGCTGCTAAAAACACAACTGCCTTATTATTTTGCCAAGTAATAACTTCTGCTTCCAGCTACTGGCTCTCATTGTGGTCAGTCAGCCCAACTGAAGAATCCATTACCGATAAAGATAGAAGCAAATTTTGATCTTTTCAATTCCACAGAAACCAAGAGTTCACCAAAATACAACTAGGAGACCAAGAAAGACAAAAGCATGAACTTTCCACTTGAGCTTTTATCTATAAAATCTCATAGAATGGTTGGGGGTTTTTGTTCCAGGACTTGTGTTGCCTGGCAGGATGCATCACGCCCAGAACTGCTGCACAGGAGATTAAAGTATGGCAGGGGCACGAGCCTCAAATAGATGCAAGGAGCTGTAAAGTCAAACCCTTCAATCCCTATTAACCCTTTAAATAAATGCCATGATTTTTAAAACTGTGAGACACTGAATTCCAGTTGATTTCTATGGAGGATGTCAGATGCCAGGCTATCATTAGCAAAATCAATCTTTTCAATTAAGACTTGAGCATCAGTTACTGACATAAAGACCTTTTGCAAATTCAAAGTGAAACAGCCATGACCACAGGCAGGAGGGGCCAGAACAGAGACTCTGCTTCTCCCTGACTGCAAGGAAAAGAGCCTCTGTACATAGAACAAGCTGAACATTACAAGTGCAGGAACTTGGAGCAATGCTATTCTGATTTTGTTTTTGTTCCTCTATGTGTGTGTTTTAGTATTCAAATTAAATTAGAGCACATGGCAGAGGAAAATAATGTGAACTAATTACATTTAAGTAGATGTTACCAAGACAATCTTTGATTTCTTCTACTTGTCTCTTGCAATTAAAGAGCTGTCTGGGTTCCCTGTGCCTATTACCCTGCCATTTTGTTGCCAGCACAGGCTCCTTTTATGGAGCAGATAGAATAGAAGAAACCAAGGACTCCAAGGAAGATTGGTCCTCCCTGCCATCATTCACGTTACAGCTGGTGTTCCTAAAAACACCAGTTTTAGGCTTCCTAGAAACGAGCACTGCAACTGTGGGAGCAATTCAGGCAAAATGGTAGCTATGCTTTTCTAAGGCAATATGGTTTATATTTTTTCAAGATTTGTGCATTCTTGCTTAGGAAAAACACTGTTACGCACTGGTTTAAATAATTGGTTTGAAATAACCTCAATGTAGCCATGTGAAAGATGGCTGAGAGCTGAAGAGCACTGGCAGATTTGTCAAATTTGCTGCAGCCCAGAAAGCAAAGCTGCACAGATATCCAACAGGACAGCTGAATCCTACAGGATTCAGCACGGATCAGTGATGTGACAATGACACTGGGGGGCATTCGGGGGCAGCCCTTCAGGGGTCCTTTTGGCAGACTGGAAAATGTCCTACATGCTAACACTCCCTGGCTAAGCAAGGTGAGGGTGGAGTAGGACAGACAGTATCAGGAGAGATCTGCTGCTCCCAGACCTGTGTTTGTACATGCTCTCGTTCCCCTGCTGATCAGTCCACATCCCAGTCCACAGAGAGAGCCATGTCTGAGGAAAAGGCATTTGTTGGCCAAGCCTTCTCATGCACCCTATCACTGATTCCCAGAAAACCTAGAATAAGATCCAGAGATTTCAGACTCTCCCAAAGAGGATTTCACCCGTTTTCACAGGCACTCCACAAGGCAAGTTTAAATCATGGTAGTTGTAAAGCAAGGATTGATTAATTTTGGCTCTTGGGAGTAAGCCCAGTATTTGCCTTGGCCCCTCCCTGCACCTTTTTTTCTGACTGCCCCTGCTCAACTTTATGTACAAGCTCAAGCAACAAGGCTCATATTTCCTTCATTAATGCAACCCTGACATGGACAGCCTTGCCCAGCCACCTTTTTCTGGGAGGAGCTCTCCCCCAGTACTGCCTCCTCTCCTGTTTAAGCACAGGTCCCAGAACTGCAGGAGAAAGAACAAGATGGAGTTTGGCCTCTGCTGCTTTCCTGGAAGCTATCTTATCAGCTTTCATGAACTTTGTCTTCATCTCAGCAATAAAAATACCACAGCTACTGGGATTTTCTTCTTCTTTGTCTTCCTTATCATTTTACTCGGTGATTTTGTCCCACAGAGGGGGAGAGGCAGTGCAGAGTCATCAGTTGCAACCTTCTCTCTGCAGGTAGGTCCATGTTTCTTGGCACAGAGATAAAGAGCAAGAGATTCACCAGACTGGAAGGAAACTCCTCAGTAAATTGGAGCCCTGAAAGAGGCTCACAAGAAGGAGGGAGAGAGGCACCAAACTTAGGACACTGCTCTGGAAAATTTGAAACTGTGTGAAGCAGAGCAGGGAACAGGTCAACAAGGGAAGAGAGAACAGGGCTTGGAGCTGCACACTATCATTGGTCCTACCCTTGGCAGCAGCATGTCTCCAAGCTTTAGAAAGAGTTTTGCTTGGCTGATGGTCAGAAGGTCCTATTTGTGAATTTCAAAGTGCTTTAGAAATAGTAAGCATCAGCATTACACTAATAGAGCCCTGCAGGGTGTATTTTCAAAATGAGGAATTGCTGGCAAGCCTGCAATACCACAGAGGGGAAATCCCTGGAAACACTAGGCCAGTCTACCTTCTACTTACTACCCTGTGAGTATCAAAATCTCTCAGCCAATACAGCCTCCTGGATGATGTAAAGGTCTTTCCTGTTTCTCCTGAGGAGAGGCAGGAGGCGCGTCAGCATAATTGCAGTGTGCTGCAGGCTGCTTGCCTCAGTCAGCTCCGCAGCCAGAGCAGCTTAACGTGCACCTACGGGAAGCCATGTAATGACTACATGTGAAACACCTCACCACACATCGCTCTGGTGCCTTCTTGCCACGGCAGCAAGAGACCAGACTGTCTGTGCTCCTGCTGTGCATCAAGAGGTGGCCAGACACAGCTGTTTCAAAGCACAGCTGCTGTCCAGCCTCACCAGGGATGCCCTTGGCTCCGAGCAGCAGTTTAGTAGCAAGGTCCAGCAGCCACCCAGATAGCCCACTGGACAATGTGTAAGACCGCTAGTGTTTACAACTGGAAGTCGGGAATATTCAGATAAGGTGCTGGGGGTTTGTGGGGCTTTCTGGCTGAAGCAAACACTTCAAATGAACTTTCCTATGAGAGTGGAGAACAGGGTGTGGCTGTCAAGGACCTGCTGAGTCCCCTTGAATCAGCCAAGAGTGGATGGTGGGGAAATTGTCTAGGACAATTTCCCTCTGCACTGTTTCTTCACAGAGTCTCTGTCACAGCCTATCACAGTCCACTCCCCAACAGTTTTCCCATCAAAATCCCTGCCAGAGAAATCGGGACCTAACACAGTGGCATGAAGACTTCATGCTGTGCAGCCACTGTGGATCAAGGAATACAAAAAAGTCAGAGGCAGCAAACTGACCACAGTTTATGAGGAGCCTGCAAGGTCATGCATAAAATATAGCTTAGCCTGCCCCAAGGCAAACGTCTCTCTCTCAAAGCATCACCTTTTTTTCTGGGATATGCCAAAGCCTTCAGTTCCGTCCCTAAGCCTCTGTAATAGTGAGCACCTGGGCGCCTGAAGCTTACAGCACAGGGACCTGCTCCATACTCAACTATTCATCCCAAAACACAGCTCACACCACATTTAGGCATCTGGCAGTCCAGACAGCCCACAGGCAAGAGAACTGCCCTTGCAGAGGCACCATAAACCTGTTCCAGAGACAGCAGCCTACCTGGTGCCAACCCACCTAGAAAGAGACTCACAGAAACCTGCCACAGACTCAGGCAACTGAAAATCCACTCATTATCCAGCTACTAACAAAAGTGGCAGACACAGAAATGTGAAAATATTATCCATTACTGGCATTTGCAGCACAAGAAATTTGCTCAGAGGGGACAAACCAAATATTTGAAAGACAGGCAGGAATTAGCCTGTCAGAAAAGGAGAATAAGAAACACAAAACAGCAGGAGATGCCCTGACCTACTAGCAGAAACTCCACCTGGTACACAGGCACAGCCAGCATTCAGCTGGATCAATGGGATGAAAGTGGTCAGTGCTGCTGGTCAGGCAGGAAGGTGCAGCGGCCACACAGGGCACAGTGGACTCCCTCAACCCTGGACTTGCAAAACAGGCACACTCACGCTTAGGTGCTTTTCCTCAGAGGGAGAGGGACCAGGAGGAGCTTAGGGCATAGTTGGGGTGCAGGCACCAGAGCTGTCTGCCTTTTTGTCCAAACATCACCACTACCTGGGTCTCACATTTCCTAGGTCTATGGCAGCTCTGCTGAGATAATGGGCTTTGATTTGTTGCTACAGAGTAAGAGATTAAGTGAATTTGAAATACTTCTCATCGAAGCTATAATAATAGATGTCATAATGCTAATTCACCAAACAACAGCAGTGCAGACGAAAACACCTCCTTTTTCCCAGTCTCTAAGAAGCAACCAGCTCTCCCCTATCCTGGCTCCCAAAGCTCTAGAGTTTCCTGAAATACTCACAACCAAAACATGAACTCCCTGGTGTCTCCATCAGTCACTCCCTATCTCTGATCAAACCAGGAGTGATCAGAGCTCTTCAAAGAGGGCACGGCCAGAGGAAGAACAAAGGGAACAGCAGGGCTACACAGGCTGCTCCTTTGTTAACCCACTGGGGAGCCTGCACTGGGGAAGCTTAAAGGCAACCATCAGTCAACCTTCTCCCAAATGTTCCCTGAATCCTCTGCAGAAATCACTTCCCTTGAGCACCCAAGGGGCCAAAAGAGGCTAAGCCTGTCCAGGCAAATACCCTTCACAAGGACTACAGCACAGTGTCTTCTTAGAAAATATAAGTGAAAAGGGCTGGGGCAGGGTGGCATGGAAATCAGGAACAGACAGGATGCTCCAGAGCACGACAAGGAGGGCACCACTCCCTGCGAAGTGAACAATGTGTTCAGACACTGCATATATCTGGCCTCACCGGGTCATCGGTCTGCAAAGTGCTGTCTGTTACACATTCCTTTGCAACAGCCTGTCTTGGTCCTTGACAGATCTGCGGCATCAAAGCCAGACCCACGGAAGAAGCAGTCTTCAAAGATGTGCTGCCTGAAAATAAGACCACTTCAAGGTGCCAGTTCCCCCTACAGAGGAAAGTGGCACCAGGAGATCGCGGTGCCAGAGAGTCATTTATGTGGCTGTCATCATGCTCCGTGCCAGACGTGACCTACCCTGACATAAAGCACCCGAATTTCCCACGACTCCAGAAAAAAAAGGCCGAATTTAACCCATCAGACACACTGCCAATAGGTGAGGCTTCTCTATAAATAATAAGCGAAGTTATACAAATACCAAACCGTGCCACCGGCGGCACCGGCCAGCAGGGCTGGCAGGAGGCGCAGCCTTCCCGACCAGGCAGCAGGACGGCTCGGGTCGGCAAGAAGCCCTGTTGCTCCGCGCACCGCTTCCTGCAGAACCCCGAGTCGGAGGGGTCCCGCCGCGGACCAGCTGCCGGTCCGCCACACCCCGCGCAGAAAATCCGGCCGGCAGCTCCCTGCAGAAATAGCCCTGGCGCTGCTGGCGAGCGAGAGAACCTTGCCCGCCGAGGGCGCGACCAGCACCGGAAGCTCCTCTATAAATAACACGCGAAGTTATCC